>OU015490.1:69513775-70113775 GCA_907164885.2 Dolomedes plantarius
TATCAATAATACATGAAATATTTGAATAGTTTCTTAATCATCTATATATTTAAGTTGCTAAGCCGACTTATTGGGCAGTCCGTGAGAAAAAACACTGAGCCAATTTACTTAATGTTGGTCTTAAACGAAATATTGTAATCTGTAGATTTGTCAAATTTGGTTTTTGTAATCGCAATTTCTATTAATTAGCGATAATTCACAATTGAACATTGATTACTGCGAAATCTCAGTGGCATGTTTAAATCTGGCTATAGAAACTCACTGTGTTCTGCGCATGCTCAATGACATGCTTTAATGATATACACGTTTATTCTGAGCAGTCTCTCTAGATCTCTCTCAGCCATTTTTTTTATGATAATTATGTTTGTTAAATATAAGATCAAACCTTATGGAAATTGTTTATTTCGCGCTGTCTAACTACCGATAATTTACAATTACAAAAATTTCTTTCTGCACATGCTCAGTGACATTTTTAAATCTAGCTTTAGATACTCACTAAGCACGAGGCCGCTTAAACAGATTAATATGTTTCTGCACATTATTATGATTTTCAACATTTGGCAATGATGTGTTGAGCATATTTTGTGTATTAGTACATTTATTTACTCTCTAGACGTCATGTTTTGACCGGTACCAACTAGTTTATTTTAAGATAGTTCATCAGTTGACCTTGCTTATCTTTACCTGCTATAAAGCTGTAAGACATTTTCCCACTGTTTTATATTTTTTTCGTACCACGGGTTATCAAATGCTTATACTTGCTTTACGTTTTTCGCATATGAAGGAAACTGTTACAAGAACTTTTTTTAAATATTAAAATTTTTTCAGTAGTTACTTTTACGGGTCTTTAAATTATTGATATCCATCGCTAGATAATTTAATATGGTTTTTGAAGAAAAAATGAAATTTAATAAAATAAATGCTCATTGCATTTAAAAATCTATTTTCAGAGGCAGAAAACAAAGTTTAAATGTATGCATTTGCAAATATTCGGTTTAAGGGGACTCACTACCCTTAAATCTTTAAAAAAATTCGATTTTTTTAAAAATAATATATTTTAAAGCCTGATCATTTCTGAACAAAATAAAGCAAACAGCATGAAAATATTCCACTTAGTTCCGGAGATATTGATATTCTAATTATTTAATTAATGATCAAGTTTATGGTAAGAAAAATTTTAAACTCAATTTTCTCAAAATGCAATTTTGCATCATTCCGCAGCTGATATCTTAAAAACTATAAAACATAATTCCACGAAATTTTTATCACTGCATAATCATGTTATTTTATTGCGTCTGAATTAGAATTATTGCAATCACTGCACATTTTTTTAGAGTTAATTAATGCGAAAGTTATTTTTTTAGAGTTAATTAATGCAAAAATTTAAGAAAATTTTAAGTATATATTGAGCAGTTTTAAAAAAAATTGAAAAAATATTTTAATGTTGAATGTTTTATGTTCAATTGTATTTTGAATTATTTATTTTAAATATAAAACAGGAATTATACATTTAAGTGTAAAATTAATTTCATAGTTCTGCGCGCAAGCCAGTATACAATAAAAATGCTTAAAAAACAAGGTATATCTTGTTTATATAATAATGTTGGTATTATAATGTTGTTTAATAATCTAAACTTAATGTTTAATTTTGCATAATAATCTTGTTTATATAATAATGTTGGTATATCTAAAGTATTTAAAATTATTTTGAGAGTTGAAAATGTTTTTATTAAAATAAATATATCAATATATCATATACAAAAAATATGGAAAAATTGGGAGTAAATTGAAATAGTTACAAAGAGTGAAAAAGTATGAAAATATGACATATTTCCTGGACTTAAGAGTCGTGAATCCGCTTAAAAGTAATGAGAGTCTAATTGTTTTTAAACATTTAAATTTTTTTCAGTTAAGCCTTAGTCTTAAAATTAAAATATTTAAGCCCTTCTGAACTCATGATCTGGAAATCCTTAAAAAACAAACTATCGTGACTCGTTGTCTGGTGGAAGCCACAAATGACGCTGCTCATATCCGAGCGTGGTGGAAGGACGTCGCATTATTGAGGAGAGAGATTAACGTTGCAAAGCGCAGTTGTTTTAATAACTTTACTAACGGAATTGATTTCGGCAAGTATGGGAGGAGAGTCTAATCTTTTTAAACAAGTTAAAAATCTTTGTCCCTAGAGTGGTAAAGGAGCCTATGAAGATTTTGAAGAAGAATGCATTTGGATGACAAAGAGATTGCCAATTCTTTCGCGAAATTTTATGCGGCTCTCAAATATTGGAAATTGATTTGAAGAAGAGCCAACGTCATTCTAGAAGAAACGTACGGCTTCTTCAGAAATATAACTACAGACACCCGGTCTTCTTCTCTAATGTTACTACGGCGGCGCTCAATGAAATTATCCACCTGTCAAAGTGTGGAAAAAGCCCAGGTCTGGACAATATTCTTGCGGGCTTTCTGAAGAATATGGGACCAATTGCTCGTATGGCTCTTCTTGCCTTATTGAATGGGAGCTGACAAAGTGGCGCCTCCTCTACCTGGCTGAAAGCCACTGTAATTCCGATTTTAAAGAAGAATAAATCTAGGGAACAAATTTGTAGCCACAGACCTATTTCCTTGACTTGTGTCTTGGCTAAGGTCATGGAACGCATGATTTCAGCCAGATTGAGTTGGATACTGGAGCATAATAACATTTCCTGCACAGGCCAGTTTTAGAACTTTTAACTGTACAGCTCAACAGGAATTCTACTTTAGCTAAGACGTAAAGGACTCCCTGGATAAACCTAACTGCCCATGGGCTGTTTCGTGGACCTTAAATCCGTTTATGATAGAGTCTGCAGTTTAAAGCTTATCGGAAAATTCCATTCCCTTGGTGGGGAGGGTAACATGCTGACTTGGATCAAGAATTTTATTAACCAGAGATTTATTAACCTTCGCTATGGTGATGGCATGTCCTCTTTTAAACAGTCTGAAACCGGTATCCCACAGGGTGCTGTTTTGAGCCCCTTATTGTTTAATGTATATATTAATGAATTGATCGAAATACTGTTATCTGACCCTACCATTAAAACTGAACTGTTTGCTGACGATCTAGTTTTCTGGAGTTGTGCTCCAAAGAATCGACAACAATGCTTGAATGCCAATCTTAATGGAACCTTGGGGAGTCTGGATCTTTCGTGCAGGAATAATAACAGGATTTTAAATTTAGGAAGAAAACTAATTTCCAGTTTTTTACCTTAAACCGATAGCGTTTTTTACCTCAACTTTTATATCAAGGAAAAGAAGTTAATGTTAGTACCAACACAAAGTATCTGGGTTGCAGACTTGACTAACGGCTGAATTGAACTGAACATATCGCTTATATAAAGGGAAAATCTGAAAAGAGACTTCCATTTTTGAAACGGCTTGCGAGCTACCGATGGGGGTGTACCAGAGAAACTTTGGGAAACACATATAAAATGTACTTTCAACCATTATTTTACTATTTTAATGAAGTTTTAGTGACTGCCTCCACCAGTGCAGTTGATGTACTAGGAAAATTACAAAACCAAGCTCTCCGTCTTATCGCTGGTGCAGTTAAATCTACCTCCATAGCAGCTATGCAAGCTCTAGCTCATCTACCTCCTGTCGGGCACGGCATATATATAAATGCTGCAATTTTATTACAAAAACTTTACAGACTCCCAAATAATAACTATTGGAGGAATTACAACTTTAAGGGGACTCACGACTCTTAAGTCTACGAAATAAGGCAAATTTTCATACTTTTCGACTCTTTGTAGCTATTTCAATTTACTCCCAATTTTTATAAATTTTATATATATGATAAAGAGCTATATTAGCTTTAAGAAACAAATTTTCAATTTCCAAAATCATTTTAAATCATATTTAAAAAAATGCTTTAGAAATACCTTGTTTTTTAAGTATTTTTATTGTATACTGGTTTGCGCGCAGAACTATGAAATTAATTTTACATTTAAATGCATAATTCCTGTTTTATATTTAAAATAAATAATTCAAAATATAATTGAACACAAAACATTCAACATTAAAATATATTTTCAATTTTTTTAAAACTGCTAAAAATAAACTTAAAATTTCCTTAAATTTTTGCATAAATTTACCCCTGAAAAAATAATAAAATATGCCCGATTGCCCTAATTTTAGTTCAGACACAATAAAATAACATGATTATGCAGTGATAAAAATTTCATAGAATTATGTTTCATAGTTTTTGAGATATCAGTTGCGTAATGATGCAAAATTACATTTTGAGAAAAATGAGTTTAAAGTTTTACTTACCATAAACTTGATCAGTTATTAAATATTTGGACATAAAAATCACTTTAATGGCATTTACTTAGTTACACCAATATGTTTTAATATTATGGTAAGAATTTTTGTAAAATAATGCATTTTTATAGATGAAAATCATCCATATTGATGTTAGGAAACAACCTCGATTATCAAACTCACTTATAAGATATTTTGGTTTTTCACTTATTTAGATTCCTGCAAAAGGCAAAAAAGGAAAGACATTTTGAGAAAATGGAGATAAAATTTTCAATTATATTAAATATATTTTCAGCGAAATCCTATAGAACCAAATCATATTACTGATGACACACATAGTAAAAATAAATGAATTTTACTGTATTTATTATTTCACACATTTATCAAAATCCTCCTGGTTCATATATCGTCCCTTCTTCATCTCTTTGTTGTTGGGACAACTTAATTTTTGCTAATTTTCTTCCTCTCCTAGCATGTAAAGTATTTCTATTTACCATTCTTTGAGCAGAGCTAACTCGTTTTAAGTCACTGCGAAGCTGAGAGATAATAGCATTCATTCCTGGATGCATATCCAACAGCCTCATGACAGCAAGCCTACCCTTTTTTCCTTCATTAAATAAAATAGCAGCTTCATACGCAGCTATTTCTGCTATTCTATTACCAGATCCAGATATTTTGGGGCATATCTGCCATATCAGTGAATTTAACGATTCATTTGGATTCTGGGTATGGCTACCAAGACACCGCTTCAAGAGATCAGGTCTTGACAAATCTTTGAACACTGGTTTTATGGCATTCATCACTGCAGGTGGTAACGTGACTTTATGATGAAAATTATCTACAGTGCCACTTGAAACAGCCTGCTGGTACTTGCACCATGATTGTACACCAGTCGGGCAAAATGAATGCAATGGCTCATCATCAGTGGACCGAGTATGAAAATATACCGCCCAGACAGCCTTTCGCATATCATCTAGTGATGCAGCATTTTCTCTAATTGCATTTCCATAATATATAGTTAGTTTGTTTATTATGGCATCCGTTAAACGTCCTTTGCCTGATAAACCTTTGCCATCGTCCAACTTTTTAGATCTATAATCTTGCTTTAGTTTCCTAAGGCGAGTGCCCATTCTCTTTTGAACATGGCCTACGCATTCAAGTTTGGAGACAGCTATATCACTATAAGGTTTGCTTTCACAAATTGCAGAATATGTTTTAGCATCCCCATCTCCAATGTAGTTTATATATTTCACTCCCCTTTCCTTTACAGATCTCTGAAAGATGTTCACCATTCCATCTACTTCCATCTTTCCTGAAGATCCTGAATGGTTTTTCAGGCAGTTTGGCGAATGTTTTGCTTTCCATTCTTCGAAAGCTTTGCCTGATCGTTGGCCTTTCCAGGCTGAACAGATTCTGCAAGATGATGACAGCACTTCTATGTCAATAACTTTACCTGTATCAGCACCGATTATAGTACATACTCCTATCTGAGAGGTATGCCCTCTTGTCTTCCAAGTTCCATCACCACTAACGGTGATAGAACTCGAACCTGTTTTAGAAGCTTCTTCTATTGCAGCATTTTTCATGCTGTCAATAGCAACAGATTTTGATGCTGTATTAATATGTTTGCATATTTTGTCATATGCATTCTGTGTTACAGGTTTACCAAAATCCATGATACCACAAAATGTTGTGAGAGGTTCCAAACCTTGTCCTATACAACGCATTGCATATATGATGCGCCTGTTTAATTCAGGCACATTTTTTTTTTCACCAATCATTTTGGAATTGTTGAAGCTTGTACTGAAGTGGCATTTTTCACATTTCATCGAAATTGATGAAAACAATCCTCTCTTACTTTTCTCAGTAACATTTAAAGATTTTGAACACACTTTACACTTTAAATTATCTATTAAAAATGCAAAAAGGATATCTTTATCCATTATGATATATCCTTGAAATCTGTTACCTTGATCACAATCACTTTCACTTGCACACACACTGCCAATTTTTTTCATCGATGCACTGTCCCGATTACAAACATTTTGTTCATCAGATGATGAAGGAGGTGGATTTATATCACTCAATGCACTGGTACTGTCAGTATATTCACGAGTAAATTTCACGTATTTGTTGCCATGAAAACGGCGTTTTTTTGCTCGCTTTCCTGAAGCTCGTTTATGACTTTCCATTTCGAAAGGTTTCACAATAATTAAAATTAATCTAATAAATAATCTAACGCAGAAATTAAACGTATGCAAAGCACTTAATAATAAAATATGAACGTTGTAAATTATAAATTTTCCACAGAAATGAACTGAAAATGAGACGCACAGAATCAACGCTTTAGCATGTAAACAAGCTTCGCACTGCACATGGCAAAATCACAAGGCCAGAGTTGAGAGAGATCGTTACTGCTTCCCATTAATAAATAAAAAAATAAATAGCTCGGCGAAAAAAAAAGTTAGCTATGCAACATGAAGAAGAAATGCTAAAAGTGGGTGTGTCACATGTCCTTTTAAGTGATGTTTACATTCTTGCTTTTTATATTTTTATCAATCTCTCCGGAACTAAGCGGAATATTTTAATGCGGTTTCCTTTATTTTGTTCAGAAATGATCAGGCTTTAACATATATTTTTTTCAAAAAATCGAATTTTTTGAAGATTTAAGAGTAGTGAGTCCCCTTAAGAATAAAAGAAATTTAAAGACACGGGTGGGTTTTAATCAAGTTAGTTATCAATTAGCTGTAGACCTGAATCTTGTTCGAGAAATTACTGGCTATACCTATGTGTCTTCCTATTTATGGTGAGTTCCGGTTTATCTTGAACTAAATGCAAAAATTGATTGGACTGAGATGCTTTCTGCTCAGATCAGAGTCATTGATTATAATACGATTGAGAAAAGATATCCCAGTGACAACTAGACCCATGTTTTATACTGATGGTTCCATGTTTGAGAGAGGCAGAGCTGAGGCAGGAATCTATTGCAAGCATTTTGCTTTTTATAAGGCAGTGGGAAGGAACTCTACAAGTTTTGATGGTGAAGTGGATGCTATGTTTATAGCCCTGAACCAACTAAGTGCCTACAAAGATAGCTTCCCAAGGGCTGGCATTGTGTCCGATAGTAAAGCTGCTCTGCAAAGTATTTCCAACAACAAATTTTGCACCTCTGAACGAATTCGTGAATATAGGGAGATTCTCAACACTTTGGCTGACTCTATTGGATTGCAATGGATACCTGCTCACTGTGGCATTGAGGGAAATGAAAATTCCGATTTCCTGGCTAAGAAAGGAACAACTATTCTGCAAACTTCTAATTATCAAATGACCTTAAATGCCGCAAAACTCCAAATTAAATTAGAATCCAAGGGGAGGTTTGCCTCTTACCTATCAAATGAAGCTAAGACAAAGGCCCGGGAGTGTCTCACTAGTTCAAAGTCCGTTGTTCCAGATTTTCCCCGTCATGCAGCCGTGGCGTTATTTTGTCTATTGACTGGGCACGATTGTTTGAATGCCAACCTTCACAAAATTGGTCTTAGAGACTCTCCTGTTTGTACTCTATGTGACACTGGACAATCTATGGATATCAAACTAACATACTGCATTAATGGCTTTTAATTATATCATTCTGAAGTATTGGGAAGCTAGACTAAGGCTAATGTCTTAGTGGCCAAATGCCTGGCATTTGTATAAATAAATAAATGAAATTCCCTTTAGCTTACCAAGGGATTTTTTTTACATTTATGCTGCCCACTGATGTCTGATAGACAATGGCCCAAAGATATGAGCTCTTATCAGATTCTGTAAATAGTAGTTGTGAAAAATGTTAAAACAAATAACCCTAAATGGGTATAAGATTTAAATAAAAGTCCCAATTAAATAGCATTAAATAGTTCGTGAAAGTAAACAGCCGTAAATTCAGAAATCAGCAAAAGATTTATACATATGTTTTTAGAATTTTATGTAGCAATCAATCGAACGTCGTACGTTGAACCGCAACCGTATTTAAAAACGAAGAATATTTAGATATCACACGTTTTGTTTTGAACATTGTAGTTTTTTTGTGAATACAGAGATATAATAGAAAATTAGACTTAACATGAAATCGGGTTATTTTATAATATGCAAAAGTCCAATCTTACTATTAACAGCTGAAGGTAAACAAATGTTAGTTTGTTAGTTAGCAGACACGGGGACGGGCTAATCTCGCGAACCGAGCATAGCAGGATATCGCGACTGGTACCGATATACGCGGACGGCCGAGACGCGTGCACTGATGCTATCCTCAACTTTCACAACTTTAAACTTTTTTAATTATTCAATTAAAACCGCCGAACTCAATAGAAGAGGAGAGCAGAAAAAAGTTGACATTCCGGGTCGGCCAGCTCCTTTCCGTTTCGCAAAGTTCCGTTCACCGAAGTAACGGTGGCTCAGTTGTATCGCTCCTGACGTCTAATCCTAAGGTCCCGGGTTCGAAACCAGCTGCCGTCGGGTGCAAGAACATCTTTTATTTTAATTTGCTCTGCATGCGAGCTGTATGCAAATTTATCTATTATTTATATTTCAGTTCCGGTTCCTAGGTTTATGGAATAATCCTCACACTTCCGGTAGGAATGTCGGGAACGTTCCGGAGGTGTATTTTAGGTGATGTTCCCCCGCAATCTGGTCAATAAAATCTGTTCTGATCTACTCTTCGTGTCATTTCCGTATTCCCCGAAATCACCGTGACAATATTTTCATTCGGCCATGTTGCCAAAAGGAAAAATTATTAGTTGAGAACGAGTCATTTAATAATTGAAATCCAGAAATAAATTTGAAGTACCAGAAAAAATTTTAGTTTTAGGAAAGGAGAACTTAAAGCCTTTAGAATTTTTTTCTAATTGAATGAGCTTTTCTGTTTAAAATGCAAAAATTGATAACGGAAATTTTAAATAATTATTTTGTTTTTTTAAAAAATCTAATATATTTTTAAAAGTGAATAAACAGTTTTTAATCTTTAAGATATAAAGCCATTTCATTTTAACTCCAAAAAAAGCAACACATCGGGTTGCCACTCAGCTAGTCTTACTATTAACAGCTGAAGGTGAACAAACGTATGTTTGTTAGTGAGCAGACACGGGGACAGGCTAATCTCGCGAACCTAGTATAGCAGGATATCGCTACCGGTATCGATGGACGCGGACGGACGTGACGCGTGCACTGATGCCAACATCAACTTTCAAAACTGTAAACTTTTTAATTATTAAATTAAAATCGCTGAACTCAAAAGAAGCGGACAGCAGAAACAGCTGGCATTCCGGCTCCTTTCCGTTTCGCAAATTTCCACTATTTTCATGCATGCAAAATTCAACTTTTCCGTCCTCCAGTCGACAATTTTTTTTATTTCCACGTGTTCTACAACTCTTCATCTTTAACGATATGCACATTTTCATAAAGTTAAAAATGCTTTTCATTGCAAACGACGCTTTTTCCCCAGAGAATTTTCCGAATTTCACAAAATCGGCAATTTTGATGGACAAATATTTTGGTTTTATGCACCTATTAATGTAAATTTTACGATTTATCGGCATTTTCTAGATGTTCCAGTTCCAAAATATACCAAATACATTTAATAAAAAATGTTATCATTCTAAAAAAGCGTACTGACAAAACTCACTTTTGAAATTTCCCAAGCTGATCACCATAGTATCTTAATGTAACTGAATGCCGAGTACGTAATATTTCAACTTACTATTTTTCTCCCAAATAATTCCAGCAAGTTCCTGAAATTTGTTTCTGATTTTTGAGAAAGTTATGAGGATTCTTCCGCCACCAATTTTGAATTCATCAGAACTGTCTTTCTATTTCTTAAGCACTTTTTCTCCCATGAGAATTAATATTTACATTCGCCCATGTTGCCAAAAGGAAAAATATTAGTTGAGAGCGAGTCTGAGAACGAGTCATTTAATAATTGCAATCCAGAAATAATTTTAAAGTACCAGGAATAATTTTAGTTTTAGGAAATGAGAAGTTAAAACCTTTAGAATTTTTCTAATTGAATAAACTTCTTTTTTGTTTAAAAAGCAAAATTTGAAAATAGAAATTTAAAAGAATTATTTCAAAAGCCAAAAACCAAAATTTGAAAAATATAATTTTAAATAATTATTTCGTTTTTAAAAATTCTAATATATTTTTAAAAGTGATTAAACAGTTTTTATTCTCTAAGAAATGAAACCATTTCATTTTAAATCGAAAAAGCAACACATCGGTTTGCCACTCAGCTGAGATTCTTGAAGTATCAGTTTACAAGAAAAACTAGTGAAGCACTAATTTGTGCAGGATAAAAGATGATAAGCAACGTTAAGGCTGCTGTGTACTAACCCTAATGGATTTGCTCACCCCAGTATTAACATAAGGAAAACATTTTCTACTATTTACAACCACAGAAATGCTGATAATCCAATAAAAATGGTATTTTCAGATAGCCTGAAGGTTCCTGCACCTTGCAACAGGATTCATTTTATAAATTCTGTCCACCAAAGAAATTTATGAGCATTTAACCCTTTGAGGGGCGCCGTTTGCAGAGTGCAAACGCCTAAATCTAGTCATTTTTTCACTTGCATTCAATGTATAACAGTCAAATGAGCAGAAAAATGGTTAGTGCTGCCATATGTTATCAGTTTAAAGAAGTAAAACCATTTCCCAACATTTAATTGGAATTTTTTTCAAGTTTCTTTAGATTAGAACAATCTACACCGTGCAAAAGGGGAATGTTGTTTCCCATGAAAGGGTTAAAACACACTAGATCAGATTTTTTCCCCTAAATAATTTAAAATATTCGCATTTTTTAAAAACGGAAAATGCACAAAGGTGTAAAATTTCTTTTTCGTTTACGGAGTACAATTAAAAATAAATCTTTCAATCCAAGTCGGAAATCCTGAGGCACATTTTCTTCATAGGTTAACACTGAGGTGAGCGAATCCAATAGGATTAGTACACAGCAGCCTTAAGGCATCGATAAACCAAAAACAGGCAGCTTGCTGAGTATCTGAAGGCAAAACACTATAATGTCAAACCAATTATGTACTTAAGAAGTAAAAGAATCAGTATATCGCTATCTCTTTAAAGAACTCAAATCCTATCGGAATGTGCATCGTTGCGAAATCCCCGTATACTTTTAAGATAAACTAATCATTTTTATTCTATCCGATGCTGCAAAATAAAAAAAAAATCCAGGTAGTTCTTCTAACGAAACTACCGCGGGTTATTAACGTAGATTACTTATCGTTGCTTACCTCTTTAGTATGTATATATATGTATATATGTCTGTATCTATCTATCTATCTCTCTCTCTCTCTCTCTCTATATATATATATATATATATATATATATATATATATATATATATATATATATATATATATATATATATATATATATATATATATGTGTGTGTGTGTGTGTGTACGTATGTATATATATATATACATATATATACGTCAAAATTTTGACGCATTTTGGTACTTTTCTGTTTAACTGTTTAATGCTTGTCCAAGCGATACAGACTGGATTTGGCGCGCTGCCAAAATTTTAACTCGCGAGGTATGGACGGACGACTTTAGAGTCTGAAATTTGGCTTTCCAGAGGACCGTTATGGATGAACGAAATCCTACGTTAAAATAAACTTGAAAAATATTCTGAATATCAATCAATAGCATGATGCAGAAATATATATACAGAGAAATTAAATTTTTTTAATTTAACATTAGGCAAAATATATGATTACTTACAATTCATTGTACGGAAATGAAATTTTATTTTTTTTAGTTATAATAAAGAAATTTGTATTTGATAAAACAAATTTATTGAATTACAAAGATAACAATGTATAATACGCACGCAAACAAGCGAAAATATTACTTTGTTAATACAGTTCACGCATGAGAAATTAAAAACATTGAATGAATTGAGCTAACATGATTTAGGATGATATTTATCGTAGATAATATTATTAGAACTAAGGGGTCATTGTTATCCATTTGACAGATATGCGTGTATGTGTCTTTCTTCGTCAAAATATCTTATAAAACCAGTAATAATTCTATTAATGACGTGGCGACTTTTAACACCTGAAGAAAAAATAACGAAGTTAATCAATAAAGCCTTGGCGCGTATTTAGAATCTCGTACCGAGTTTTTTTGTTTTTTTTTTAACAGTTTGCAATTTAAACTGATTCCATTGTGTGAAACGTAGTTTTCTCGAGATGAAAGATATTTTTATATTACGTAAAATGTAGAATATATCCATAAGTTAAAATGACGTAATAAAAATGCATTAAGGAAATTCCTTACCTGTTTTTATTTAGAATTTTCCTGAATTGTTAATGATTAATCACCTTCATGGAGGCTAAAAATCCCCAACATTATATAAATGCATCGTTTTGGATCTTAGGAGGGAAAATCCGACACTATGAAATACAATCTGAGACCGCAAACGAAGTAATGGAAAATGCAGCACACTTCTTGTTGTCTGAACACATCATAAGATGGCGTTGGAAATAAAATTAATAATGAAGCGCTACGGCGATATTTGCAAGTGTTAATTAATCAAAACAGTGAGAGTGTTATTTAAAAAAATAAATATAAATAATTACAAGATAAAAAAAAAACTTTTATATACCATGTTTTTAAATTTTCTGTTGAATCATATAAACTGACAATTCTATGTATTAATAAATCCTTTTTTAAAATCTTTTTGATGAATTATCCCATCAACTGGAAAGAAAATGAAGTTAATTCGAAGTTAACTTGCATTTAACTTTTAGTTCCCTTTCCGGCCAATAGATGGCTACAACAGTCTAGTAAGGTAAATTAACTGAAAATAACTTAAAGTTAATTTAATTCTACTTAAAGATGGCTAAAAGTATTAAAAAATGCAATTTTGTCATCGTGTTCTGAGCTATTCTAAAAGTTTCAAATGTCTAGCTAGTCGGGAAGTTAGTTAAAATCAATTGCAAGGTTTGTACTGGACAAACACACACGCAAGCAAACACACAAACAAGAAATCAAGTTAATAAAAACATCTTAAAATACATTTTGAATGTGCGAAGAAAAATAGGCCCCCAGGGAACAAAGAAGTCAGAGTTTAGTCTGTCAAAGGAATTTTGATATTTACAAAACAATTTCAGCAATGAGTAGAATAAACAAATTTCTTCTAATTTTTTGAGAAACCACCAGCGATTTCTCAAGTTCTTGATAGTTCGTGTTCAAAAAGTACATTCATTCTGCCAATACGAATCATGCTGTAAATTGAAAGAGATTTGCGTTCGATAAAACACATTGTGAATCACATTCTGAGTTTGAACATCGAAATCACATATACTCGCAGCTAATTCAGTGATAAATAATAAAAGGAAGATTGATCACGATAGGAAACACATACATAAGGTCGACAGATCCCATAGAATATTGTATTGAAATAATTCCATGTGAAGCTCAAAATGACAGACGAATGTTTACGTATATTGGTGGAACACCTGTTGACTCAAAAACTCTAGTATGTTATAGAGAGGAGTTTCAGACAGCGCAAACTGGCAGTTAGATGATTTTTACGGAAAAGAATAAAATTCTAAAACAACAAATATATATTTTTTTTATAATCGTTAGCATCTGAAGTAATTATAAGGAACTAAATAGCAATTAGAATAAGAATATTGGTTTGGATGCACCTTAGGTTTATTTCTGTCGAACTCTCGATTTCATTATAAAATAAATCATCATCAAGCAATGTTACAAGTTAATCTGATTATTAGAATGTAAAATGGCATGAATGAGGGTAGTCGCAGATTCTGAAATGATTCAACGACATCCGTTCCATATGCGGTACAATAAGATAATGAATGTCATCAAACATATTATTTAAGAATTGATTTACAATATGTTATGTTCGAAAAATGAGTGCAAACTAACCGTTCGAAAAATACGCGTAACATTTGATTTAATATCCGAGACGTTTTCAAATCTCTGTCCTTTCTTAAGCCTCGGAAAAAAGGAAAAAATCAGATGGCGATAAGTCGGGAGAATATGGTGGGTGATTTATCACTGCAATTGAATGCTTAGCAAGATATTGTTGAACAGAAATTTCTGTACGAGGCCTAGCATTATCGTGTAAAAGAAACCATTGCCCAGAATCAAACAGTTCCTTCCCAACTCGCCTTATCCTGTTTCTTAATCGAAAAAGCCCCTCCTTGTAAAAATATTAATTAATTGTTTGATTTTAAGGAACAAATTCGTGGTGAATAAGTCCTTTGTAATCAAAAAATACAAAATTCTTGAAAGGACAGAGATTTGAAAACGTCTCGGATACTGAATCAAATGTTACGCGTATTTTGCGAACGGTTAGTTCCAACGCCTATAAAAGTGTTTCAATGACTTGACGAAACGGTAGAAAAATTGTATAGACTCCTTTTGCGATTGTTTTTAAGGAGATAAATTTATTTGAAGGTGAGTAATATTTTTCTTATTTATAAAAAATTGTCCGGTTACTTTATGGGCGCACCATGTATATATAACAGTTCCGTAACTAATTGACTGACTGACTGACTGACTGACATAGAACGCACAGACTAAACCGCTGAACCTAAAAGGCTGATATTTTGCATGGCGATTCTACTTATAGTGTAGGGGTGCACTAAGAAAGATTTTTGAATATCTTCTTAGATTTTTTTAAATTAAATTTTTAAGCTGTTTTAGAAACTTTTTTTAAGTTTGCATTTAAAATAATAGTTTGAGGGTTATAAAATTTAGCACGAGAAAGATCATACAAATTCCTTTAAAATGACATCTTTTTCGAATCTTTACCTCCATTTTCTGATTTTTGGTGAATTTTTAAAGATTCATTTTTAGAATTTAATTTATTAAATGCTGATCACGTGATTTCTTTTTCTGCTACTTTAAATAAATTTATCGTCACGTGCATAGCAACTAAATAGAGAAAAAAAAAATTTTCTTTGCTAATGCGGCAGACGATTGGACATTATCCAAAAAATATTAAAATACAGTAAAAAAAATTATGTTACTCAAACTGTACTATATTAACTGTACTATATTCTTTAGTATGTCCTATTAGATTTAATTTGAATATTTTCTTCTACTTCTACATGATTTTGTCTATAAAAATTGTAGGGTTCGCGTGTTGCTCAGATGCAAATTTCGGGCAGCAGCGCTGTACATGCCAGCCAATGTGAGTTCGGCGCAGGTGTTTGATCTATTTAAAGGGCACACGCTGAGTTGGCAAAAGCCCAAGACTGGAGTAGCGATACGGAGGGAGAGCGAGGCAAGCTTGATGGAAGGTGATAGCGGTGTTTAACTGATAGAGCGTGCATTGGTATTTAGCCGAGGTGGCTGCACGACTTCGAGAATTAGCTCAGAGCCGAGGTTTACGGGTACTCTGCCTGAAGGATTCATTGCGACCTTTAGTTTCTTAGTACCTCGGGTTGCGGTACTGTTGTGTATTATTTTGGAAGCCCGAAGTCTGTATATGTTAGTCTGCCTCTACGTAGAGAATAAAGGAGTTATTCAGAAGTAGCCCTCGTACTTTATAATGTGCCTGGACCGTTAGAGATATAAAAAGAAAGGAAGAACCACATAAAATATCCCTAACGATTTTTTTATAAATATATTTTTTTTTACATCATTTGTATACATTGATCGTCGTATTTATTATATATATATATATATTGGCATTAAATGCATACATTGACCGTTGTATTTAATTTGAATGTACTCCGTAGCCAAGTGCGGGTTTTCAGCTAGTATTTTATATAATTTATACATTCTATTATAGCACAAAGCATTGTTGAGTGTAAATTTAAATGTATGCATTTGATGATTTTTACGATTTAAAAAATAACCTTAGAAATTCTCTGTTGAATGATGAATGATGAATGTTTAATATTGGGTTATAAAACTCAAAGTATTTCCTAACAATCATTTTAATTTCCATGATTGAAACATAGTTAAATTGAACATCTTCAAATTGAGACTCTGAAAAACATTTCATAGTAGTGATCAAACCTAATGCTATTAAATTTATAACATTGTACCATTTAAATTTTTTTCAGTAAAAGACAATATAACTCTGTTTGATAATATAAACTGACATGCGACGGCTTAAATAGAAATATATGGTTGAGCGGAAGCATGCAATAAAGCATCAAATAAACAAAGAGTCAGTTATTTGGCACAAAATAAGATATGCCTGATAATGGAAACGCAACAATGAGCCACTATATTTAGCTGAATCCAACAGTATCTGAAATCGAAACGCCTTGACGCCGAGCCATTGCTGTATCTAGGCAACGAAGAGTTGCATTAAGTGAAGCTGGAAAAAGCATTGTTTCAAAAAACAATATATATAGAAGAGAAAATTTACTTACCGAAGGAAAACTCGATGCCCCCTAAGAATTAGGTATTGATTTGTTTTGCCATCGTGAATCTTTTATAAAAAGGTAACGTAAGACACGATTGAATTTCTCACGCGTTTATAAATAAAGTATGTCTTTATATAACGAACTTCCATTTAAGGAAAGTTGCTCTTTAACGGAGTTTTACCTAGAACATTCACATTGAACGTTTTTAGCTTGTTAATTAATATACAAATAACAGGAATCAATATATCCAAAACGAAAATCTGCGTCGACTCAACAGAGTCGACATTGCATCAAGGAAAGCTATGAAAAGCATTGTTTAAAAAGCAATCTGTATGGAGAAGAAAATTTACTTACCGAAGGAAAACTCGATGCCCCATAGAATTAGATATTGATTCAATTTGCCATGGTGAACCTTTTATGAACATAGGCACTGTTGAATTTCTTACATGTTCATAAATAGAGCTAGTATCCGTGCAACAAACTTCCATTTAAGGAAATTTGCGATGAAACGAAATTTTATCTAAAACGCTAACTTGGAGCGTCATTTCCTTGTTAATTAATATCTAAATAACAGAAATCAATATCTCCAAAATGAAATTTTTTGCAGACTATTGAGTGCTAAGTTTTTAATAATCTATTTTTGTTTTTTGAGATTTTTGCTTTTCAGGTTTATTTAGAACGGTCATAAGTAATGACGGTGAAGAAAACGGGAAATATTTTGTTTATATTTATATTAAACAAAACTTTTTTGTGTGTAAAATAATATATACAGAGTATCAAAAACCAATTTTTTTCTTACGATTTTGAAACATAAATTGAATGTAAAAACTTAGCAAAATCTTTAAACTTTATTGTGTTTTAAGCCCTTGCAAATGTCTCCGTCATTGAAAATGTTGGTCTCTTTTCCATAGATTTTTTGCATACAGTTTTGCTCTGCTTATCAACCACTTTAAAGAAACATATACATAGCACCTGGATTAGATTAATGTATGTTCATTTTTTAAAATCAATTCTAATTTGTTAGAATGAAACCAGGATTAATAATTTACATACCGGAATATAATTTATCAGTTATTTTCCTATAGTATATTTTGACCAAGAACCTATTAATCGGCATTTTGATCGGCTCCACCTATTAATCGGAAGCCTGTTAATCGGCATTTGATGAGCAGCGTTTTTGACTGGAAGCTATTCATTGGCTTTTGATCGGCAGCATCTATTTACCAGAACCCTTATTATTCATCGGCTTTTCATCATCGGAAGCTATTCACAACAACTGAACGGCAGCAATTACTGACAAAGAACTATTCATCGGTTTTTCATCGACAGCACGTATTGACGGGAAGCTATTCTTCTGCTTTTGACCGGCAGAACCTATTAGGGTTGATTTATACAGGCACGTAAAGGGAACGTAACGGGAACGAGCCGAGCGCGCGACGAGTCGTCGTAATCATTTCCTCCCTGTTTTTCAATGGAACTGTTTATACTGCGCCATGACACGTCCGATTCTCGGCAGATTCCCGGCCGAGAATCGGCGCCAACGATTCGAAACAGGAAGTCGTTCACTGCTCGGCCGTCTCTTGTTCATGGCAGAAAGTAAAAAGTGGCTATTCAAGATATAATTTACATACTGTTATTTATGTTTGATATTTAATATGGATGATGGAAACTCATTGAGCTGGTGAGAGGTTTTGTACGATTTGGCCCATCAAAATACATGAATCCAAAGTTCAAAATGACAATTCGGAAGGCAATAGGAGAAAATTATACTTGAAATTACAATTGGTCCACTAAAATATAAAATTTATCAATTTGTATGAATAATGAAACAATGGAAAAATTATTTACACGATTTAGAAAGTGTAAATTGTTAAAAAACATTTACACTTAGAACATTTAGAAATGTCTTGTCTATTGTTTCCTTTGAATAGACCAAACATTTGACCAAATGGTATTAGTATTCGTTCACAAGGATATGTTCACGTTTTTCTCAGTTTGCAACTATTCCGTGAAAACGAACAAAGTCCGACAATACGGTTTATAATTCTTCAAATGACTGTATGTAGTGACTGACAGATAGTAGAAATTGATATTGAAAAAAAGGATTGATGATCAAGGGTTTACTATAACTGAATTGAAGATAAATCATGTTTTTTTAACCGAGAAATTTTTCGAACCAAAAGGGTAGTTTTTCAATTAAGATTCTTTCTGCGATTCTTTAGAAAAAATCGAAACATATATATTTTTATAACTTGAATTATAAAAACCGCGAAAAATGAGGGATTTCTTTAAAAACCCGTAACATTTAGAAAAGTGTTGCTATGAGAAATAAAAATGGCGGCCCTGGGCGGTTGCCCAGTTTGTCCACCCCTAAGCACGGCCCTGGCTCTCCTCTAACAAAAGTGTGATAATGCGTAAATCTTTAACTGAAAAATGAAACCACGCCATGACGTTACAAATCTTTCACAACTAATGAAACACGTTCCCGCCACTTTCTACTCCCGTCTCTGTATAAACACATGCAGCCGGCACCCGGGCTCGGCTCGTTTCCGTTACGTTCCCTTTACGTGCCTGTATAAATCAACCCTTAATTGTCTTAATCGGGAAAATCGTCGGTTTTCCTTGTACGACTCTAGAATTGCAGTGGGCAGTTTTCACTAGTTGTAAGTTTTCTGTTAAGAAAAAAATGGCAATATTTTGCTATGCGTTCATAAAAAATTGAATTTTGACCCTCTAGAAATAATAATGAATGTGTAATGTAAAGCAGAAACAGACGACAATGGTGGAGGCACCAAATGTAAGAAAATCAGAAAAATAAAATAAAAATATTCAAACCAACCCCGCACCGACTGCCATGCAACCAATGTGGGAGGCAACTAAATTAGGCGAGACATGAATGAAACATTCTTACTTCCGATTTTTTTGTAGTATGGTGTCACCGCAATGCAAGATATTCGAAATCTTACGCTAATCAGAATCAAACACAATTCACTTGTAGATATTTATTCTAATCTTCACGACCAATAAATGTGGAGTAGAACAAAAGCGTTGAAAGATGGCAGCAATTCACTTAGCGGCATCGGAAAACGGGAGAACTGGTCCAAAAATAAACAAATGCGTTCAAAAGCTATTACCCGGATTCACATTGGGGGGGGGGGCTGCCCTGTGCAAAGCCTCGCTAAAATTTTTCTTCTTAAAACCATAATTTAGCAAGATTCTGTTGGCCGGGACGGTTAGTCCACACGAAAATGTCAACCTGAAGACCAGACGCAAAATCCTGCAAATTCAGCCGATGGTTGATTTCCCCTGTTTGGTTTATGAACAGTATGGCTCTGGTCACAGGACGACCAGTACAGATCTGCCGACCAATTGGGGCAACCGGGAGCCCTTTGTTAAAACCATAAAACTTGACAAGCCGCTTCCTAAAGATTTACGTTCAAAATAAACGAGAACGTAAAATGCTAGTTCATATAGGTATTTAAACTGTATTCTAAAAATTTATTACGTTGCCAATTTTGAAAAGGGGCAAAACTCAACCAAGTAAAGCACTGCCATCTGTTGGCGAACACTAATTAACATGTAAGAAATTGACATATAAGGAACGCAAAAATTAACGCAAAAATGAGTCTCGATAAGAAAAGCGAAGTCTTGCGTTACGGCTGATTCTCGGAATGTTCTAGTTGCCCTTTGAGTACGAATTACAGTGATCAAGATGCTGTTGTTGTTGTTACAAACGACCCATTGCCATCTAATGTAATACATACCAACCATGTACATTGAAAGCTGCAGGGCGAAAACTAATGCTCCAGTTGAGCTCACGGCTATCGGGCTCAAAGGTTGAAGGTCGGCGTTTTCCCAAGTGCAATCACAATTTTGATTGAGCAACCCCACGAGCGACATCTGGTGGGTTTTTACCCTCCTTCCACCCCTACAAACCCTACGGTATAGCTTTCCAGACTACAGATTCAACGCGCCAGGACCCGGCTTAAAGGAACAAAGGACCTCCAATATCGTTCTTTAATTTTCAATATTTTACTCTGTATACCATATGAGTATAATTGGAGGCCTTATTTGAATAGTGATCCAACTCCACTTTAAAAAAAAATGGAGTTTTCTAGCTATCTAATATCTCTCCCACACTGGAGCTGAAGGTTAGAGAAGGGCATCTCAGTGAATGGGTGAAGCTCATGTCCTTTCGTCGATTATAGAGCTTGAAAAAGAGATCTGAAACAATATTTGAAGGCCTTGTTTGAATAGTGGTTCAACTCCATTCTTTGTAAAAATGGAGTTAGCCTCACTTGCATGTTCATACAAGTCATTTCTATCTTATTTTTAAACTGGTACATATCCAGCATATTTCTGCTGCCAAGAGAGGACATTACAAAGCAGATTTCCACAGTCATTTCTCAGCACTCATTAGACTTTAAGGCTCTGTATCTCAAAATGAACAAGAATGGAGTTGGACTACTATTCAAATAAGGCCTCCAATTAACATTCTTTTCTACTGCATTGAAGGTACTTAGAATTTACAAATACCCATTATGTGGAGAAATAAGGCCTGTTTATTAATAAATTCTTAAAAAATGCTAGAATTTTTCAAAAGGCTGCATGCGCAATCATTTTCTGTTGATATCTTCGAAATTTCTCGGAATTGTTGATTGAAGTGTTTGTCGCAAAACTGTGCATAATTCTTTGAAATCACAAATATTTTTTTAAATTTACAGACCATAAAATAAAGTAAAAATTTAAAATCATAAAACAAATAACAGGGAGAATAAAAAAATCATTTAAACTTTAGATTCATACAAGAAAAAAAATTAAATGCACAATTATATTTATATACATATGATAAACTTATAATAAACAATTTAAGGATTTTAATTGATGTAGAATGCGCATAGAGAATTTTGAATGAAAAACAGTTTTGATATACAGACATTGTTCTGTCAAGAATTCCTTAGTTTGAATTCTAATGGTTTTTAATGTACTACAAAATCAAATTAGTTATTCTCATGTATATATATAAAACAGTTCCGTAACTGACTGACTCACTGACTGACATACAACGCACAGACCACACCGCTGGACCTAAAGGGCTGAAAATTTCCATGACGATTCTTCTTATAGTGTACGGGTGTACTAAGAAAGATTTTTCAAAAATTCTTCTTAGATTTTTAAAATGAATTTTTAAGCTGTTTTAGTAACTTTTTTTAAGTTTGCGTTTAAAATAATAATATGAGGGTTATAAAATTTATAGCACGAGAAAGATCATAAAAATTTCTTTAAAATGAAATCTTTTTCTATTCTTCACCTCCATTTTCTGATTTTTGGGGAATTTTTAAATATTACTTTTTAGAATTTAATTTATTAAATGCTGATCACGTGATTTCCGTTTTTGGTACTTTAAATAAATTTATCGTCACGTGCATAACAACTAAATAGACAAAAAAAATTCTTGCTAATGCGGCAGACGATTGGACATTATCCAAAATAATATTAAAATACAGTAAAAGATATTATGTTCCTCAAACTGTACTATATTAACTGTACCATATTCTTTAGTATGTCCTATTAGATTTAGTTAGAACATTTTCTTCCACGTTATTTTGTCTATAAAAATATCCCTTACGATTTTTTTATAAATATATTTTTTTGCTTTTTTTACATCATTTGTATACATTGATCGTCGTATTTATTATATATATATATATATATATATATATATTGGGCATTAATTGCTTACATTGACCGTTGTATTTAATTTGAATGTACTCCGTGGAGAAGTGCGGGTTGTCAGCTAGTTTTGTATATAGAGTTCAAAACTGAAAAATAAAAAACTCGAGTTTGAAGGCCTCTTGTTACCTTAAGGCACCAGAGAGTTCAGTGGCATTTCTTGGGATTCAAAGCAAGCACTGTGACTGCCGAATTTTGGCACGCTAACCACTAACGCTGCCCGGAAACAAAGTACGACAGTGGTATACAGGGTGTCCCGAAAAGATCAGTACTACTTAAAAAATTTATTTTAAAAAAACGATCTTTTGGGGTCACCCTGTAGTTTAATGGAAAAATAATTCTGTATTACCTCTTCACAGCGTTTGAGAAAGCAACGATGATGACAATAATGCAGTAAGATATTATAAGGATGACATTTGGGCAATAAATGGAATAAAAAAATAGTTTGAAGGAACTTTGAAGGAAACTGCGGCATCAGAGTTATGCCAATATCTCAGAAACAGATATCAGATATTGTAAATTTTATATTGGATTTTTAAAATTTTTTTTATTTTGAGCATATGGTTGGAGAACTGAGCAGATATCATTATGAAACTGAGAACATATATAAAAGATCATCAAAGAGGAAGTAAACTGAAACTGAGGTGCCGGGAAAAAGTTTCAAGTTTAATTTTTCTAATTAGCAAATAGAGAAAAACCTCGTTTATCCGGATCAGATACGTAAACATTATTTTTCCATGTTTTTATTAACTCGCTTTCTTGTTTGTTTGTGTGTGTGTTTGTGTGTTTGTCTAGTACAAATCATGCAATAGATTTTTAACTAACTTCCCGACTAGCTATACATTTGAAACTTTTAGAATAGCTCAGAACACAATCACATTGCATTCTTTTAATAATTTTAGCCATCTTTGAGCAGATTTTTCCTAGTTTCATTTAATTAGTTATATTAGTTTCAGTTAATTTTGTTTTGTAGACTGGTACAGCCATCTATCGACCGGAACGGGAACTAAAAGTGAAATGCAAGTTAATTTCCAATTATCTTCATTTTCTTTCAAGTTGATGGGATAATTCATCAAAATTTTTTTTTAAAAAAGTATTTATTAATACATAGAATTGCAAGTTTATATGATTGAACAGAAAATTTAAACACATGGTATATAAAAAGTTCTTTTTATCTTGTAATTATGTTATTATTTGCTGTTCACATTAGATAATAATTTTTAATTATGATAGCAAGAACGTAACTACAAGTACGCCAAATATTCACTTTTTAGTTTGATTCAATGCACAGTTCCTGTATAGATTGTACAATAAATCATGGTAATAAAATGTTTTTTGATGATAATGAGAAAGCTTTACTAGCATTAATTACGAGAAACACTTTCCACATATAATATATAACCTCTTTATAAATTTATTACTTATATTGGTTGTTGCATAGAGGAGTATATACAACTTTTCAGTAGATCCGGTAATAACAGGAAAGGCGCTCAAGAGCTGTGGGTTTGTCACAATATAAACAATTCATCAAATCTTTGTTAAGAAATGTGAAAAGTTATTTTTATATTTTTTATGTCCTGTAAACAATACTATGTATTTTTTTTTACAAAACATAACTTTTTATCGTAATAAACGGTAAGTCCGCTTAGTTAAGGATTTTGTTTTGCTTATTACTCATATTACCCGGATTATCCGGTTTCTCGATTATCCGGATTGACTATGGTCCCAGTTTGTCCGGATAAACTCGGTTTTACTGTATAGAAATAAGTAACTCACAATTATTGGTCTTCTGATACGTCTAACAAGACCCCAATAATATTTGCATT
Organism: Dolomedes plantarius; assembly: GCA_907164885.2. Classification (NCBI taxonomy): domain Eukaryota; kingdom Metazoa; phylum Arthropoda; class Arachnida; order Araneae; family Dolomedidae; genus Dolomedes; species Dolomedes plantarius. Next base: position 69,538,040 of record OU015490.1, read on the forward strand.
TTGCAGTAGCAGAGCTTTATCATCAAAAGTAGACAATTTCACGCGATAAGCAAAACCAAGACGGAGTTACTAATAATAATATTCACTTATTATTTGGTCTGTTCTACGTACGCATTTATTTTCCAAGTGGTAGGTAAAATGTCAAGAGAAACTGATTCATGTAGACATACATGGTTTTATCACACTACTAGATTTATTACCCGGTTTCGCTCGGGATTAACAATCTTTGACATTTTGTTGTTACTTCTGCAGAATTAAAAGTTGCTCTCTTATTTTTGAGAATTTTAAAGCATTAATTTACAGCTAGTCAATAATGTTTGAATGGATTTATTAGTATAGGAAAATAATTAATAATGTTTGAATGGATTGAGAAACACATTCAATATTAAAACACATCAAATCTGATAATTATTATAGAAAAAGTATATACACATATTTCATGCTCGGAATTCTTTCTCAAAACTAAATCGTCTGATACGTTTCAATGCCACTTTCAGACTTTCTTAATAAGAATATACTCGTATTTCATGATTGTAAGTTTTTCTCAAAACTAAATCGTCTGCTATGGATGAGAACACATTCATTGAGAATGAATGACTTTCCATCTTTATATTTTCATTTAATAAAAAAAAATATTCCGGCGTTGCCACATATATGAAAATAATATATCGAAATCATTCTTGTTTGCACCAATATATGAATAAATCACGTTTTTAACTCATGTCTATTTATTTTTACGCAAATGTTATATTTTAATTGGAAACAAATGTTATAATGGCTTTGAACAAAAATGTCCGTTGATACAGCGCAAACTTGCTCTGACGTAATTCGGGAATGGAATGTAGTAGCGGGATGAAAATAGTCACATTCATCCTGATCTTCCAATCACATTAAACCGTGTAAATTTCATCAAGGTAGGGCTCACGGTTCTTGAGTTTTCGAGACTCACACACACATACACACACGACCCATTTCCCATTTCTGCTTTATATATAAGATATATCGCACCATAGGGGGACTTCTAAAATTCTTCCATTCTTATTACTTACATAAATTTCTTGCAACCTAATATCAATGTAACGGGGTGTATCAATAGAATAAATGGATTTTGCTGTACCGCTGCTAATTATGCAGTTATGCAATGTAGTTATACAGTACTGCGTAATGTAGTTAAATATTACGTTATGTATTCATATAATATTAACTGTCTTATGCATGTTACAGAGGTATAGTTACGGTAACTAGTATAAGACGTTAAGGAGATTATGGGAACACTAATCGCCGATACGTGCAAAATAATACTTAATTTTAAATAAAATTCATAGAACCAATAACTTACCGTTACAGTTTAGCATTAAACAATTAATTTCAGAAAAATATTTTATTAATATTATTATTGTTTTCTAGTACTTTAAGTGTAACTCCTTGATTTTAGTTAAGGAAGATATTTAAGTTAAAAAAATTCAACCGATGAATTAAATTTTTTATTGCAACCTATTTAGTAATTCTATTATTTAAGACCCTTTTTTAGGAAGCTTTTACATAACAACAAATAAGCTTAGAGTTATTGTACACACAGCATTAACTACGAAAAACACTTTTCGCATATAATATATCACCTTTTATACCTTTGCTGAACCGTACGTACTAAAGACTTGTTGTGTAGGAGTATACAACAGGTAATAACAAGAAATAGGCTCAACGGTTATGAGTATGTCAAAATATTAAAAATTCATCACGTTTTGCTCTTGCAACTGAATCGACAAAAATAAACACTATTTGGCATGATTCGAAAGTTAGTTACAGTTTCTGATGGGACAGAGGGAGATCATATGGTATGTTACAGAACATTCCCTACACTGAGTGACTAAGGAGCTCTACAAATATAACAATGGGTTATTAATTTTTTTATGACTCTAGGTCGGCACAACTGAAGACCAGGTCCATAGATGGCTGCAGGCAGAGGTATGCAGCTCCGGTTTACAGTGGTATCAAAAGGATTGGAGACAGACTTATGCAGGTAGATCTAAAATTTTGACCGAGCATTCCCTGGAGAAACATCTGGGGATATCGAACCTACTCCCTTTCTCACTGACCTCTAAGATGGACTTTCTGGGTCCATATCCGACCAAGATTGGTTGAGAGCGCTACGGTCAGGTATTGCTACACGAGGGCTAATTAGACCGGGACCTACAGTTTAAGGTCGATTCCAAATGGTTACAAATACCCATGCCAACAGTGGGACTCGAACCTATAGGCTCTGGTCCAAATGCCAGTGACCTAACCATTCAGCTGTCGCTCGGCCATATCCAGCCAAAACACGGAGGTATTGACTGGTGTTCGTCAGGATTCGAACCAAGCAACCTGAATTCGAACGCTCTATCACTAGACCACATCCAGCCGCTCTTAAAAAAGGTTACAGTCAGTTCCATACTTTATAAAAGACCAAATGGACATTTGCAAATTAATGATGATGTGACGGAAAAGAATTCGGTAAAATTTTGAATGAAAAGCTAAGAACTTGAGGATTTTCCATATATTAAACTGAATGAGACAATTTTTTTTCTTCTTAAAACGGGATTTTTATTGTATGAAACAGCCCCAAAATGTTTGTCGGCACTGCTGATCTTGTATTTCATTTATAATCTAGAACCGAGTATTTTTCTAGTTTTATTTTATCTTTATCTTTTTAAAAAAATTTATCTGTAATAAGTTCTATTTGAATAATTATTTTTTCCATCTATTTTACATAATAAATTTGAACAAAAAATTACTCAATAAATATACATAAAAATAAAGCTTGTCTGCCAAAGTACTGCAATCGATTTCAGTAACTTCAGCAATTATATCTAAATACGTCGAAATTCCATATGCAAATATTCCAGCGAATTTGCAACGATTGAAGTTTTTTAGAAATCATTATTATTTAAAAGCAAAAAAAAAAATAATGAAAATCAAAGGCTGGCTAAAGTTACAAATAATTTTGTCGTAAGAAAATAAGAAAATTTCGAAAACCTTTCCATCTAGAATTTATTTTACGATTTATGCAGTCATATCTTTTTCCAGACATCATTTAAAAAAACAATTCTTAAAACTAAACATCTTTACATATCAAATATCTTTATCAAAAAAGACAAATGCCAGAAATCTGAAATGGAAATAATAATGCAATAAATTTTAAAATGATTTTTTTTTTATCTCACATTTTCACTATTCTTCTGTAAAATCATGCATAATTTTTTCTTTGTATATGATTGCTTTACAAAAGCGAAACCCATTTCAAAAACAATAATTTCTTACTTCAATATTAATGTTGTTTTCTGTTGCTGAATCTCGTGAAACATCGATTTTTGACTGCAGTAAAATGTCTATCGATACCTACTTTGGAACCCTAGTATATCATATTTGATCATCAACCATCATTTTTTACCATCACTTTATTGTATAGTCAGTCATTATCTGAAGAGAATCGATTTAGAGAAAGACCCCTTATGACATGAAAAGTATCGCCTTTCAACGAAAATTTTCATTTCTAATGTATGAATGATTTGTTTACTCTCGGAATCTTCACAAAATTCATTTACTCTGGAGTATAAGAGATCTTTTTTGCCATTTGCGAGATCACCAGATTACTTCTATTGTGCGGAAACAACAGTTTGCAACATAATATTTAGTTCCACGTAAAAAAAATGAGTCCCTTTCTTTATAACTTCAACTTAGGGCTTGAGTGTTTGGCAAGACAGGTGGAATAGAAGTGACCGTGGCAGACCTGTTTATAGTATTTTTCCTGAAGTTTTAACACATAGGTTATCTTCAAATTTTTTTATTAACCAGGCCATCACTCAGCACGGCTGTTTCGGCTCTTATCAAAGAAGATTTTTTGGAAAGCCAAACTCTTGCGAATGCGGTGCGGTACAGACTACGGAACACTGTCTGAAAGTATGTGACAAATGGAATGATCCACGTTCCAAACTTCCTAGAGCAGTGTTGAATGGGCCGGCTAACCAATTTTATTTGGACTATTATTGACGTAGATTCATAACGATTGTAATGAAAGACCTATTAGCTGAACATTACCCTTTTCAGGGTACCTCTCCTTCCTAAATTTGCTGAGAATAACGAAACTTGGCCTATATTTATTATTTATAACTATAATGGTTATGCTTATATTGTTTGTAAAGGTGCTTTTTTTGACTTAAAGTTAAGTTTATAATTCTGGTTTGTTGTTTATATTTGAAAGTAAATTTTGTATTTTTGCATAGTGATTCTATAAATTGTAGCAATTGTATATATATGATTTTGTAGTTGGATGTATTTGAGCTTATCTCGTGTATTGAGCTGTGAGGCTTTTCAGCTTTGCTGTTTTGAATTATGAAAGAAATGTAATTTAATTGAAGAAATTTATAAGCCATCGCACCTCTAGTTGTCAGTCATTACTTACCGTATACCTTCGGGCATGACCGATATTGCTTTTGGATTATAACTTCAACTTAAACGTTTATTTATTTATTGTTTGCCAATTAAGACATTCGCGCATAATCCACGAGAATCGATGGTTGCTTCCAACGAGTGCACCATATATGTGAACCAACACCCCCCCCATTTGTGTAACCTTAATTTCGACCAAGCACGCCCACGCAAAACATCCGAGGGGCTCGTACCTTCTCTCACCCTCTCTTGAATCATAGAACTTTCCAGTATACGGATTTAACGTACCCATCTCCCGCCTAGATCCGAAGATATTTAGTGGCGTACTTCCGCATTCGAACCCTAAGCACCCTCAGTTCCAGGCCCAACGCACTATCACTGGTCTACCTCGGGCCCCATGCTTTATAAAAAATATTTCAGGTAGTCTCTGCTAACGAAACTACCGTGGGTTATTCACGTAGGATTCCTTATCGTTGCTTTCCTCATTTGTTTTTTTACGCATTTTGGTACTTTTCTGTTTAATTGTTTACTGCTACTAGGTTTGGCACGCTGCCAAAATTATAACTCGCGACGGACTCTGAATTTCTTCTTTCCGGAGGACCGTTATTGAAGACCGTAATCCTATGTCAGTATGAACATATACTTCTTCAATCTTTGCTTTTATCGTGGTAACAATTTCAATATTTCTATAAACAATGAGCATTCCGGAATATCTGGTCATGACAGAACAACTGGCATCATAAGCATTTTTATTACCAAGATTTTATTAACTGGCTTTCTTGTTTGTTTGTTTGTTTGTATGTGTGTTTGTCCAGTCCAAATCTTGCAATCGATTTTTAACTAACTTCCCGACTAGCTAGACATTTGAAACTTTTAGAATAGCTCAGAACACGATGACAATGCATTCTTTTAATACTTTTAGCCATCTTTAAGCAGATTTGAATTCATTTTCAGTTCCTATTGTTTTGTAGAATGGTGCAGCCATCTATCGACCGGGACGGGAACGAAAAGTTAAACGCAAGTCAACTTCCAATTCCCGAGCTAAACGATTGATTACGCATTTGATACCTCTTTATTACGCATTTTAGCATTTTCTTTCAAGTTGATGGGATAGTTCATCCAAAAAAATTTAAAAAAGTATTTATTAATACATAGAATTGTCAAGTTTATATGATTCAACAGATAATTTAAAATCATGGTATATGAAAAGTTCTTTTTATCTTGTAATTATTTATAGATTTTAAATAATAACAAGTTTCGGACCAACAAGTGTAACACTTTATCAACCATTCCGTACATTAGATGGGATTTTCTCTCCGGTCAAATGACAAAATCAAAGATCCATGCACTTCATTCGAGTTGTAAAAAGAGAAACTACCACCAATCCTTACTCTTAAAGTGTTTGCGTATACGCTAATGAACAACTGAGTGGGAAATCTACAAATGATTTGTTTACTCTTTCAGACTTAGCGAAATTCGTTTATTCTTGTGCTAGGTTTTTCTCTTTGAGAGATTTCCTAGTTACCGCAATTGGGAGGAATTAACGCGCTATTTATTTCCGTGACATAAAAGGTCCTTTTTAATAACTGATGGTTAAAAAGTTAAAAATATATAAACATTGATTCCTATAAACTTTGCCTTCATCGTGGAGACATTTACAAATTTTTAGTGGTCATAAAAAAAAATAGAATAAAAAACATTTTCCTATCCTGGAATAAATGGTCATGGCTGAACAACTTGTTTTATAAGAGAACTAGATGAATACCCGCACTCCGCTATGGAGTACATTCAAATTAAATACAACGGACAATGTATGCTATTAAAGCCCAAATATATATATATATATATATATATATATATATATATATATATATATATTTATTTATTTATTTATTTATTTATTTATAATAAATACAACGACCAATGCATGCAACTGATGTGAAAAAATATATATATATTTATAAAAAAAATCGTAAGTGATATTTTTATAGAGAAAATAATGTAGAAGAAAATATTCAAATTAAATCTAATAGAACATGCTATAGAATATAGTACAGTTAATGTAGTACAGTTTGAGGAACTTATCTTTTACTGTATTTTAATATTTTTTTGGATAGTGTCCAGTCGTCTGTCGCATTAGCAAGAAAAAAAATTGTCTATTTCGTTGTCATGCACGCTTTTGTTTTCTAATAGATAAATGTTTGTACAATTCACTCTTAAAAATTGGTTTAAATCAACTACAAATTAACTGTTTGCCAACACTTTAAGCTTGGTAGTAAAATCCGTGTATTTGTGTGAGTGCAAAGGTGATCTTAACCCTTAAAAAGATATCTTAGTAAGCATTCAGAGACTGGGAGAAAGCGTCACGCAAAATTGCAACTTCCTAGGACTTATGCTTCCAGTGACCATTCAGTGAGTGGGTTTTGGCTTTTATATACGTAAATTACAGATCACGTTTCTGAAATTAATGATCCAGAACAACACTCATAACCCATTCTTCCGAACAAAATGAAGATCTCAGAAATATTTAATAGCTGATAAATGTTTAATTTAACGATCATTTTAGTATTAGCTTTTTTCTTTATCCTGAAAGTGTTAATTTAATTTCCGCTCCCACGTCCTGCATTCATCCTAACACACGAATTGTCTAATATTTTTTAGTAATACAATCTGAAAATATTCAATAATATTAGGCAATCACATTAATATTCGACAGATCACATTTCTGAAGTAATGACTCGGAACAAAACTCGCAACCCATGCAACCGAATAAAAATATTTAAAAAAATCGAGATCACTCAAATAAATATTTCATAGATGATGAATGTTTAATTTATCGATCGTTTTTCTGAAGCGGTGAAACGGCAATGTGAAAAATAAAAATTCAAACAGAAAAATACCATCCTTTTGGTGCAATATTAACTATTAGCCTTCATAACTTCACAGTTATCAAGCAAGTAGATCATGGATTGTTTCAGAACTATTAAAACCTGCAGTTCAGTGAATTAAAAATAATTTTATTTAATTTTTTCCAAAAAAATTAGATAGTTTTATGCTTTATTTTCAACTCTTATCGTTTATTCATTTCAACGTCTATGTTGTCTTTCATTGGGTCTTTTCATAAAAATTGGATAATTAATGCTTTATTTTCAATTCTTGATTGTTTATTCATTTCAACGTCTATGTGGTCTACTTTAGTGTTTCCATAAAATTTAAATGTTTGAGGCTTTATTTTCAACTCGGAACTAGATTATTCATTTCAACGTCTATTTGTTCTTTCAGTGAGTCTTTTCATAAAATTTAGGTAATTAAGGCTTTATTTTCAACCCGTAATTGTTTATTCATTTCAGCGTCTTTGTGGTCTTTCAGTGGGACTTTTCATAAAATTTAGATAATTAAGGCTTTATTTTCAACCCGTAATTCTTTATTCATTTCAACGTCTATGTGGTCTTTCAGTGGGTCTTTTCATAAAATTTAGATAATTAAGGCTTTATTTTCAATCCTTAATTGTTTATTCATTTCAACGTCTGTGTGTCTTTCTTTGAATCTTTCTTGAAAATTTAGATAATTAATGTTTTATTTCCAACCCTTAATTGTTTATTCATCTCAACGTCCAAGCGACCTTTCTTTGAATCTCTTCATAAAATCTAGATAATTTATGCTTTATTTTCAACCCTTAATTGTTTATTTCTTTCAACGTCTAAGTGGTCTTTCTTTGAATATTTTTATAAAATTTAAATCATTTATGCTTTATTTTCTGATATGAACTAATTTATTCATTTCAACGTCTATGTGATCTATTTTTGGCGTTTTGCATAAAATTTAGGTAATTAGTGCTTTATTTTCAACCCTGAATTTGTTTATTGATTTCAACGTCTATGCGGTCTATTATCGGGTCTTTTCATAAAATTAAGATAATTAATGCTCCATTTCCAGATCTTAATTCGTTCATTCGTTTCAATGTCTATGTGGTTTAATTTTCGAGGTTTTCATAAAATTTAGGTAATTGCTTTATTTTCAACGCCTGTTTATTAATTTCAACATCTATGTGGTATATTTGTGGGTGCTTTCATAAAATTTAGATAGTTAATGCTTAATGTTTAACCTTTAATTGATTATTCATTTCAACGTCTATGTGGTCTACTTTTGGGTGCTTTCATAAAATTTAGATAATTGATGCTTTATTTTCAATCCTGTATTTGTTTAATCATTTCAACGTTAATGTGGTCTTTCTTTCTTTGGGTCTTTTCATAAAATTTAGATAGTTGATGCTTTATTTTCAACCTTTAATTGTTTGTTCAATTCTACTTCTATGTGGTCTGCATTCTTCCATACACGTAACTCAACTTAACACTTAACGTAGATTTCTTGTAATACATTACAAAAATACTAACTGGAGGTACGAGTTTATGAATTGTGTTATATCACAATTTTTTTAAGTTTTATTTATTAACGTATATGAAAGGTTTTAAAAATATTAATTGAATGTACGAGTTGATGCATTGTGTTATATCACATTTTTGGGGAAAAAAAGGTTTAATTATTAAAGTATATGAAGGTGTTAGGTTTCTATTTCTCACATAGCAACATTGAATATCGATTGATAAATCTTTAGAATCATTATACTTATTAGATATTATGTAAAGTGGTATGTGGGAGAAAATAATAACACATTGAAGCATGTAAAATAAAATAAACTATTTTTGAAAAATTGTAACTAAAATCTTGATCAACTTGTGCCTTCAAATTATACATGTCTTTCGACTTAAGCCTCTGGAATCAATAAATCATAACGAAATACGAAAACCATGCTAAAAGAAGAAGAAAAATTCCGAAGAACGGTGATGACGTCTAATTGTCCGTAATTCGGCAGCCATAAAAACGAAAAGGCAATCTACGAAACACAAATTCTGGGGAAAAATCAAATCATATCTTGCTCTGTCTGACTCCCCCAAAAATCTCCGGATTATTACGACAGCATCAGATGTTGCCGTTAACCGTTTTCAGCGGTTTTCCCCGGCAGCGCAAAATTGTTTTTATTAAATTACAGCTGACATCGCCTTGTGCGAGTTTCTGTCATACGTCATTTGGAATCTAATTCTTTTCTCGGACAATGAAGAATTAAAAAAGCCTTCAACTGAGATTACATTGTTTTTGACATTTCTTGATACGGGACGTTCAAATATCTCAGCTAGTTTTGAGCGCGATAAATCCCCCCTCGGGAAAATTTAATCGACAAAAACGTTTGAAATCGGATTTTTTTTCTGTTTCATGTACAATCACCAGTCCTCATGGGCAAATAGTGTTTAACAGCTATTTAAGGTGTGACACATTTTCAATAAATATAGTTGATAGCTAATTTATTTATTTAAATCCCAAAAAAAGATTTTTCTAAGGTGATTCATTTTATATTACTGAAGGACTTAATTTTATTCTATTTTAAAATAATTTTTTATGTTACTGAAGGCTGTAATTTTATTTTATTTAACAAATAATTTTATTTTATGTTGCTAAAGGATATAGTTTTATGTTATTTAATAACTAATTTTATATTATTGCATTAAATTGTATAGATTGTATAGATTGTAAACAAATTGTATAGATTGTAAATAAATTGTATAGACTGTAAACAAATAGTTTATAAATATCGTGTTATTCCGTTATCCTGGGTTCATACGATTGAATAAATCCACACAAAATAAAACTTATTATTCTGTAAATTCTTCAGCTGCATACACGAATTCAAACAGAAAACACGTAACAACTGTTTTCTATACAGCAGAAAACTCTAAAAACGCAAGTCAGAATAACAGAGTCTTCAATACAATACACGCCTAACGCACTTTCAATACCTTCAATTCTCAGCAGAAAAGAACACTGAGTTCCAATGACAATGTCAGGTATATTTACAGAGTCCCAAAGCGTCCCCTATCGGTCAGTCAGATAGATATTTCCAGAAGCTTCCAGAAAGGTCTAGATGGCAAGTTGGTGACTATTTGGCGCCATATCACAAAATGTGCTGAAATATCGCCATATTTAGCGACCAAAAGAAGTCACCAAATCCATCGCCAATTAGGCGATAACTCTCATATTTGGCTACATTACCATAGACTCGTAAAATTCGTAACAGTATTTTCTGACGTATAACGAGCACCTATAATTTTAAACTACAATTGTGAGGTGTATATTCTCCGTATAACGCGAATCCTTTTCTTGACGAAGAAACCTGAAATGTACATGTGCGATGCTCTTATCTTTTGAAGTCATTCATTCGAAGGATTTACCGAGGCTTTCAAAAAATGGTATGCGGAATTCACAAGTGATAAGGGGAACAATAGGTGTGTGAGAGAAATGCTTGAGGGAGTAAATAATTCTGCAAACAGGGGGAAAGAATACACTTCTGATCCGAATAAATTCGCTGTATTAGAAGTCAGATGTTTTTCTCTCCCTTGAGTCTCTCTCTGAAACAAAATTCGATTCAGCAAACAAAGGGAAAGAATGCACTTCTGACCCGAATAAATTCGCAGAATTAGAAGTCAGATCTTTTTCTCCCCCATAAGGCTATCTCTGAAACAGAATTCGATATATATATATATATGTGTGTGTGTGTGTGTGTGTCAAAACATTAATTAAATGATTGCAGGGGGCTTTAAAATAGCAAAAGTTAACATTAAAATCATTATCAAAAAGCGTTGGAAAAAGGGTTTTTCCCCGTTTCAGAGGATGACCTCGGTTAACGAAAGGGGAGTTAACGAAAGTTCCATCGGGGAAAGTTAATTTTAGATGTACAGGGTTTGGCGCGAAAACAAATGCTTAGAAGATTCCAGAATTTTCCATGTGGGGCTTTGCGCATGCGCCATAAGGGGGGGACGCGTTAATGAAAACTTAGAAGTAGACAGAGCGCGGGAATAATTTGTTGAGATCAGACGCATGCTAGCCGGGTCTGCGAGTTTGAAAATGGCGAGCGATTAAAAGTTCGTATCTTGGAGAGGTGGTTTACGTGAAGTTGAAACGAATAAAAGCTAATTAAATTGGATAATGCTGAGTACTTATCTGAGTGTCTGCCTTCCCTCTGTGCCATGTACTGTTAAATGAAGAAGACTGCAAATTGATATATTATAACAGGCGTAAATCCAACACCTGTCATATATATATATATATATATATATATATATATATATATATATATATATATATATATATATATATATATATATACACAGTCGAACCTCCATATATCGAAGTAGCAAAATGCCGGAAAAAAATTCGATATATAGAAATTTCGATATATAGAATTGATCTTAGTTTTATCATAATTCTCCTAAAACATTAAAATTAAAGCTAATTTTCGTAAACGAAACTCCATATCTAATTTATATACGAATCACATGAAATGAATAACTAAAAAATAAATTAATAAAAAAATTTATTGAGAACTATATACTTTAAAAAAAACAATCCAGATAGTGGTTACAGTTATGACAGTTGCATTCTTTAAAGAAAAACTACGAATATCTTGCTGAACAGCCAGTTTTGCGGAAAGTTCATCACAGAAATGTTCGCATTAATCAGTCCACTAAAAACTTCATCAGGGACATTTTCCACGAATTGAAGTCCACGACGTATTGTTTCAAACGCCAAAAATTAGGAGAATTTATTCTAAAATGGAATAAAATCTCCCAATATGTCTTCAAAAAATTTCGATATGTAGAGATGTTTTCGATATATAGAAACAGTTTTTCTATGTAATGAACGTTGAGATTTGCTAAGAGTTCGATATATAGAAAATTTCGACATGGGGAAGTTCGATACATGGATGTTCAACTGTATATATATATATATATATATATATATATAATACCCAGAAGCTGTAGGCATTCGTTCTATAGTCGTGTCGAAAGGAATCTCCATAGACTTTAAGAACTGTCTTTATTCTGGCCACACAATGACGGAGTTTTGAAATATATTACATCACACATAAGAATGCATGTTACATATTGACGTATCGCAACGTTACATATTGATGGACGGAGAAAGGACGCTGCGCGATAGAGCAACACAGGACGAGAGATCGCGGATATAAAAAAGCAGACACAGCACAACATCAATATATATGAACAGTCACGGAAAAATGCCGTGGAGAATCCTTGTTCTGTCTTTTACGAAGGGTTCAGGACCTTGTGCACCAGGGGGCCAGAAACTTCTAATTGGTTATCGGTGACCATTTGACCTTTTGCGTCAGAACTCGTATGATATTTTTGTAAGCCTCGCGAAATCTGGTGAGGTTGAATCATCATGTTTTTGAAAAAGATTCATACTGTTCATTACGTGCATTAAGGGACAATTTAGCTAGTTAATTCGTTTATCCTTAGGTCATAATTTGAAAAAAGGGACTATACTTTTTTGAAACGTTAACGGGAAAATTTAGAATATGCGTTAATTAATAAAGGCGGAACGTTATTATATATATATATATATATATATATATATATATAATATGTTTCTACCAAAAGTACTTTAATCTTTTTAAAGTATTTATTCAAATTTTTGGTTCTCTTTACCATTACTCTCCTTCTCTCAACTGATAATTTTAAAAACCAGTTCTTTCGGGTAAAATCATTTGAAATTTATTCTGCTTCATTTAAATACGGTGCATTATTTTATAAGCCCGCTTGTCTTCTCAAAGAATGTTTACATTCATGAAATCCATTAGGATTACAGGGGAAAAAATCACTGTTAGTAAAGTAATCAACTTCTTTCTTGTTCAATGTTGACATTGAGGGACACGTGGTGTGAAAAGCTTTCCGCTACTTTTGAGCAAGCTAAACCCTCTTCGAAATTGTTTATCTGCTATAATTGTTCAAAATCAGCTTTCGTGGTAAAGTAATTAGCCCCTTGGGCAAATGGTGTTTAATGGCAATTTAATTCATTGTGTAACATGTGTTTTGTAATGAATAAAAGGGGTTCATCTTTTTTTTTTCCAAGTTGAACAATAGATTTTAATTAATGCTTTTATTTCATTTTGGGAGCAAGCACTTAGGTGCTATTGTTATCTCTTTGACATATTTGCGTTTCTGTTTCTTTTTTAATCAAGTTAGCAAAATTTCCAATAAAACACATAGTATGGCAATGCCTTAACGACGTTTTACCAAGGAAAGTAAAAATAATGAATTTAAAGAATAACAGCTTGTTGCTTATTTCAAATCTAGACCCGAATTATTTTTAAAGTTTATACTTTTTTTGTTTTGTTTATCTAAAAATTTAATAGGTTTTATTTGACTTAAATAAAGAATTTTATTTCATTTGAAACAAAGGATTTTACTTTAATGCAGTGTTTAAAATGTATACAGAACTAGTTTCTATCAGAAAAATACTAAATAGTCTTTAAGTATTTACAAGGAATTTTTTATGAGTTTCCCCTTTTACCTTTATATTCGTAATTGGGAATTTTAAATTAAGGTTTTTCGGGAAAAAATATTGAAATTTTATTCTGTTTGATTTCAAATATTATGCGATTGCTTTCATGAAACTTATGTAAAAACGATTTTTTTTTCACGAAATCCACAATGCTTGAAGAAGATAAATACAATTTGTAATAAATTACCTCGCATTGTCACCAATGAGCTACATACCTCATCATACTAGAGATAAAATGCAAACAGAGTCAGGACTACAGAAAAGACAAACAGATTATAAATACATGATTTGATTTTCAAAATATAGAACAGTGTGTTTCAAAAAGAAGTATACACTGTTTCGTAGTAGAATAAAGTATTATACAGGAGGCATAAAAGTTGAACAATGAAGTAAATAATTGCAAGATAAAAATAACTTTTTATACACCATGTTTTTAAATTTTCTGTTGAATCATATAAACTTGACAATTCTATGTATTATTAAATATTTAAAAATTTTTTTTAATGAATTATCCCATCCACTTGAGAGAAAAGGAAGTTAATTGGAAGTTAACTTGCGTTTAACATTTGGTTCCCGTCCCGGTCGATAGATGGCTGCACAAGTCTACAAAAGAAAATTACTGAAAGAGTCAATTCTGCTTAAAGATGGCTAAAAGTATCAAAAGAATGCATTGTCATCGTGTTTTGAGCTATTCTAAAAGTTTCAAATGTCTAGCTAGTCAGGAAGTTAGTTAAAAATCGATTGCAAGATTTGTACCGGACAAACACACACACAAACAAACAAACAAGAAAGTGAGTTAATAAAAACATGGTAAAAATATCAAATTATGTCCCCGTAGCTTTATTAGCAAAATACAACACGAGATGTTCTGATATGATATTACAGTTCAAAAGGGCCACTTTCGATGGTACAGATAGTTAACCTATTCCTTACGAGTTGGGATACCATGCATCCCATGAATACGGGCCCAAGAATGAATGAATGAATGAATATATATATATATATATATATATATATATATATATATATATATATATATATATATATATATATATATATATATATGTATGTATATATGTATGTATATATATATATATATATATATATATATATATATATATATATATATATATATATATATATATATATTTATATATATAAGGCTCTTAATGGCCGTTCTTACAAAGGGGGTATGAAATTTTCTGTTCTAAAGAGGGAATCGTAAAAATGGGTCCCGTAAGCTAAAGGTTAAAGCGTCGAGTGTGTTGCCATGAAATCTGCTGCAACAGTTAGGAATTATTTTAGCTGAAAGATCTTTCCTGTAAGTGCGCGCAGGCCCTGATTTCCCATTAGGCCCAGTAGGCCCAGGCCTAGGGGCCCCCAAATGTAGGGGGGGGGGCCCAAAATTTTTATTTTAAAAGAAAAAAAATTCCCAATTAATTATTTTTTATTTTACCTTTTTTAATAGGAATTTTTTTTATATATCCTTTCAAATTTGATTGATTGGTTCGTCATATGTATAGTTAGTTCATCATATGTATCTTATAGTGTATATAAGGGATTAATAAGTTTCTCTGGTTGCATTGTGTTGGTGTTTTAATGTTGAAGTTAATATGTTGTATTGGTTTTTGTTATTTGATAATGTTCTAGGCTTCTACTCTTCAAATTGCCAATTCTTAGTGAAATGGTACTTTCACAATGATTCATGATTTTTTTTTTGCCATCAATTTTGGAAATTTTACGCCCACATTAGTGTTAGGGGGCCCCCATCCCGAGTTGTGCCTATAGTCATTAATTTTCTAAATCGGGCCCTGAGTGCGCGATCTTGTTGTAGCTCAAGAATTTGGCGGAAATTGACTGCTGTGTGCGTTATCCAAGGTCAATGACCGGTCAGCATATTTAGATGCATGCCGTTGTGGGTCAAAGTTGATAAAGGTTTGACAGGTGTTCTAGGCCAGTGGTTCAGAACCGGGTATCCGCAAGAGCCTCGGGAGTGGTCCGGCACCACATATAAAGAGTTGCCAAATAAATGGGGATTTTGATAGCAATGATCGCTGAACTAGATGGGCCGAATATATTCGATGATTATCAGGGGTAGAATTAATATCTGTCAAAATTTAACATAATTATATTATTACTAGCTGAAGACCCGTAATTCGCTACCGAGTACATTCAAATTAAATACAACGGCCAATGTATGCAAATAATGCATACATATATATATATATATATATATATATATATATATATATATATATATATATATATATAATAAATGCAACGATCAATGTATGCAATTGATGTAAAAAAACAAAATTATTACTTTTTTTTACCTATGGCTATATTTGGAAAATAAATCCATATTTACAGGCAACACAAACAGCAAAGAACTAAGCATTGAACAGATGCATAAAGCACAAGTGAACAAAATCAGAGAAAAGGTGAAAATTAAAAGTTCATAGAAAGTTCATCATATCTCTAGCGTCCCAGTATAATTTGGTAAAGTTGTCACTTTTTTGAGCTTCCGGATCAAGTCCTGGGCATGTAAGTAGGTGGTCTGCATTCATATTGCCTGCCCTTCAGACCTCGCATTCGATTTTGGTTAGGACGCCAATTCGGTTTAAATGTTCTGCTAGACAGTCGTGGCCTGTTTTCAGTCTGAAATGTGCCCCTGATTCTGTACGGGATTTTTGACTATATATCTTTACAGCTATCCTGGATCTCTTCCCAACGTTTCCCTTTAGATAGCAAGTTCTGTTGTGTCTTAAGTTTTAAAGAGATTCTAGTGTTACAAGAGGCAAATATAACAGAACAAAAATTGAAATAATTTACAATAAAGGACTTTACATTCCATGTCCTTCCCAAAAGCAGACAGATAGCAAGCGGAAAACTGGTGGGTGTCCATAGAAGACTGTGCACATCGTTTGAGCAAGTGAATTGAAAACCCAAATTATAGAACATACTAAAGAATATAGTAAAGTTAATATACTACAGTTTGAGGAACATTTCTTTTACTGTATTTTAATATTTTTTTGCATAATGTCCAATCGTCTGCCGCATTAGTAAGAAATAAAAAATTAATTTTTGTCTATTTCGTTATTATGCACGTGACGCAAAATTACTGTAAAGTATCACAAAAAGAAAAGAAACCCCGTGATCAGCATTTAATAAATTAAATTCTAAAAATAAAATTTTAAAAATTCACCATAAATCAGAAAATGGAGGTACGGATTCGAAAAAGATTTCATTATAAAGGACATTTTATAATCTTTCTTGTGATGTAAATTTTATAACCCTCGGATTATTATTTTAAATGCAAACTTTAAAGAAGGTTGCAAATGCACCTTAAAAATTTAATTAAAAAAAATCTAAGAAGAATTTTTCAAAAATCTCTCTTAGTGCACCCCTACACTATAAGAAGAATCACCATGCGCAATGATCTCCTAAATCCCCATGCGCTCGCCAAAAATTTTCCAAAATTTCAACAAAAGGTCCCATATTCAAATTTAACAAAGCTCAATGAGAGTTAATAAAAGGTATTTAAAGGTAAACAAAACAAATCAAATAACGATATATAAAGAATATTTACAAATGTTTAGAAATATTTACAGCTATTTACAACAGTGCCTTAGATTCATTTTAAAGCGTTAGCCTTATGTCCACCCACAAATCAAAACTGGACAATAAGCAGGCTTTATTTTCGGAAAGAGGTAAAAACTCATGCTCGAAAATGGCAGTCATTTAATAGATATTTTCTTGCGCATTTTCCCCGTGTAATAGAAATAAAAGAAATGGAAGATGAGAAAGGGGGAAAAAGTTGAAAAATTAGGAGAGATTTTTATAACTTGGTTTACAACCGTTCCAGCTTTACAGAATTCCCATCGAAGTCGGCTAGAGATCATTTATTTAGCGCCGGGAACACATGTTCGATATCGCTTTCGATATAAATAGGCGGATGGTCTATGAATCGGTAATGGCTTGTATAGCTAAGCAGCCATCACGGGGAAGAATTTTAAAGTACTATTTCTGATTACATTTCTTAGAGAAATAGAATATAGTTGAAAATTTATTTTTTTCTCCCCAAAAAGGCGCCAAGAGAACTGCAAGAAAATGGTTGCTTTTGTTTTAAATTAACAGCAGAGAAGATTTATTTTTACTACTCAAAAACATGTGAAGAAACTTTGGTAATACAAGTTAATTCAGTTTGATTTTTTTCAATAAAATTTTTTTCTTATACACTGCTGGCCACCCAAATTGCAACACCAAGAAAGACAAGAGATATCACAACAAAATTTATTTTGTAGATAACATGTTGACCAAGTATCAAATGATTAAATCTTTAGACTTCTGTGAAGTGTGGTTCCTGCTAAAATCAGTAGCCAGAGTAGCCGCCATTGTTGGAGATCACCGCTGCCACACGCCTCGGCATTGATTCAAAGAGACTTTGGATAAGTTCTTGGGGTACAGCAGACCAAGCAGCTTCCACACGTTGCAAAGTTGATTTGCTGTGGCAGTTGGAGATGGAATCTGGGTCAATCGTAGAGCAACCATGGACCAAATGTTTTCTATCGTCGAAAGATCCGGAGAGCGAGGCGGCCAGGGAAGCAATTCAATCTGGCGATTGACGAAGAACCGTGGGACAATGCGTGCCACGTGTGGTCGCGCATTATCCTGTTGAAATATGGCTGTGGGCAAGCCCTGAAGGTAAGGAAGGACAACTGGCTCCAACACCTCGGAGATGTAACGCTGGCTGTTTAAAGTACCGGCAATGCGTACTAGAGGTGTTCGAGAGTGATATCCAATACCGCCCCATACCATAATACCCGGTGCAGGACCAGTGTGGCGGTGCATAACGCAGCTGTTCAGCATCCTCTCTTCACGGTGTCTGCAGACTCGAAAGCGACCATCGTGGTGTTGCAGACAGAAGCGTGACTCGTCAGTAAAGACCATTTCATTCCATTCTGCCGTCCACATCCTTCTGTCATCGCACCATTGGCGGCGGAGACGTCTGTGGTTCTGCGTCAAGGGTAGACAAAGCAATGGACGTCTTGCGGACAGACCACTCTGCTGTAAACGGCGTCGAATGGTACGCGCAGACACTGGATGATGCGTTACAGACTGCATGTGCTGTGCTATGGTTCGTGATGTGACTGAGCGATCCGTCACTGCCATGCGCACAATTTGCCTGTCATCACGTGAAGTGGTGCGCTGAGGTGGATGCGATCGAACACGCCGGTCCGTCGTACCCTCCTGCATCCAACAATCACATATCCGCATTACAGTTGTTTGGTTTCGTCCAACACGACTACCGATTTCCCTGAAAGATAATCCACAATCTCGGTAGGCCACTATCCTTCCTCTGTCGAACTCGGATACTTGATCAAAAGATGATCGCTGTTTTCGACGAGGCATAATTGATCGTTTTTTTTAAAAACCACAAGAAAAACAGAATTGCCGAACATGAAATCGTCGAAATCTCCAAGCCTTAAATAGCGCTTTGAAGTGGCACCACAGGCGCGCTTGATGTGCGTCTGCGCTGAAATTCTAATCATTTGCATATCTCACCTCCGCTAATGCATGTTGTAAATTTCATGTTATTTGCATGTTTCCTTCAGGGTGTTGCATTTGCAGTGGCCAGCAGTGTATATTGTGGAAATTTACCAAGATGTATAGACACATTTTTTATTGTCCGTTGGTAGAAGAAGTGTATAGTATTAAATTTCCTCTAAATTTAATGATTTATAAAGTTTAAATAAAATTAAGATAAGAGAGTTATAGAGAATAGCAACTTTTACCGTAACTTTGGGTATGTATATCTCAAAGTGGCAATCTAAATAATTTCATTCAAGCACATTTCTTACATAACAACAATGGTTATTCAAATATTTGCAATTGTAAATTTTGCTTTTCAACATAAAGCAAACGCACTACTAGTACGAGATATATAATATTTATGCAAGGAAAATACAATTCAATATATTTTCTGGTATAACTGTTCATGCAATGACAATACAACTTGAGATACTCACAAAGACTTCGGAAACTTAACCAGCAATGCTGATTCGTAAGCTTTGGACCTAACAAGAACTCGCGTAGGTTTGAAGCAACCTAGCTATGCCTCCAGCGGCTGCTCGCAAAACTCAACTATTATTAAACAGACTCTAAGCCTAGTTCCAGCTTGATACTTCGTTTCGCCAGCACCCCTCCTCCTTTCACTTCCTCAACACTTCGTCGACCCTTCTTAATCTAGCTGTTTGGTATTTATACCAACCGCGTATGCCGCAATTAGCATATCTTAAGCGGCTTCTTTAGATTTATTTACTTTAAAGTTCGATTATTGTGAATCGAATCTAATGTAAACCTTACAGAATTATTATTTAATATTATTTGAAACATTTAGTTTCTTGAGCGACTTTTTTTACTCCTTAATACGTATTTAATGACATATTTTAATTACCGAATAATAATTATAAAACATAATAATTATAAAATAAATTTAATTATGAAATAAATTTAATTATAAAATAAAAACTCTGATTTCCAACAGGCAATAACACTTTAAATTTGAACCCCAATTATCCGAATCTCTTTTGTCCGGTTTTCGATTACCCGGATAGCACAACAGAATAAATTATTTTACAAAATTGGACTTTCGTTTTTACAAAGAGCATGTGAATCGCTTGCACGTGCAATTCTTTGCATTTGTTTCGGACGAAAGAGCCGAAAGGTGTACAGCTGTGACAAATACATAAGAAACTTTTATGTTTGAAATGTATTCGCGATTTAGCAGCTACGAAAAGAAGTACGAAGTTAAAACAAACTGCTATTACAAACTACTAAAACCAACAATGTCATTCACTCTACACTTGCTGTCATGTATAAGAAATTATTTTCATAAACTAATCATTATAAAACTAAACTCAGAAATTTATTTAAAAAAAGGGAAGTATATTTCTCAATCTGATTATCCCGATTTTAATTTTCCTGACCATTTCCACCCCCGATTAATCTGTATAATCGTGTTTATTATCATCATTACTTAATATAATTACTACTTATTATTATTAAAGCATATATTTACACAGAATCTGCCTGGTTTCATCCATAAAAATGTTCTTCAAATTTCTTATTATCATCATCACTTATCATTATCACCTATTATCATTATAAATGCTCATATGTATGCGGAATCTGTCTGGTTTCATCTATAAAAATATTCTTAAAATATCTTATCATCATCATCACTTATCATTATAAATTCACACATATATAAGGAAGCTGTCTAGTTTCAACTATACAAAATGTTCTTCAAATATCTTCTTATTATCATCACTTATTATCATTAATAAGTATAAATGCACATATATACATACGGGATATGTCTGGTTTTATCTAAAGAAATGTTCTTCAAATTTCTTATTATCATCATCACTTATCATTATTACCTATTATCATTATAAATGCTCATATTTATACGGAATCTGTCTGGTTTCATCTATAAAAATATGCTTCAAATATCTTATCATCATCATCACTTATTATCATTATAAATGCACATGTATATAAGGAATCTGTCTAGTTTCATCTATAAAAATGTTCTTCAAATATCTTCTTATTATCATCACATATTATCATTAATAAGTATAAATGCAAATATATATACGGGATATGTCTGGTTTTATCTAAAGAAATGTTCTTCAAATTTCTCATTATGATCATCATTTATTATCATCATCACTTATTATCATTATAAATACGCATATAATCACGGAGTCTGTCTCTGTAAAAATGATTTTAAAACGCAATTGTAATAAATTAAAAATCAGATTTTTACATCGTTATAAAAACATCGTTATAAAAGCGTTAGAAAGAAAACACTGGTGAGAACAGTATCGAAGCTTCATTTCAACCTAGGTTTAATCAATCTTCCAACAGTACTTTCTGGCTCTTAATACCTTAAGAACTCGGATGAAAGCCTTTGAGAAATATACCTTTAATCCACTGATAGCGTGTCTTCCGTTGTATAAAAAAAAGAATAAAGCCGAAAGGAAAACGCATCGTTAGAACACGACGCATGTAAAAATGACACTTTCTTACCACGGACACCTCTAAGCAAAATTAATGTCTTCCGAGACTGTCCTGGATTTGCTAAGCATCTCCTGCTTTTTCGTTTTTTCTCCGTAGCGAAGGGGTGTTTTTCACCTTTCAAGTATTTCTGTATTCTTTTTTTTCTGGTAAAAATATATTACGTATATAGTCTTTTATTATTTTATTTTTCGTGTATATGGGAACGGCGGTTTTTTATTTCTTGGTTGAACTAGTGTAAGCATTGTAAAATTTAAACTTATGTAAAACCATTTTGTTCATAGAGTCTTTTTCGGCATATAGTTTATGATGTGGCTTAAAAAACCCAATACATTAAGTTTTAGATAAAGGGGTAGTAAAAATTGCTAGTGAATAAAATTTACTGGTAAATTTTAAGAGGGTCCAGGACACAAAATTGTTCGAATTTTTGAAAAAGGCTTTATTGCGTTAAAAATGTTTGTGTTCTTTTACGCTTAAAATGACCTTTAAATCATGTTTCTATCTTAATTAGAACAGGAGAAATTATTATTTTTTTGCAACATTC
The DNA here is from genome assembly GCA_907164885.2 of Dolomedes plantarius. Classification (NCBI taxonomy): domain Eukaryota; kingdom Metazoa; phylum Arthropoda; class Arachnida; order Araneae; family Dolomedidae; genus Dolomedes; species Dolomedes plantarius. The sequence continues at coordinate 69,560,514 of OU015490.1, forward strand.
TAATAGTAGCCAAGCGTTGTTTAAACCTGTAAGTGCGTTTTTGTGCATGATAAGTTTTTTCCCCATTTCTCGACTTTAAATTGCGTTATGAGTCAAGAACCGTTGAAGAAAAATGGTTGAAACTTACAACATGGCTTTTTCAACTAGTTTACTTTCATTTTGATATAGCAAATTTAAAAAAAATATATTTACTTTTGAAAATATGATTTTTGAAAAATATGTTACATCATTTTTTTGTAATTTTTAATATAGATATTTTTAATTTTTTTAAAATTTAATATTTAAAAAAATGCTGAATCAAAATTAAAACTTATATATTTATGTCTAATTAAATGAAAAAGAATTGAAATTCGACAAATAATATTTCGAGTTATAACAATTTTAAATTACCCCACTTTTTTTAAAAATTTTTAAATTTAAAAATTTTTTAAAAACATTTTGAGAAGTTTTATGAAGTGATTTTGCTTAAAAATTATATGGTTAACCATCACAAAAAAATTCAAAATTTTAACTTAATAAATACATTTTTTTTAAAAAATGTTTCCCGTACCCCCTTAAAAATCAACGAAATCAATTTATTATTCGGAATTAATAAATTTTTCGAAAGCTAAAATAATTTGAAAACAGACATGAACCGGGCCATGTGTCTGCCAAATTCGATTTTTCTGTGCTCGTTACAGGACGTTAGAGGAAGGTTTGTTGGAAATTTTAATAACAGGGCCAAGCTCAAAATTCCATTTTTTTCAGTTCCTTGCAACTTCTTCATTTCTTTTTTCTAATAAAAATAAATCTGGTATATTGCCTTTTATTATTGTTTTTCGTTTATGGCGGTTTTTTTCTTTTTTGGTTGAACTAGTACACACATTGTAAAACTTAAACTAATTTAAAACCGTTTTGTTTCATTCAATTTTATTTCCTTATACAGTTCATGACATGGCACAGAAAAACCAATACATTAAATTTTAGGTAAAGGGGGAATGAATATCGATCGTGAATAAAAATTACTAGTAGCTTTTAAAAGTCAACGGAATTCATTTATTATCAGTAATTAATAAATTGTTCAATAACTACAGTAGTTTGAATACAGACATGAACCAGGCTAAGTGTTTCTCAAATTTTGATTTTTCTGTACTCGTTACAGGAACGTTTGTTGGACATTTTAATACATGGGCCAGTCCCTCAATTACAGGAAGCTGCAGGGAATATTCGAAGAACTAAAATGCGTGGGCCCTCAATTACTCTTTTCTTTTCACACCTCTTAAGTGGTTTTTCATTCCATTTTTTCTGATAAAAATATATTTGGTATATAGTCTTCTATAAGCATTTTTTTCGTTTATATAGGAGAGGCGGTTATTTGTTTCTTTGTTGAATTAGGATACACATTGTAAAACTTTAACTATTGTAAAGCCATTTGGTTCATTGAGTTCTTCGTTATACAGTTTATATTGTGGCCTAGAAAAACCAATATATTAAACTTTAAATAAAAAATTTCTGAAAATTTTAAAAAGTCAATGAGAATAATTTAATTGTAATTAATAAATTGTTGAAAAAGTAATTTATTTAAGAACAGTGATGGATAGACCAGCAATCTCTCTATTCTCAATTTTTCAGTGATTGTGGATATTTTCAATTGCATTACTAGAACTTCTTTATTCCTTTTTTATCTTGCAAATGTATAATTTATCCATAACAATTTATGTTAAATAAAATATTATGGTACACTTTTAGTTATTATAAAAAGCTAGACTTCCCTTTATTAATCTTCAACTGGCAAAAATGCCTTATTATTATTATTATTATTATGATATATATATATACCGGGTGCGTCATAAATTCGTGCAAAGTTCAAAATTAAATTATTAAAAGAAGTAGTATTAAAAGAAATAATGTTCGGGAAATTTTTCTGTTTCCGCGAATGTGATCAGAGAAACACTGGATTTTTTTTCCATGTAAAACGAAAGGTTTCCAAAAATAACCGAAAGAGGGCGCTTTTGCGTGACCACATTAAGCCTGCATTGCAGGAAAGACATGTGTTACCTGTTGTCATCTTCATGCAGGATGGTGCCCCACCCCACATTTCACGTGATATCAAGACGTTCCTGTTGAAATCTTTCACTGAAGACCGATTTCTATAAGTCGCGGTTTTAATGTTCAGTGGTCCTCACGATCACCAGACTTGATCCCGGCACATTTTTAGTTCGGGGGATACTTAAAGTCTCATGTGTACCGGGGCTCCCCAACCACTCTGGTGGAACTGAAAATTGTCATTCGACAGACAGTCACTGCCATCGAAGGTAGAATCCGCTGTAATGGACTTAGTGACGCGCCTCACTTGCCTATTACCTTGTGCTGGTAGTAATGTTGAACATCTGTTACTTTAAAATAAATGTACAATCTCATGTTATTGTGATCTGTTTGATTTTCTGTTTGAGTTTCCCTGATTTGCATAAAACGTCTCAGTATGACGTGTGAGCGCCCTCTTTCGGTTACTTTTTGAAACTTTTCTTTTTTTACATGGAAAAAGTCCAATGTCCCTCTGATCTTATTGCCGCAAACAGAAAAATTTTCCGAGCATTACTTCTTTTATTACGAATTTTTGAACTTTGCACGGATTTATGTCGCACCCGGTATATATCTTGGATGGAAATTTTCTTATAAACTAATTTTCAAAGATTAATTTATTAACTATTTATAAAATAATCCCATTAAGTTATTTAAAATTATAAGTTATCGTGACAGCGAAGCTTTAAATAGAGTTCTTCCATCATATTACTTTTTTTTCTCTCTCGCAAAAGGGAGGATTTTAAACTTTCAAGTATTTCTCTTATCTTTTATTCTGGTGAAAAGAAAATATATTTTTTTAAATATAAAATATTTGATTTTTTTGTGTAAGACAGGACACTGCTCATTTATAATTCAAACTGATGTTACATTATTTGTGACTGCTGTTTCTCGTTACATAGTTTCTAAAATTTTAGAAAACCAATTTATTAGTTCAACGGGTTCGGCGGATAAAATTCTTACTTTCATTAATTTTTTTCCAAAGTTAACGAGATGAATATATTGATTGTTTATAAATTAAATTTGCTCGGGGGCATTCCTATGTAGGGTAACTATTTCATAACTATTCTCCTTTATTAGAGTAAAAAGGTATATTTTTCATCTAAGAAGCGTTTATTTATTCCTGTTTTACCTGAAAATATATATTTTGTGTATAATCTTATAATTTTTTTCCGTTTATTTTGAGGTAAGACGCGGTCTTTCAGCTCTAAGAAAAGCTCTAAGAGATTTAAATTATATAATATTGTGTTTGTTCCACTTTTTTCGCTACGTAGTTTCAAAATTGACTTATGACCCAATACAGAAGGTTCTAGACCTACGGGCTTTTAATGAAAAACATCTTCTGATTAAAATTTTCCTTTTGCTTTTAGTCTGATCAAATGAAGAATTTCCTTTATAAGCAGACAAATGGACCTATGCGTTACCAGAGAAAATATTCTCGTCTTATTTTGTACGTATAAAACCAAACACTCTATTGCAAAACACAGCTATTTTCATAATTTTAACAAGAAAATATTATCGTTTTATCTAGCATGTATAAAACCAAGCACTCTTTTCGCAATAAATAGTAGTTTTTATAATTATCGTGGTTTTCAATTCTTTTTAATACTTTAAAAGAAAATGTATCTTATGGGATCTCATTTAGAAAAATCAAAAACATCAGACTTCTGTGTCCTTTGACACAGAGTTACATAATCAACTCAATTGTCAGTTCTAGTTGCTTGAATGAATGTTCTTGGTAACCCATATACCATTCCTAGTTGCTTGAATGGATGCTCTTGGCAACCCATCTAGTATTCCTTTTTACCTGAAGAATGATCTTGGCAACCCATCTAGCATTCCTATTTACCTTAATTAATGTTCTTGGCAACCCATCTAGCATTCCTATTTACTTGAACGAATGCTCTTGTCAACCCGTCTAGAATTCCTATTTACCTGAGTGAATGCTCCTGGCAACGCATCTGGCATTCCTATTTACCTGACTGAATGCTTTTGGTAAACCTTCTAGCATTCCTATTTACCTGAATGACAACTGAAATTGACAACTCTTGACAACTGAAATTCTTAGTTGCCTGAACGAATGCTCTTGACAACTAACTGAAATTCCTAGTTGCCCGAATGAATGCTCTTGACGACTAACTGAAATTCCCAGTTGTCTGACCGAATGTTTTTGACAACTAACTGAAATTCCTAGTTCTGTAAATGTACGTTCTTCACAAACCCGACTGGTATATCTAGTTAACCTAGATGAACGGTCATACCAACAAAACTGGCAATCCAAGTGAGATTTTTCAAATTAAAAGGGGTTTTACGTTCTTTATCGATTGCACAACCTATTTTTTAAGAGCTAAATAAAATATCTTCCAATTTCCTTAAATGATGGTTTTTTGTGGTATTTTTAAAATTGCAAGTTCTTGGGCCACGTGTAGGGAACATAGAGACCTTAAAAAAAGTTTTGATGGTACAGTGTAAAAAATTTCTATCGTGTTAAGATTTTTGCTTTCCAGTAATTCTAGTTTTGCCATTTCCACAGATTTCTTATAATTCTCAAATATGCACCATTAGTAACCTAGTCAGAAACATTAGTTTCCGACTAGGTTACTCATGTCACTTTCGAAGTAAATACAAAGAATGTGCATATGTTACCGCAATGAGATGCTTATCCATACAAATTATTATCACTCAGGGAAGTTTCCAAACGACAGGTTGATGGAAGGGAATATAATTACGCATCGAAAAATTTCCCCGTAAATGTTCAAAAGTAATGCGGGGGACTGCGTTTGTGCAAGATTATCACATTCAGAAAACTTTGAGTAATTGCGTCTGGGGACACGCAGTTACCAGCATTGGTTGGAGGAAGCCACGTGTAGAAAGTATGTCGTTTAGACTTGATAACATTCTTGATATATTAAATGCTTCCATTATAACCAGAAAGCAATAACAGCGAGGTCAAAAGCTTGAAAATATTTTGGGAAATAGATAGTTTCTTTGTGCATGTATCAAACAAATATTAATAATATCGCAAGCATTTAACGGACAGTTTAATATCATGGTTTAAAAGAAAAATTATGTTACAATTAAGTGTCGGAACATTTGTATTGATTTTTAACAGTGACGATTCTATATATGCAACATCTAGCAACGTATTGAACGACTTGTTTTAATATTTTAGGCGCTGCCGTTGAAAAGGAGGTAAGTGCCAAAATTTCCGAAAAGTATTTTTTTTTCACTGATACAGTGGTATATTCCAAGGCTAATAGCGTGGTATAGAAGGTGAGTGCCTAGCTATTTTGGTATATTTCTGATCGTCGCCAAGAGATGGCGTAACTGTGTAGTGTGTAGCATTGATAAGGAGGGAAGTGCCTACGTAGTGTAACCTTTCCTCACTAGTCCATCCTATGGTGCAAACACTGTTTCTTGCAGGAGATGACTTTCTCCAGGATGATAATTCCCCTATACTTACAGCTAAATCTATCAAGTATTGGTTTGAAGAGCTTGAAGAAGAAGTTAAAGCTTGAAGAAGAAGTCTTATCTTGCCCTGCATAATCCCCCCGAATATATATCATCCAACCCCTGTGATCTGTATAAGCGGAAGAGCAAGGTATCGATATCCACCACAGCATCTCTACAGGCACTTTCATAATTTTTCTCTGAAAAATGGTATAGTATATTCTTAACCACTATTCATGACTTGTATAATCCAATTCCAAGGTGAATCAGGTGGTATTACATAAAAAGGTGATCCTGCGCCGTATTAATAAAGGTTTTCATGATGTTTCTTAGCGTTTCCATTGTTCTGATAACCACCTTTATATATAAAGTAAAACCTCGTTTATCCGGATCAGATTTGTAGACTTATTTTAAAAATTTAATGTTCACATTAGATAATAATTTTTATATATAATAGCAAGAGCGTAACTCTAAATACGCCAAATATTCGCTTTTTAGTTTAATTCAGTGTACATTTCCTGCATAGAGTGTACAATAAATTATGGCAATAAAATGCTTTTCTTTGAGTTTAAGAAAGCTTTACTAGAGAGTCACAGGCGTTGACGTGGATTTACTCAGAAAAGTCATTTTTGTATTTCTTAATGTCTAGTAAACAATACTATGTAATTTTGTTAAAAAACATAGTTTTTTTTTCGTAATAAAATGTAAGTCTGCTGAATTCAGGATTCTTCTTATTAGTCATATTATCCGGATTATCCGGTTTTTCGATTATCCGGATTGACTATGGTCTCAGTTAGTCTGAATAAACTAGGTTTTACTGTATATATATATATATATATATATATATATATATATATATATATATACACAGCTGGCCACTGTAAATGCAACACCCTGCACGAAACATGCAAATAACATGAAATTTACAACATGCATTAGCGGAGGTGAGATATGCAAATGATTAGAATTTCAGCGCAGACGCACATCTCGCGCGCCTGTGGCGCCACTTCAAAACGCTATTTAAGGCTTGGAGATTTCGACGATTTCAAGTTCGGCAATTGTGTTTTTCTTGTGGTTTTTACAAAAAAACGATCAATTATGCCTCGTCGAAAACAGCGATCATCTTTTGATCAAGTATCCGATTTCGACAAAGGAAGGATAGTGCCCTACCGAGATTGTGGATTATCTTTCAGGGAAATCGGTAGTCGTGTTGGACGAAACCAAACAACTGTAATGCGGATATGTGATCGTTGGATACAGGAGGGTACGACGGACCGGCGTGTTAGATCGCATCCACCTCAGCGCACCACTTCACGTGATGACAGGCAAATTGTGCGCATGGCAGTGACGGATTGCTCAGTCACATCACGAACCATAGCACAGCACCTGCAGTCTGTAACGCATCATCCAGTGTCTGCGCGTACCATTCGACGCCGTTTACAGCAGAGTGGTCTGTCCGCAAGACGTCCTTTGCTTTGTCTACCCTTGACGCTGAACCACAGACGTCTTTGCCGCCAATGGTGCGATGACAGAAGGATGTGGACGGCAGAATGGAATGAAATTGTCTTTACTGACGAGTCACGCTTCTGTCTGCAAAACAACGATGGTCGCATTCGATTCTGGAGACACCGTGAAGAGAGGATGCTGAACACCTGCGTTATTCACCGCCACACAGGTCCTGCACCGGAAATTATGGTATGGGGCGGTATTGGATATCACTCTCGCACACCTCTAGTACGCATTGCCGGTACTTTAAACAGCCAGCGCTACATCTCCGGGGTGTTGGAGCCAGTTGTCCTTCCTTACCTTCAGGGCTTGCCCACAGCCATATTTCAACAGTATAATGCGCGACCACCCGTGGCACGCATTGTCCAACGGTTCTTCGTCAATATGCCAGATTGAATTGCTTCCCTGGCCGCCTCGCTCTCCGGATCTTTCGCCGATAGAAAACATGTGGTCCATGGTTGCTCTACGATAGACCCAGATTCCATCCCCAGCTGCCACAGCAGATCAACTTTGGCAACGTGTGGAAGCTGATTGGTCTGCAGTGCCCCAAGATTTATCCAAAGTCTCTTTGAATCAATGCCGAGGCGTGTGGCAGCGGTGATCTCCAACAATGGCGGCTACTCTGGCTACTGATTTTGGCAGGAACCATACTTCACAGAAGTCTATAAATTTAATCATTTGATACTTGGTCAACATTTTATCCAGAAAATAAATTTTGTTGTGATATCTCATGTCTTTCTTGGTGTTGCAATTTGGGTTGCCAGCAGTGTATATACATATGTAATAAATTTTAAGATAATGACCTAAGATTTGTCAAATCGGTGTTTTTCGCTTGGCAGCAGATTAACCCTTTAAGTGACAAACCCGAGTCCAGCTCGTCCACCTGTTTCCCGCCATCCGTGTGACAAACGAGTTGAGCTCGCGCACCTGTTTCCCCTGGTAAAAGGAACAAACGAGGTGGGTTCGTCGAAATGGTTTTCGCTTCATTGGGACACCCCGAGCTGAACTCGTCTTTCTCTAGAGGGGTGCGGTTTATTGTGAAAGAAAAAATAGGGACTGAAGTAAGAATAATAGCAAGAAATTCCTTGAATTTCTTTTCTTATCACTATGTTTACTTCAGTCCTTAGTAATATTTTCCGAGAATTTTCTTGCAATTCTACACACGGATATAAGTGAAATACGGCAAGTCATATGTTATATTTGTTGCTATTCCTTCGATAGAAGTGGCGTCCAAACGTATATTTTAAGTGGTTACTTAAACGCATATTTTAAAGTTAAAAATAAGTTAAATTTTAAATACTTTTGTATTCCTTGGATAGAAATGGCGTCAAAACGTATATTTTAAGTGATTACTTAAACGCATATTTTAAAGTTAAAAATAAGTTAAATTTTAAATACTTTTGTATTCCTTGGATAGAAATGGCGTCAAAACGCGTATTCAATAGTTCTTCAAGCAGTTCGAATGAAGATGTTTTAATATGTTCGGAATATGAATCTGGATCCGAGGAAATGTCTGAGGACAATTCAAGCGATTTATCAAGCGATGAATCTTCAGATGACGATGGAAATGTTTTATCCAATGCAAGATTTTGGTGCAAACTTCCCTCTCAAAATTGTTTGCCGCCTCCAGTGCCATTTACATTTTGTGGTCTCCCAGGAATGAAAGTTTCTGTTCAGGAAAATAATAATCCCCTTCATTATTTTGAATTGTTTTTTGACGATGAAGTGATAAATCATATCACGGAACAAACAAATTTATATGCTGCACAAACTATTGCTAACCAAACATTAAGCAAATTCTCCCGCTCGAAATACTGGACTGATGTGACAGCTAACGAAATTAGTGTATTTTTAGCTACTTTAATTTTACAAGGCATTGTGAAGAAGCCTCAAGAATTGTTATACTGGTCAAAAAACAAATTAATACACACACCCAGTTTTGCTACAATTTTCTCAGAGAGGAGATACCGGCTAATAATGCAATATTTGCATTTCGACAATAACGAACTATTTGATACAAAATCACATCCACAACCAAAACTTCGGAAAATATGGACAGTTTTCAACTTACTGCAAAGAAAGTTTTCCTCGGTGTATTTACCCAAGAAAGATATATGCATAGACGAAAGCCTCGTTTTATACAAAGGACGTCTTTCATGGGTACAATACTTACCTATGAAACGTGCTAGGTTTGGCATAAAAATGTTCTTATTGTGTGAATCGGAAACTGGCCATGTTTGGTCGATTATAATTTGCGTTGGTAAGGGGACGCATATATCAGATGATTATAAAGACTGCAACATGAGTACTAAAGTTGTGATGACTCTGACAAAGCCCTTATTAAATATGGGATACTGTCTCACAATGGACAATTATTATAATTCTCCTGAGCTTGGGGAATTGCAACAAGATCAAGACAAAAGCAACAAGCAACAAGATCAAGACAAAAAAAGTACTACAAAAAGATTTTTAGGCATTTATTGGATTTGTCCATTTTTAATGCTTTTGTAGTTTTCCAAAACAATGGTAATACGAAATCAAATTTGCAGTTTCGTTTAGACCTTGTGGAGAAAATTATTGCAAAGTATCATACACCAAAAAGTGTGAAATCAAGGCCCTCCTCTTTAAGTGCACAATGTGATATTCTCCGTTTAACTGCGAGACATTTTCCGGAATATATCCTTCGAACTGAAAAAAACAAGAACCCACAAGAAGATGCGTAGTATGTTGTTCGAGGAAAAACTCATCTGGAAAAAAAAATACGGAGAGAAACAAGAGTGTATTGCAAAGACTGTGATGTTCCTCTGTGTGCAATTCCTTGTTTCAAAATCTATCACACTCAAAAACACTTTTAGAGTGTGAGTATCTGAAATACTGAAAAAAAGAGGTAAGGAATACATCGTTTATGAGTAAATAAATTTTGTAAACGTAAACTGTTAACTTCTATGTCATTACTATCTAATCATATATATATATATATATATATATATATATATATATATATATACAACATATTTTTCTTATATTTATTTCAAATTTCCTAATTCACTTTAATTGTATATAAATAATTATAATTATTTATATACAATTAAATTGATATTATGTATTTAATATTATATAGTAAATTACATAGTACATAAACTATTCAAAGTAATTATGATTTTGTCCTAAAAATTAATCGGCAATGACAATATTTTGCACATATAATATAACTGCATATTTTATATAACAGAGCTTGAATCGTTAAGTGAAAAAGCCGCAAAATGAAAATTTTATAAACATCACTGTTGCGGTATTAGCGCAAATACGTTGTCCCAAGAGCGAGCGCCGACCTCACGCAATGTGTTCCTTCCCTAAGAGGTCCCGCCATACGAGATGACCGTGGGGAAAGCGAGGCACCTGCTGCCTATGAACGCTTAAAGGGTTAAGCATAGCAACAGATTTCCAATCAGTTTCTATGGTGACTATAAGTTGTTCCAATCTCTGAGTTAGTGTAAAAATGGCCTAGAATATAGGATGTAACCGGTTAGAAGTTTTACGTAATTTCTCTTGGAATATTGTATAATTGTACATATTTATGTTAAAGAAGAACTAATAAATGTTTTTAAAAATAAATATTATTATTTGTATAAATGGCACTACATATATTAAAAGTCGGTAAAATTACTTATGTGAGAAAGCCACCTATCTGAAAAGAGCAACTGGATATAACGAATTCAAAAGGAAGATAAAAGTGATAAGTTGCCGTCAAATTGTAGCTGCATAGTGGAACGAACTGATGTTAATAGTCGATTAGAAGGAAGAGATCGGAGAATTACACATCATATCCATGGTGTAGTAGGGAATTGGTGTTGAAAGTCGATTAGAAGAAGACATTGGAGAATTATACATCATATCCATGGCGTAGGAAATAACTGATGATAATAGTCGATTAGATGGAAGATATCGGAGAATTATGCATCATATCCATGGTGTAGGAGAGAACTGATGTTAAAAGTAGATTAGTGGAAGACATCGGAGAATTATGCATCATATCCATGGTGTAGGAGAGAACTGATGTTAATAGTCAATTAGTGGAAGACATCGGAGAATTATACATCATATCCATGGTGTAGGAGAGAACTGATGTTAATAGTCAATTAGTGGAAGACATCGGAGAATTATACATCATATCCATGGTGTAGGATAGAACTGATGTTAATAGTCGATTAAAGGAAGACATTGGAGAATTATACATCATATCCATCATCTAGAACAGAAGGTTTCGAATAATGGCAAAAGGGACGCCATAATTCCAGAATAGGAGATACAACAAACTGTTGTTGAAACTTCATATGCCGACCACCACTGATGTCCCTATAGTAAACTCCAAAGAACTGCGAGAGATAATAGAACTGTGCAGAGAGAAAATAGCATCGGAAAAGGAAAGAACATTTATGTGTTGCGGATGTTAATGTAAGTGCATTCTACGGCTTGGTGTCTTATGATATATATATATATATATATATATATATATATATATATTTATATAGATATATATTTGGGGAAAAAGGCGTATTGTGTTAAATTAGAATGCCATTATATCATGAGTAATATGAATTTTTAAGAATTTTGTGCTTTATTTGGGGAGAGGGAATATTGTGTTAAATTACAATTCCATAATATTGTAATAATATAAATTTATAAAGAAATTTGTGTTTATTTTTTAAAAACGGGAATATTTTGTTGAATTCGAATTTTATGTTTTGAATGTATGTTATGTATATGTAAAAGGGAGTAACAATATCAGTGCAATAATTTTGAAGTGTACAATCTTGAAAAATCATGAGTTTTTTGGCCAAAGGCAATAAACAGGATCTTTATGATTTATCTTCAAATTTATTACTTACACACACACACACACACACATATATATATATATATATATATATATATATATATATATATATACAGTAAGCTAATTAGCAAAAGCTAATTAGTGTTTCACTTCTTGCCCTAGAATCTTTTGAATGTATGAGACTTAACTTTTGTTTTATCTAAATAAACGATTAAAACACTAGGGTGATATTAAAAAAAAAATATCTGTAAATGCTTTACTCACCTTAAAATGATTATAGAATTTTCAGCGTAGTGATATATCTCAAGAAAATTTGGAAGGAACTGGTGATCTAAAATAAAATTAAAAAAAAAAAATCAAAGTGCCTTGAAGTTGTTCCTATAGGAAAGTCTTTAAAGAAAAAATAATTATTTACTTCAAGCAGAAATATGATTTGTATAGTACTTATGAGTTTGAGTTTAGATGTTTCTTTGTTTTCGAAGGATACCGAAAATGAAAATAAATACACTAATATTTCCTTAAATGCAGTTCTTTGCTAACAATTTTCAGATGCTGTATAACCCACTGCATTTTCCGCTGATTAGAGATTTTCTGATAACTGTCAGTGTCATTAAAGAGTACAAGTATGGCTTCAAAAATGACTACAACATTAGAAACTGAGAAACAGATAATTAGTGCTGATTAATAGAGGGATATCGAAGAAGCTGAGTTTAAGAACTCTCCACTGGCATCCTTCTTTAACAAACGGGCAAAAACAAACAAACCAAAAAAGCATTTTTATCAGAATGAGATGTACTTAAGAACAGCGGAAGTCTGATAAAGAAACGATAAGCCGAATACTGCAGTATCTGCAATCGAAATAGTCCAATTGATCAGCGTTTTTCTGCCAAAGAAACTAACAGAATGCCCTTAATGAAGACGGCAAAATCCCGTTTTGACGTTGCAACGTCTCGGAAACAATTCTTGAGAAAAGATTTATGTAGTGCAGGATCCGTTTGTAACATTTTGCCCATTTTCTTTATATTATTGGCTTTCTCCAGATGAATTTTTCTTGTAGGCATAATTTTTCATTAAAACGTTACTCAATGCATTGATATTATTATTAAGTATTAATTATTATCATTATTTCATTAATTATATATCCATAAAATATTAATATCAGTATAATTAATTGAGCAGCTAATACATAATAGCATGATTTATGATTATTTATAAATAATAAACATTAAACTATTTTATTAATTTATTACAATTATTAATAATAATACTTATTATTAATTATTGTTTAAATTATTTTATCATTAAAAACTAATAAATAATTAAATAAATGATGAATTATTAATTATATTAATTAACTTTAAAATTTTATCATTATATTAATAACTAATTTTGTAAATAATTCAGTCATCTAGACAGCTAATAAAGGATATGACTTCTCAAGATGAATTTTTTCTTGTAGGCATAATTTTTATTTAAACGCTACCCAATGCATTGCTATTATTTTTATTATTATTATTATTTCATTAATTAGATTTATAAATTATTAATATCAGTATAATTAATTGAGCAGCTAATAAATAATAGCATGATTTATTATTATTTATAAATAATAAACATTAAATTATTTTATTAATTTATTGCAATTATTAATATTAATTAATATCAGTATAATTAATTGAGCAGCTAGTAAATAATAGCATGATTTATTATTATTTATAAATATTAAACATTAAATTATTTTATTAATTTATTGCAATTATTAATACTAATAATAATTATTATTAATTAGTGTCGTATATTATTTTATAATTAATAGCTAATAAATAACTAAATGAAGAATTATTAATTATAGTTATTAACTTTAAATTAATATCATTATATTAAGAATTAATTTTGTAAATAATTAATATAATTAACTGAACAACTAATAAATGATAACATAATTTATTTACTTTTAAATAATAAACAATAAATTATTTTATTAATAATTTATTACTATTATTAATCATTGCTATAAATTTTATAATTAATAACTGATTAATAATTTATTAAACAATTGATGCAATATTAACTATAGTTATCAACTTAAAATCCTCATTATATTAATTTTTATTATCATTATTATAGAATTAGGATTATTTTAAAAGTTATAAAATTTATTGTAAGTACTCTCATCAGAAACCGTTAAACAATGAAGGAAATGCAATTTATATTCGTGATCCAAAATAACAAAATTTCTTCTGTCTATAGTCTACTACATACGCTGTGTTTTTCATGTCACGAATATTTCCAGTTCTTATTTTATTTTATTTTAGAAATTTTAAAAAGAATAGAGGAATCTAATCTCTTTTTCAAGAACTAATGAATTTTTTTGCGAAAGACTGGAAAATACGCGACATAATATAACAAAACACAGGAAAACAATTGCGAGATTGCGAATAACAAATTTCTCCATGGAACATGCAGAAAGGAAATTACATAATAAAAAATAATACAATACATAATTTAAGGAGCACAAGTAACAGAAAAAAACACGGAAATCATATTAAATGTCAAATGTCAAAAGTTAGATTCTAATAGTTCTAAATAGAACACGTATGTAATCATTTTTCTCGGTGTTAGAGTGTTGTTTTTTTATAGTGAAGCAAACGTAATTTTTATCTTGTTTGGTCATATGAGAATAAAATTACTTTAACGTAATCCCTTTTTTCCTGAAAAAAATGATTGTTTAAGGAAGTGTATGCCTGTTTTTTTATAGTCTAAATAATAACTTCATATAGACTAAAGAGAGATATAAAAACCTTAAAGTATATGCTATTTGAAATCATTTTTCAAAAACAAATACATTCATTCATATAATCAAAATTTTTACAATCATCAATTTTCTGTTATTACCTAATATAAAGAAAATGTAAAATTCAAAAATTTTACATTTTCTTTGTATTAAATACTCAATACTGTCTTTGTTCCGATTGGAAAACATCTATCAACAGGTTAAGAATTCAAATTAATTTCAATATTGCATCGAAAGGAAGTTTATAATAAGTTAATATAATTTAACGTCACAATCCATTCTACTGATCCATTCAAGAAGTTGTTCACTCAATAAATTAAATTATTTTGAGATAATACTATACACTGCTCAAAACAATTAGGGGAGCACAAGGTTTTAACGAAATTACGCAAATACTTACACCGATAAGTAACATAAAATAAATCATCCATAATTTAAAGCCTAGCAGGAAACAGAAGAAGAAAACTTCATATGCAAATCAAAGTTCATGACGGCAAAAACCAGAAAAAGAACATAAGGGCGGCAATCGGGATGTTGCAGAAACTTCAGTTTCACTGCCTTAACTGTGAAATTCGATTGCTCAGTTATTCTTTTTGAGAAAAGGTGACTTGAAAATGTCTCAACAACGTAATCTACCGGAATCCATGGCATGGCGTATTCTAGGTAGACTTGAATCCGGGCAAACACAACGTAGTGTAGCGGACGCTGTTGGAGTCACCAGAAGTGTCGTTGCAAGGCTGTGGAATCGATTCCAAGAAGCAGGGAATGTTAGACGTCGGCCAGGGCTAGGTCGGTCACGCGCCACTAGAACAACTGACGACCGGTATATACTGTTAACAGCTCGTCGAAACAGAACAGACAATGCTACTCAGCTGCAAAGACAGTTGCTCTTGGCAACAGGACGAAGGGTGACCAGCCAAACAGTACGTAATAGGCTTCATCGGGGAGGTGTCTATGCACGTAGGCCAATGGTCTGCATTCCGTTGACCTCAAGCCACCGTGCGGCCCGATGAAGATGGGCTGCTGAACATCGAGATTGGGAGCAACATGACTGGAGCCAAATGCTGTTTACAGACGAGTCCCGATTCAGTCTGGATTGTTACACCAGACGTGTTTTGGTATGGAGGGAAAGGGGCACTCGAAATAACCCCACATTCGTTCGTGAAAGGTCACAATACAGACGAGCTGGTTTTATGGTATGGGGTGGAATCAGCATAGGTGGACGTACGGACCTGCATATCATTCGGAAGTGTACTTTGACGGCCCGAAGGTATGCAGACGAGATACTGAGACCTCATGTCATACCTTACGCTGCAGCCATTGGAGATTCCTTTGTTTTACAGCATGATAATGCCAGACCGCATACTGCTCGTCTTGTGGAGAACATGCTTGAAGCTGAAACAATACAGCGTATGGAATGTCCAGCGTGCTCTCCTGACCTGAATCCAATCGAGCATGTTTGGGACATGCTCGGACGACGCATTGCTGCGAGACCAAGGCATCCTTTAACTTCCGAGACCTGGTAGATTGCACTTCTTGAGGAGTGGAACAGTCTTCCCCAAAGTCTTATCGATAACATCATCGCATCCATGGAAAACAGGTGTGCAGCAGTCTTAGCTGTTCGAGAAGACCACACGCCATATTAAAAATCTTACATCATTTCTAAACAATACTTTTTTTTATCGTTTACATGTAACCAAATTGTTCCCCTAAATCATCTTTTCATGTTTTTTCCGTATTTTCAAAAAATTAAAGCTTAATTACAAATTTTTTACGTCTTTTTTTCTGTATTGCGCATTGATGCGCGTGTACTATCCATTTTATGCCAATACCTGGCTGTCTTGCACGGTTTTCTTAATTTCTTTGCTTGCTCCCCTAATTTTTTTGAGCAGTGTAGTTAAACGTCTCCATCATTTCAATAGATTTATTCAAGAAGTTGACTTCTTTTGAATAAGTATAATTAAACGTCTCAATCCATTCGAGTGACTCACTGAAGACCTTGACTTACTATGAATTAATTTAACTGAATGTCCCTGTCACACGAATTTATTTCAAACATCCGACTGTAGTTCACCGATAAACGGGATAACGTTTTCCCCTTTCATGAAAATCTGCTTTTTGCTATTCATATTTTCGCTACATACTAATTTGACTTTCAATGTACCAGGTTCTCAATTCGTGTTATTTTTTTATAATTTGTTGTCATTGTTGTGTTGATAGCTACAGGGTGCGGCAGTGGACTCCCACATTTCAAAGGGGTCATAAATATCGAACGAAACAATTTGCAGTTAACAAGCTTTATATTTTCGAAAAGTATTAACAATCTAGTTATTTTTTTCACTGGGTTTTATAAGTAACAACACTCAGAAGTCGCACCTTATTGGAGATGTCCTGGACAAGCCAAATCGATCTCTAAAGTTGTCCATCACACTGTTGGTTATCTCCAGGGGATTTGGGGAAAATTCCTTACATATAGCTGACTCACGGACTCGTTGTATATTGTCAGGTGTTCTAATGTTCCCACATGTTTCCTTGGCAATGCAGATCCCACGTTTGAAATCCATCGTAGGATTCCTTTTTGATTAGGAACGGCATCAGTTTACATTGTGCGTCCCAAATGCCCTCTGTGTCGAGGTTACGGAATCATTATTTTTTAACCCGTCAGCAGATGACGGGTCAGCAGATGACCAATTTTTTTTAACACCAGCAGGCGCGTGCGGCACAAAGTGCAACGTCGTCTCTTTCAACCTTGATTATTCCTTTTGTAATAAACATTTTTTTCTTTTTCAAATTGAAAATAATAATTCTGGTTTTATGACAAGATAGAAAATATTGATAATATTAAGATATATTTATAATTAAAGGTTAAAGAATACATATACAATCGCCTTATTTCAAAACTGTCCGATTTATTGGATCTAAAGACAACTTGCGAATAGATTCCTATATTTATGTCCGAAAACCTAAAAAACAATGAGAGAGTCCATCTTCGTGATATGCGGGATACCATGTAATAGCTGCACATTTGATCAACTTCATCAATTCCTGCATTTGTCGTATTGTAATCCCGAATAATCGCTGGTTAATAATTCCAGCATTTGTCGTATTGGCCCGAATAATCGCTGGTCGAAAATTTACCGCGGTCAATTACCGACTAACAATGAAGGGAAAGGAATAGAAGGGTCAGAAAATCATAACTGCATTAGAGGAGGTGCAGCTATAACCAGAAACTGCCTAGAACATTCAACCCTTATGTGTAAAAACAAACCCTTCAAAATTACGAAAATGTTGCACCTAGATAATACAGTGTGGCGTCTGATAGACGCCACTCTGTATTATCTAGGTTTTAGTTAATCTATTTGGAAAAATAAATGTTTATTATAACAGGAGGTTAAAGACATGATAGATGTAAATGAAAACCAGTCAAAGTTTTTTAAAACGCAATTTTATATGCACATTTTGCAATAAAATAAAGCAAATGGTATATAAAATAAATCAAATACTATTTAAAATTATACATAAAGGATATATTAAAACGATCTACGAAATAAAGTGCACTTTTAAAGCCTTTTCTGCCAATTCCTTTCGTTTGTGTAATTTTCTTAGATTGAATTTTCGTAGAAGTACAATAACAACGGAATAGAACCACTAAGAATTAAGAACAATCCATTACAAAAATCTAATACTGTAAGAAACTGTTTAGAAATGCTCTCACACGTTCCAGAAAAGCTTTTCCCTTGAAAGGCGCTACATTTCGGTTAAAAGTAAATAATGACAGAAATTTAGGGCGGTAAAAGGAAATTAATCAGAAAATGATGGACTCAACACAAAAGAATAATCGAATTTTCCCCTCGCACTAACGCCGCGAACTAACTCTTCTTTGGAAAATTAGTAGGAAGTTTACCTTAAAAAAATCTTCTTTAATGCGATGTTAATGCATTCCACCTAAAAACAAATCGTTTAGGAGAAGCGGATTTTGTGGCCGTGTATACGCGGTAGATGAAAATAGGTTAAAAGAAAGGCGTATTTACGTCACAAAATATTAAAAAAACAGGGGTTTGCTTCTAACAGAATATAAGTGGTTCATTAAATTATCACTTGCTAGATAATTTAAGTTTTAAGTCGTTTCATCAGTTGACACAAAGCTTTTCAATTTCAATGTTAAGTTACGAGGTATTTTCCTCTCGGTAATTTACTAATCCCAGATTAGCAAGGGAATATTTTTGGAATTCGGTTTTCTTCATTTCGAAATAGATATCTATATATTTAAATTGCTAAGCTCACTTTTTGGGCAGTCCGTGAGAGAAAACTACTGCATCCATTTACTCCATTTTGGTTTTAAACGACAGATTGTAATCCATAGATTTGTCAAATTTGATTTTTGTAACCGCAATTTCTATTAATGAGTTATAATTTGCAATTAAAATTTTCTCTCTGCGCATGCTCAGTGGCATGTTTCAATCTGGATTTAGATACTCCCTGTTTCTGTGCATGCCTAGTAACATGTTTTAATGATAAACACGTTTATTCCGAGGAGTCTCTCTAGATCTCTCTCTGCAATTTTTATTTTATGATAATTATATTTGTGAAATATAAGATTGAACCTCGTGGAAATTAATTATTTCGCGCTGTTTAATTAGCGATAATTTACAATTAAAATAATTGCTTTCTGCGCTTTCTCAGTGACATGTATCTGGCTTTAGAAAACTTTGGTTATACAAAAACTTGTACATTTTATTTAATTCCAAATTTTATTGTGCAAGACAAGTACAAAAAAAGTTGATGAATTTAAATACCTTGGCACTATAATTATTGACAAAAAGAAACTAAGAACAGAAATTGATAACAGAATAAAAATGGCTAACAAATGCTTCTTTTGGCTGAGAAGACAATTGAGATCTAATCTCGCAAAACTAAATTAAGAATTTATAAGACACTAATACTACCTGTCTTACTTTACGCAAGTGAAACGTGGACCTTGAGCATAGACACGCAGCGCTCACAGGACATAATTGAGAGAAAAATCCTCAGGGCTATCTTTGGCTCAGTGCAGGAAGAAGGACGTTGGAGAACCAGATATAATTTTAATATAGGCTTTATAGGCAATCCCAAATAACACAAGTCTTCAGCAGTAATAGATTAAGATGGCTTGGCCATGTTTGGAGAAGCTCGGAAGATAATCCCTCTAAGATCTTGACATTTAAAAAACCTGAGGGATCCAGAGCTAGAGGTAGACCACCGATTAGAAAATAAATGACATTGAAAAAGACTTAAAAACTTTGAAAATTTAAAACTGGAGAGGAGTCGTCGCTGATAGAAGAAGCTGGAAGGAGCGCGTGGTTGAGGCAGCCAGGACCTGTAAGGGACTGTTGTGCTTGTGCTTGTGAAGAAGAAGAAGGCAAGTACAAAAATTTGTTTTAGAAAAGTAATAAAAGCAGTAAAAAGCGCAGTTTCATCATTATTTAAGTTTTGTGCCCATCCTAAAAGATTGTCCAAAACTTCAACATGTTTTCATCATACTTCTTGTCTCTTGACCTCTCCTTACTCTTGACGGCTAATGCTGAATGGTGTCCAGACACAAGCCAAGAGTCAACATACTTAATTGGGTTAAAGAGCCGAAGAGGAGGTACATTTATCTTTACAAACAACAAGTCAGAAACTGTTGCAATATTCAGTGATGGTCTCAATGGTGTGATAATGAGGATCATGTGTGAGAAACCTCTTTCACATTCACTTGACGATATTGCTATCGAATTGATTGACTGTTTCGAAGGGGCGGAGACTTTCTGGGAACACCCTGAAGTGGAGATACTCTCGGAATCCTTCAATTAGTTGCCTTTCATTAAGTTTGAAATTGAAGGCAAATTTCCGCATTTCATTTTCCCCAAACGTTATTGGGACATTTTGTGGCCAGTTTTTTTCATCCATAACTTTGATGGTGTCAGCAACCTCAGAATTTTTCACTGAGCAGTCTTGTTTCAATAAACTTTTTAAGTGCCTCGTCAAACTTTTCGGAGTTCAAAGGCTGGTTGTTTCTCCTACCTTCTTTTTCGTGGAGAGGAACTCCGAGAAAAGACAACTTATTTACTGCTTCTTGAGCCATCGATGAGTAAAATCCTGGAAACTGATTTTCTCTCCTCAAACAAAGAAACTGTAATTTTTAACTTTTTGTTAGCATAGCTTAGATCAACGTTGCAATGTTGCAAAGCTTCACTTAACTCTGAGAGTTCTTGCAATGTATCAGCCATCAAGCCCCGGTCTAAAATGAAATATGTTTCAAGTAATCTTTTTGAAGAGGCCTTCAAACGTACTTTTTTCTTTGCTGTCTCTGGTTGGGTCATTTGAAGCTTCCTTAAAGTGACGGACTAGTGCTTCAGAAGACCTCCAAATGGCTGACACACATCTGAAACTAGACGCAACCCAACGTGTGCTCAAAACTCTTCCGATTTTTAAAAGTTCTGTCTCTAATAAACTTGCACAGGTTCGTGGTTCCCTTCTGCCCTTTGGTGAAGCATGATACACAACATATAGTTTGTCGATGAAGGATTTAAATCTAACAACTCCTGAAACTGACTGAACTACATCAGACATTGAAAGCTCAAGTCTGTGGTTAGCACAGTGCCAAACAATAACAGAAGGGAATTTTACACAAAATAGTGCTCCAACACCTTTGTTTTTACCAATCATAGTAGCAGCGTCAGCACATGTTAAGCTTGTTAATTTTTTTACTTAAAAATGTGTCAGTTATTCCATTAGAGTGAAGACAGTTAATCAAAGAGTCAAATACCGCCCTAGCAGTATAACCATCAAGTTCTACTAAATCTAAAAGGACGTTGGTAGAACCATACATACCGGTTTTAGTCAAAGAACAACAAATGTAAACAATCAAACTGGACTTGTTACTAAGGGAAGTTGACTCATCAATTATCAGGCCAATTTTCGTGTCATTCTTCATTATTTTATTAACAAATGTTTTCTGCATTTCTATACTTATATTCAAAGCAATGATAGTACAGGCTTTGTATGAAAGTAAAATGCGAACCATGTCAACCCCATTAAGTTCTTGCAAATCAATTTCTTTTTCAAAATTGTGAAAGGACTGATTTTCTTTAACAATATTATATGCAGTATGAAATATATTTTCAGTAACTTGTTTTTCGCGCGCATGCTGCTTCAAAACAACTTTCTCCAATACTTCAATTTTACCTTCACATAAAATTTTGACAGCCGTTCTAAACCAGCACTTTATTTGTGTTCATACATTTTTTTCCTTAACGAATGTTGCTTTTTTCTTTAGTGTCGCCGTAGCTACTTATCTCACCACTTGCCCACGCTTTTGAAATTTTCATACCTGTTTTCTTATGGACAGATAAAACCCCAACCTTTTCACAAGCACTACATGCTAACGTTCCATTTTTAACAAACAACCAGTCATATTTTTGGTAAAACTAATTCTTTTGCGAGTTCTCTACAGCAATCTGGCAAGACATTGTCGCACTCAACAGGTGTATATTTTTCTTTATGGTATTCTACATTACAGTCACGAATTTCAGAAGCTATTGTTTCGCTTGCATTGTTAAAGGACGGTTGCGAACTTAGGCTTTTCATTTCACCGCCATCGTCATTATCCACTTTGTCATCACTGGTATCGTCACAACTAATGCTGTGCTTGAGTGTTTTACTGCCACCCGAAAGTGAGAAAAAAATCGGTGTTTTTTGCTCATTTCACTTCACAATCTATTGTACTCGCACACACTTGACACTGCTCAAATGCAAGTAACCTCAACAACACAACATGGAAGAAAGGTAGCTGCCTCGGGGAGGTCGATTCTCGAAATGAGGGATCGGGGCTAATCAATACCTCATTTGCAAACTCGCGAAAAGTCAGTGCAGTCCGCAAAAATGAGTCAGACTACCGTCCCGTCAGCAGGAGTTTAAGCCACAATACCACGCGCTTCAGTGAAATAGTCGCAGTTTCCTGTACTCAATAGTAACGCTCAACAAGCTGCTCTAGCCTCACATCATAATCGATCATTACGACCTGCGAATGGTTCTTTTACATGAAGTGTAAAGAGTAGTAGGTCAGGCTCACTCACTAACAACAGAGTAATTTGTGATTAAATAAATGTTTTTAACTATCGAATTTTTTTCCCCTAAATAGAGGTAACGGAACGCCGTTCCAGCGCGTTCTTACCAAAAGGTTCTATCAGATTAATTTACTTTAACTGTGATTTCACGGGCGCACTTAAACAATATATGCAGTTGTATTAGCTTAAATTCTTTTGTCAATTCAGTATTTCCTTCCCTCAGTATATATATATATATATATATATATATATATTGGAAACGTACATCCAGAGAAAATATCTATATACATATATATAGATATAGATAGATAGATAGAGAGAGAGAGAGAGAGAGAGAGAGAGAGGGAGTGAAACTGTTCCGTGATTGACTGACTGACTGACTAACACATAACGCACAGACCAAACCGCTGGACCTAAAGGGCCGAAATTTGGCATGGCGATTCTTCTTATAGTATAGGGGTGCATTAAGAAAGATTTTTGAAAAATTCTTCTTAGATTTTTTAAATTAAATTTTTAATCTGTTTTAGTAACTTTTTTAAAGTTTGCATTTAAAATAATTATTTGAGGTTTATAAAATTTATATCACGAGAAAGATCATGAACATTCCTTTAAAATGAAAAATTTTTCAAATCTTTATCTCCATTTTCTGATTTTTGGTGATTTTTTAAAAAATTAATTTTTAGAATTTAATCTATTAAATGCTAATTAAGTGATTTCTTTTTCTGGTACTTTAAATAAATTTATCGTCACGTGCATAATAACCAAATAGACAAAATAAAATATTTTTCTTTTCTTGCTAATGCGGCAGACGATTGGACATTATCAAAAAAATATTAAAATACAGTAAAATATATGTTCCGCAAACTGTGCTATATTAACTGTACTATATTCTTTAGTATGTCCTATTAGATTTAATTTGAATATTTTCTTCTACATTATTTTGTCTATAAAAATATCCGTTACGATTTTCTTATAAATATATTTTTTCACTATTTTTAACGTCAATTGTATACATTGATCGTTGTATTTATTATAAATATATTTCTACATATGAGGCGGTGAAAGGCAGAGTGGTTTAAGTCACATTTTCAACTTTTTTTATTTAAGAGCAAAAATGTAATCTCCATGCTCAATTTGTAGTTGAATTGCAAATGATTATTATTTGCAATATTATAATAATTATTATGAATTATAATTTGGTCAATTTATAGTGGAATTTTTAGTAGTTATTGCAGGAAAACGCTTTTCACTTACACCACTTGACTTACTGACTTACACCACTTTGCCTTTCACCGCCTCATATTTTAACATATATTATATATATACACACATACATAAATACATAAATGTATGTATGTATGTATGTATGTATGTATGTACACATGCAAGTGTGTATATATATATATATATATATATATATATATATATATATATATATTGTTACATGTTTGGGAGCCAATTTGGCGTTTTATCGCCAAAGTGCGATGTTTCGGGAGTTGTGGAATTAAAACCAAGGAGTAAGTGATAAATCCGGATTTTAGGTTGATTGTTGGAAAATCGTTTGGTTGTGTAGTGTGGCAACGCGGGTTTTGTTTTGCGAGAAAAATAGGTTTTTAGAACTGCAATTGAGTTGAAGCGATATCCTTGACGAGATAGGTGATTGATTAATTTAGGTAGTTTGTCGTGACGGATGTAACGTGAGACCTTGGCTTAGATTTCGGAGGCCTCGATATAGTTGTGAAAGGTTGTATAATTTCCCTTGCTTATATTTTTTATGTGTTATTAATTAAAGCTCTTTTAAATCACAATTTGTCAAGAAAGCTACCTAGAGGCTGGCGATTGTTGAAGTCCAGCGAAGATTGTAAAAAGAAGATTTTTGTTAGTTTTGATGTCTATAATAATCCCTGTTTCTCATTTGTGGTAACTGGCATATTTATTTCATTTTGTTGAATGCACTTGTAAAAAAAGAACTTTCCGTACCACGATTTTGGTACATTTTTGGTGTCAGACAGTGGGGTATTTTTTAAGTGAATGCCAGTTACCCGAAGAATGGAAGAACAGCTAAAACTAATTTTAGAAAAGATTGGCGAAAGCCAGAATCATTTAGAAGCAAAACTTGACGAAAGCCAGAACCAGTTAAAACAGGAAATTGGCGAAAGCCAGAACCAGTTAAAACAGGAAATTGGCGAAAGCCAGAATTTACTCGCCAATCAGTTAGAATCGAAAATTGGCGAAAGCCAGAACCAGTTAAAACAGGAAATTGGCGAAAGCCAGAATTTACTCGCCAATCAGTTAGAATCGAAAATTGGCGAAAGCCAGAATTTACTCGCCAATCAGTTAGAATCGAAAATTGGCGAAAGCCAGAAGAAGTTGGAAACGGGACTTGGCGAAATTAGCGAAAGCCAAGAACAGCTAAAAATTACCGTAGGCGAGAAATTTAATGAAATGGAAGAACGCGTCAACACTATCGAGTCGAAACTTAAAGCTACGGTCGAGACTGTTGACCAGAAAATTAGGGAAGCCATTAAGAAACAAATAAACGGCCTAGAGAAGAAATTCGCAGAAGAATCAACGCCAGTTACTGTACCTTACTACTCTGACGCTAGTATTGAGGAGGCGTACCCGGTGTCGAAATCGTCCCGCCCTGCCGTAAAAGTGTCTACTTATGACGGCAAAACGTCTTGGCAGGTGTTTAAAACACAGTTTAATATGGCATCGACTGCCAATGGATGGGACATTGCAATGCAAGCATGCCAATTGGCTACTTCACTCCGTGGCGTGGCTGCCGATGTACTGCAGACCATCGCAGTAGAGAAACAACTAGATTTTGAGGCCTTGTCGAGTGCTCTCGAAATGCGCTTTGGCGAGAAATGCCGTAAAGAGTATAGCCGCTTACAGCTGAAGTCCCGCCAACAGAAATCAACAGAGACATTACAGGAACTTGCGTCAGCTATTGAGGGATTAGCTCAATTAGCTTTCCCAGAATGTCCGACGGAAGTTAGGGATACCCTAGCATTAGAATACTTTGTGGACGCCATCCGCGATTCGGAGAGTCAACGAGCACTAAGAATGGCGGACATTAAAGACTTGAAGTCAGCTTTGGTGTACGCAATGAAGTACGAGTCCGCTCAGAGGGCGACTCGCCGTGACCGCCAACTAGTGAGAGGGGTGACCGCCGCCGAAAACGACCCAATAGCCGCTCGACTTGAAGAAATAGAAAAACGAATCGGTGCCTTGGCAGGGGTGAATTCAAACATGCCAAGAAGAAATCCTTTGAAGTGCTGGACCTGCGGGCGTGAGGGGCATCTCAGAAGGAATTGTCTAGCGCGCCAAGCTGATGAATCAAGACGCCAAGACCCAGGGAAATCAGTTCCCGGCCATCTGAATTGGCGAAGGCAGCCGGACGAGGAGAAGCCCTCTTGCAATTGTCTGAATGTGTCATCGATGCATCACGAAGAAAACAGGCCGTTTGTTGAAGGTTTTGTAAACGGTCAACCGTGTAGGATGCTGGTTGACACCGGTGCCAACGTAACCATCGTCAGAACGGATTTAGCTCAAGAGCTTGGCGGAAAGCTACTTTTCACACCACCAAACATCACTTTGCGGACCGTGACCGGGGATAGAATTAAGATGAATGGAAAAGTTGCACTCCACATAAGCATCGGGAATAATAGCTATCGGCATACGGCATATGTTGCCGATATTGTTGACCCTATGATTCTCGGGTTTGACTTTTTAAACAGAAATAATTTCATAATAAATTTCAATTCTCACCAAATTAAAGCCACTCAATATAGCACCATACCCTCCATGCCGGACAATAGTAGAAGGGGTCTCTTTGCTGCCGCAACTCTTGTGGACCAGACGAAAGGTACGGTCCCCGTCAAGATTGCCGATGTCAGCAATAAAGACAAGAAAATCCAGAAAAATGAAATGTTGCCAACTTATACCCCAGTCATTGGAAAAAGTAGGAAGCGTGACCTGCCAGTCGTCGAGCGCTCCAATTTGACCGCAGATGTATTGAAGAGTGCGGAATTTATTGATCAACGAAGAAAGGAAGCAGAGAAATTCCTCAATGAATTCCAGGCCGTGCTCGCCCGTGCAACAGATGTGGGCCGCACGAGCTTGACTCGTCAGCGTCCTTTGACGAAGCAAGGTCAGCGTGGTCAGCGACAGCGTCCTTTGACGAAGCAAGGTCAGCGTGGTCAGCGACAGCGTCAATTAACGAAGCAAGGTCAGCGTGGTCAGCGACAGCGTCCTTTGGCGAAGCAAGGTCAGCGTGGTCAACGACAGAATGAGGAGACATTACGACGTGATAGCGACAGACCACCAGTTCCAGGAAGGAACCAAAGTTCGACTGTGGAGTCCCGTTCGCCGGGAAGGTGTACTTCCCAAGCTCCAGTTCCGCTGAAGAGTTTGAGGATACCCGAGCCACGGCTCGTAGGCTGTTGCTCCTAAGTAGATCCAGGCTACCCAATTTATTTATTTATTTATTATTTTTATTTTATATACTAATGTTGCAACTGTCGTTTTTATGTGTTTATTTATTTAATTTGTAATGGTATATGTGTTGTGTTTTTATGAAATTGTATTTTGTAGTCGTATTTTTAGGACCGTTGTTGTTAGTGTAGGACTGTCCGGGAGGTCCAGTCTTTTGAGGAGGGGGCAATGTTACATGTTTGGGAGCCAATTTGGCGTTTTATCGCCAAAGTGCGATGTTTCGGGAGTTGTGGAATTAAAACCAAGGAGTAAGTGATAAATCCGGATTTTAGGTTGATTGTTGGAAAATCGTTTGGTTGTGCAGTGTGGCAACGCGGGTTTTGTTTTGCGAGATAAAATAGGTTTTTAGAACTGCAATTGAGTTGAAGCGATATCCTTGACGAGATAGGTGATTGATTAATTTAGGTAGTTTGTCGTGACGGATGTAACGTGAGACCTTGGCTTAGATTTCGGAGGCCTCGATATAGTTGTGAAAGGTTGTATAATTTCACTTGCTTATATTTTTTATGTGTTATTAATTAAAGCTCTTTTAAATCATAATTTGTCAAGAAAGCTACCTAGAGGCTGGTGATTGTTGAAGTCCAGCGAAGATTGTAAAAAGAAGATTTTTGTTAGTTTTGATGTCTATAAAAATCCCTGTTTCTCATTTGTGGTAACTGGCATATTTATTTCATTTCGTTGAATGCACTTGTAAAAACATTCCGTACCACGATTTTGGTACAATATGTATATATATATATATGTATATATATATATATACGTTTATACATATATATCTATGTGTGTGTGCGTGCATACATTCATTCATTCCTGGGATACGTGCTATCCCACCCCGGAAGGAAAAGGTTAATACCCCTGACTTTCTGAATTCAAGAGAAGGATTTTAAAAATAATCACACCTTATGATGCAAACATTCCAAGAAATGGCTATAAAAAGAATTTACATGTAAAACGGAAACTAATATCGTAACATCTATACGTAACATCTATCATACTGCAAGCAGTCCTATGACTACTTTTAAAATGAGTCTCAAGGGTGCAAACAAATTAACACCTAAAATATTGAGTAAACTTTTGAAATGCAGAAGAAAAGAAAAAAAAAGAAAATGAGCATTTTCCCCCTAACCGTCTCTCTGAATTCAAGAGAATGCGCTGAAAAATAATCACGCCATATGAAGAAAATACTTCCAAGAAATGACCGTAACAAGCATTTACATATAGATAGGAACCAAATACGCCACGTCTATCCCGGGCATAAAGAATGATTTAAGAGGCGGTATACACACAAGGCCTTAAAAATGTTTTATACCGCATGTGTTATTTATGATCAATATATTTTTTGAAATCTGCTTTTTATTTTTGATGATAAAAAAAAAATGAAAAAAAGCCTACTTCACCCCAGAGCATTCCAACCTCAGAGCTGTAAACGGCGATAAAAATTTTACGGCCGGAAAGATATTTCGAAGTGTATAGGATTTCTTTCCCCCGGATCCCCTTTTAACTAAATCACACATCGGGGACGTTTTTTGTATGTTTGTTACAATGGTGCTTATTCAGGGAGGTTGCCAAAAATTGGGAGAACTAACTGTGCGATTGTAGTACGTATTTCGTTTTAGTTACTCAAGTATTCATCTCATATCTGCATAATAAATAAATTACTAGATAAAAAGAACTTTTTATATACCACGTTTTTAAATTTTCTGTTGAATCGTATAAACTTGACAGTTCTCTCTTAATTGCACAAACCTTCACTTAATTATTCTTTTTCACTTTCTTTTATTTAATTTTAATCACTTTTTAATCGTTTCCAATATTCAGAGACTTTTTAATTTTTAGATTTTTTTAAAATTTTTCGCGCAATATTTTGTACACAAACTAAATTTTGTTTTCAAAATCGTCTAATGCCTTTAAAAGTGCAAGCATTGAATTCGATCGAAGCGCCACCTTGTGGATTTTTTCGGCTAAAAGTACTAAAAGAATGCATTGTCATCGTGTTCTGAGCTATTCTAAACGTTTCAATGTAAAGCTAGTCGGGAAGTTTGTTAAAATTCCATTGCAAGATTTGTACTGGACAAACAAGATAAAAAAAAAAACTTTTTATATACCACGTTTTTAAATTTTCTGTTGAATGATATAAACTTGACAATCCTCTCTTAATTGCACAAACCTGCACGTAATTATTCTTTTTCCCCTTCTTTTGTTTAATTTTAATCACTTTTTAGTCGTTTCCACTATCCACAGACTTTATAAACTTTAATTTTTAAAAGTTTATAAACTTTTTCGCACAATATTTTTGTAAACTAACTAAATTCACATGTATTCTGTTTTCGAAATCGTCAAACGCCGTTACGCAAAAGTGCAAGCATTGAATTCGATAGAAGCGCCACCTTGTGGATTTTTCGGCTAAAAGTACTAAAAGAATGCATTGTCATCGTGTTCTGAGCTATTCTAAACGTTTCAAATGTATAGCTAGTCGGGAAGTTAGATTAAAATCGATTGCAAGATTTGTACTGGACAAACACACACACAAACAAACGAACAAACAAGAAAGCGAGTTAATAAAAACATGGTAAAAAGGTCGAAGGAAATGCAAGCTATAGAAAGACGTTTCAGATATATAAACACGAGGAAATAAATTTTTTCCCCAAAATTTTCCCCATTTTATAACTACTTTTTCCATCAAACGTTCCTCTATACCAGGGGTTCTCGAACTTTTTCCCACATTGACCCCTTTTAAAAGAATAATTTTCTTCATCGACCCCTTACTTTTTTACCATGTTTTTATTAACTCACTTTCTTGTTTGTTTGTTTGTGTGTGTGTGTGTTGGTCCAGTGTAAATCTTGCAATCGATTTTTAACTAACTTCCCGAATAGCTAGACATTTGAAACTTATATAATAGCTCAGAACACGATGACAATGCATTATTTTAATAATTTTAGCCATCTTTAAACAGGATTGAATTCGTTTTCAGTCAGTTTTGTTTTGTAGACTGGTTAAGCCATCTATCGGCCGGAACGGGAACGAAAAGTTAAGCGCAAGTTAACCTCCAGTTAACTTTATTTTCTTTCAAGTTGATAGGATAATTCATCAAATTTTTTTTAAAGTATTTATTAATACATAGAATTGTCAAGTTTATATAATTCAACAGAAACTTTAAAAACATGGTATATAAAAATTTCTTTTTATCTTGCAATTATAGATATTAAAACGGATATTATTATCTAGTAATTGCATTCCTAAAAATTTAAATTAGATTTTAAAGCAAAAAAAAATTATCATCGACCTTCAATAGACCCCTGGAATACTATAGACCCTTTTTAAACTCCCATAGACCCCCAAGGGGTCCAGGTGGTCCCCGTTGGGAATCCCTTCTCTATAGGAAGATCATGAGACGTATAAAAATCGCTTGTCTGACATAATCTTCACTTCTCTTTATATAATTTAAAATTCAACAAATAATTGGATGATTTTTGAGTTTTAACGAAGAACTTTAAACACCGCTGAAAATCCCATAATAGTTGAAGTCTTCGTTGAAGTCGTCGTGTTTTTTTAAATTGATATATACCATTATCGGCAATTTCGAGTTATTGTATCCTCGCATAAAGAATAGTTTTAATTCTACTTAAAAACATAACGGAATAATTTATATAAGGTAAATAACCGTGTAGGAATACTCTGCCCATAAATAAGTTTCAAATGCAACAAAACATTCAGACCCCCAGAAAATGAAGTAATAACGGAAATTTACGTTGCCCGCTGTTAATCCCAGTGTAAGCAAACACGGACTGTTCAAATCCTATCTGAAATGTATGTACTATAACACGTCCGTTGTATACCCGTTGACTGTCCGTCTGCTGTGTACTTGCTCGCGATCAGTCGATCGTTGTATGGCTGTACATTCTGTTTAATAAGTGTACTAAATGTCCACTGCCTATGTGTTGTCCTCAACCCTACTCTGCCAATAATTATCATTTTAGGTCAAACCAATAGAATTCCCATCACTTCAAACTAAGGCCTTTGTCAGATCGCAACCGGAGCTCGACGTTGCTTTCCTCCATTGGTTCCTCCATTGTTCACATGATCTATTATTGCTTTGGCGTATCACGTGATCGTTGCTTCCTGATCTGAGATTGGTTTAAAATTTTTATCGCTGACACCCCGTTCCGGGGGCAGTGTGAACTCGGTCTAAGGACCCTTTCAGACATGCGTTCGACGCTTCTTTAACAAAAGCAAGCTGAATATGTTCTCTTCTGTGTGCCAACCGGTTCTTTAACGCATGACGCAGACGGATTCTCTGTGAACAGGTCCCTAATTCTATACATTATGCGCGACGTCGTTGAACACGGGCAGCCATTAGTGCAAGTTTAACTTCAAACGGCTCAACGCTGAACGGGACAGAAGTGTGAAAATCGGTTAGCTTAAACCAGTGGTTCCTAACCTCTCATCTACCAGGGTGCATCTGTATATATATATATATATATATATATATATATATATATATATATATATATAAGACAAAGTTGAAAGTGAAAAACCAACATAAGTTCTATTACTACTTGCAGCCAGGAACTAAACACATGAAAAGATAAGTATTAAAAAGGTTTAAGACAGCATCTATTCATAAGCGGTGCCGATACTTTCTAAAAACAAATGGATTGTTTCTGATAAGTATGATCTAAACAATAAACATACTTAGACACCGTACAATCCATAAGAAACAAAAGAATTGAATAAAAAGTTGTTCAGTCAAAGAACACCAAGCCTGGTGCTAGACAAAGTTGAAGTTAAGAGTAGGAAACCACCAGAACACTGATGTCACAAAACTTGCAACCACGGAGTTAATGGATATACAGTTTCAGAATTATTATGGAGACGCTAAATTAAATAATGTATCATTATTATTACTAAGAATAAAATAATATTATTATTTATTATTATTATTATTTTTTTTACTTAAGTATATAATTATTATTAATTAATGCGTATTGTTTAGTATTAATGAGTACAATTTTTTAGTAGTTATTTTCACTATATAAACTTATTATATTTTATTACTAATTTATATATATATATATATATATATATATATATATATATATATATACATATATATATATATATATATATATATATATACATATATATATATATATATATATATATATATATATATAATATATATATATATATATATACACTGCTCAAAACAATTAGGGGAGCACATGGTTTTAACGAAATTACGCAAATACTTACACCGATAAGTAACATAAAATAAATCATCCATAATTTAAAGCCTAGCAGGAAACAGAAGAAGAAAACTTCATATGCAAATCAAAGTTCATGACGCCAAAAACCAGAAAAAGAACATAAGGGTGGAAATCGGGATGTTGCAGAAACGTCTGATTCACTGCCTTAACTGTGAAATTTGATTGCTCAGTTATTCTTTTTGAGAAAAGGTGACTTGAAAATGTCTCAACAGCGTGATTTACCGGAATCCATGGCATGGCGTATTATAGGCGGACTTGAATCCGGGCAAACACAACGTAGTGTCGCGGACGCTGTTGGAGTCGCCAGAAGTGTCGTTGCAAGACTGTGGAATCGATTCCATGAAACAGGGAATATTAGACGTCGACCAGGGCAAGGTCGGCCACGCGCCTCTACAGCAACTGATGACCGGCATATACTGTTAACAGCTCGTCGAAACAGAACAGACAATGCTACTCAGCTGGAAAGACAGATGTTCTTGACAACAAGACGAAGGGTGTCCAGCCAAACAGTACGTAATAGGCTTCATCAGGGAGGTCTCTATGCACGTAGGCCAATGGTCTCCATTCCGTTGACCTCACGCCACCGTGCGTACCGAAGAAGATGGGATCAAGAACAGTATTCCCCAGAGTCTTATCGATAACATCATCGCATCCAGGGAAAACTGGCGTGCAGCAGTCTTAGCAGTTCGAGGAGACCACACGCCATATTAAAAATATTGCATCATTTCTAAACAATACTTTTTCTTATCGTTTACATTTAATCGTAATTAAGATTTATTCAATGAATTAAATCTTAATTACAACTTTTTATGTCTTTTTTTCTGTATTGCGAATTGATACGCGTGTACTATCCATTTTTTGCCAATACGTGGCTGTCTCGCACGGTTTTCTTAACTTCTTTGCTTGCTCTCCTAATTTTTTGAGCAGTGTATATATATATATATATATATATATATATATATATATGGGGTGATTCCAAATTCATGGTACAAACTTTAAGGGTTCGTACAGCAAACTGTAGCAACAATTTATTGTATAGGAA
The DNA here is from genome assembly GCA_907164885.2 of Dolomedes plantarius. Classification (NCBI taxonomy): domain Eukaryota; kingdom Metazoa; phylum Arthropoda; class Arachnida; order Araneae; family Dolomedidae; genus Dolomedes; species Dolomedes plantarius. Next base: position 69,594,059 of record OU015490.1, read on the forward strand.
GGTATGGACGCAAATGACGCGTTGAGGCACAAACACAGGAAAGAGGTATTAATGGAATGCAAAATAGAGTGATTGGTTGGTTCCGTTGCCGGTTGAGATCAGTAGGTGGCTTGCCAAATATCAACCTTATGCATCTGCAAGAACACGCCATTCTCAACTGTGCTGTCATCCGTAATGCGAGACCTCATGCATATCTACATTTCTACATACGCCGAAAAAGAAGGCAGGCATCTCTTGTACGGCCGTGCAAATGTTAACCGCAAGGCTGTTCTGCGAATGTATCAGGAGTGCTTTCCACATTCACGAATGCCGGACCAACTGCGGTTTCAGCATGATAGAGCGCCAGCCCATTACAGCACTGTCGTCCGCAATTTCCTGGATGCAACTTTTTGGTGGCGCGATGGATTGACCTTGCTGGATCAGTCCCTTGTCCACCCCAATCTTCTGATTTATCAAGCTTCGATTACTTATGATGGGGTCAACTGGAGTCTCGTTTATGTGACTGCAGTTGACGCTCTTGGGGATCTCGTCGTTTGAATATCCGTTGCTGCTGCACGTGTGTGTAAAATACCTGGCATCTTTGAAACTGTACGCCAATCGCTCCACCGACGCTGGGCCAGCAAGTATTAGTTCGGTGGATGCAATTTTGAACACTTCTTGTGTAAACATAGCTCTTGTCAATGACGCTGTCAATGAGCAATTTTTTTTTTTCCTTTCATGTCTCTTTCCAGTGTTTGTGCCTCCACGCGTTACTTCCTATACATTCCTATGAATAAATGTTTGTTACCGTGTCATGTACCAGCCCTTAAAGTTTTTAACATGAATTTGGAATCACCCTGTATATATAAACAGAGACCCTCTTTCAACCAATCATTTTAGTGCAAAAATAGGTTTTATTATCTGAATAAACAAACTGTTTGTGATAAACAACTTCATTAAGAAATTGTAAATAATAAGAATAGCAAATATATTTATTTACAAGATAAAAAGAACTTTTTATATACAATGTTTTAAATTTTCTGTTGAATCATATAAACTTGACAATTCTATGTATTAATAAATACTTAAAATGTTTTTTGATGAATTATCCCATGAACTTGAAATAAAATGAAGTTAATTGGAAGTTAACTTGCGGATAATTTTTCGTCCCCGTCTCGCTCGATAGATGGCTGCACCAGTCTACAATACAAAATTAACTTAAATTGAATTCAATTCTGCTTAAATATGGCTAAAGGCATTAAAATAATGCATTGCATCGTGTTCTGAGCTATTCTTAAAGTTTCAAATGTCTAGCTAGTCGGGAAGTTAGTTAAAAATCGATTGCAAGATTTGTACGGGACAAACACACACACAAACAAACAAGAAAGGGAGTTAATACAAACATGGTAATAATAACAAATATAAAAGCCTATGAAAACTTATAAATTACCTTTCTGATTGTGTATTTTCTTTGCTAGTTGTAAAATTGCTGTGACGCTTCGACCACACGTCATATGAAATTTTGTGCAGAACAGGAATTTTTTACGTACTCGAAAAGTCAGGAAACGGAAGAAACACAGGAATTTTTCAGAATCTGCACAAAAAAAATTTTTCTCCCTATTTCATAAAATTCTCGGTCGTTTTGAAACGACGAAACCAATCTTTCTACATCACACTGACATCGCGGACCACTTCTTCGGTTCTCCCGAACCACCTGACGTCCGCGGGCCACCAGCTAAGAACCACTAGTTTAAATGGTAAATCACGATAACAGTAGAAATATTTAAATTTCCAGTTGACGCAAACTACCCTTTACATAAGAGACGTGCATATATAGCATTATGAAAACTCCGCGTGAATTTCAAACTAAAGAGCATTGAAGGTAGCTAACAAATTAAAAGCCGAGGAAATCCCATTAGAAATTGTTTATATCCTTAAGAATTGAGTCCTCCAACTTATTAACTTCTAAATTTCCATTACTGAGAGCCAAATGTTACTTTTCATTGTGCGTGTGCCCCTGCATTTAATTAATAAATATTAATAAATGTCTAATTTGTATTGAAACTAATGACGAATTTCTAAATGAATATTAATGAGAGTTACTGGAGTGGCAACACTTTGATTTATGGCTGTTTATGCTCTCCTTTTCATTAGGTTAATAACTTAATAGATCGGAATTCGTGCAGAATTAATCTTGGTGAAAATATTTAATAATAATGTTTACTCTATAATATTTTATGCAATACACCGTGAAGAAAATCTTATATGAATATATTTGGAGGCCTGAGTCTAAAAGAAAAATATGTGTTGAATCTGAGTTAATTAAGCATGCAAGACGAAATGCGTATTTGTATAACTAATGAATATATTTTCACTTTTCACTCCAAATTGCGCGGTATGACGACATTCTTATTCTATACTACAAGTTCATAGCTGCAACCATGAGAAAAAAAATAATTATAATAAATTTAACTTTGCTCTTCTTAGGCGTTTATATGGTGACATAGCTATTTTATACTGAAAATGCATAGGCCCTGATATAGCAAAAAAAATTTAAAGTTAAATAAAGCAAATTTTAACGATTTAAAGTTTTTTGTATTTGATAAAACAAAGGGTTTTAAATTTGATTCTCGTTAACAGAAAATTGCTTTGAAATTAAAAATTTGACCGGAGTGCAAAAGGTGAACCCTCCAGCCGAAATCGAGCTTTACTTATTGTTTTAATTCCGGTGGACCACGCTATTATCGTATCGAGTTTCTCTGCACAATATAAGGCCCGCGGAAACTTTTGTGACAACTCATAATTTTATTTATCTAAAAAAATAAGGCATATTATTTTTTAGGTTTATAATATTACATAGTGTTAAATGACGAATACTTGCAACTATGAGACATCAGTCATAAGAGATCTCAGTTTTAATAACTTTCATTATATTTCATTATTATTCATTATATTTACATTTCAAGAATACATACGCCATGAATAATTAATACTTATTGGTTAGAGAGGGTCACCAATGGTAGCCCAGAGCGAAAAAGTCTTAAAGAAGTTAAGAAAGGAAGAGAGAAAGAGTAAGGCCGTCTGCACACGGAGCAACTCAAAAGAAACTGATAACTGACTGAAATCACAAACCAGTCCGTGATGAGTCGCAACCTATGTAATTGAATGGAGCCACGCACACGACACAACTGGTTACAAACCCGTCGGACGGGTTTGTAACCAGTTGTGTCGTGTGCGTGGCTCCATTCAATTACATAGGTTGCGACTCATCACGGACTGGTTTGTGATTTCAGTCAGTTATCAGTTTCTTTTGAGTTGCTCCGTGTGCAGACGGGATAAAAGTTGTGTCGTAGAGACTGAGATACTCGGAAGCTGATTTGAGAGCTGACATTACGATATGTAGATGCTGCTATTAAGATGTCCAGCGGGTGGAGTGAATTCGAGAGGAGTACCCAGGTAGATGATTTGTCACTCGTAAAAGGTAGCGCCGCCAAATTCAGGCAATGACCGAGTACCGAATACAATTGATTGCCGGCAGATTTGGACAGTTTGATGAACCAGCCCGCAATAAAGAGTATCCCTGACGATGAAGAAGCAGTCAAAAGCCCGCGGTCCCATGCATGAGATGCCCAACCGATGAATGACTAAACAACCGGAGAACCCGTACCAGCAACACAGCCCCTCTCCCCTATCCCAGGCGACGGTGAAGAGCTGCCGCTTTCAGTGATTCCGAGCCAGCGGACCAAGTCAACACCTCCTAAAGAACGTTCGTTTAGGAGGTGTTGACCAAGTCCTAGAGCTTAAGCCGCACCTGCACCATACACGGTCCACTACACGAAGCAAGATGAGTCCGGTGACCCCAGTGGACCAATCAGCTAGGAGCACAAGCCTAGGTTTTGGTCCCCAAAGGAAAAACCCATTGTGTCAAGGAGAGGCCCCTTTGTTATGCAGGCGCGGAGTCATCAGAAGGTAGGGGGAGCTTTGGTTTTCCTTCATGTCAGTGCTCCGAACGTGTGATGCTCGAGTTATTTAATAGATGATTAGGTTCATTAATAATTGCTAGATATTCATATAGATAGGTATCACCTAGAAGTGTTGATTAAGAATAATATTTGCATGAGGTATAATAACGATGAAATGTTTATAGATGAGTATATTGTTATAATATTTAATAAATTGATTGATTAACGTACATTTGAGTAATCACTCTTATTTATATCAAGTACTACCAGTAATTGCAACGATCGCTGATACAAAGATCAGGCCAGAACAAGATATAGTAATAACAAGATATAGTAATACAAGAACAAGATATAGTAATTCATAGATTCTCAATCTGCCATTCAAACTAACCGATTATCGGCGACGCCCTACTGCCGAAGTATTTAAGTAAAAGCAACTTATTAGCCATATTTTAAATTCCGGAATACATTTCGTACTTCAGTGGATACCAGGCAATTTTGGTAATAACGGTGATGACCAAGCAGACCTTTTGGCGAGAGATGCATCTAATCTAGATCCTTCTAATTCTGGTGTACATCGGACAAAAACTAAGGTGACTGCCTACGTTCGAAGCTAATTTATAAAAAAAATAAATTTTTTAAGGAATTTTTGGTCTTTTATGGCAAAATAGCACTAAAAAATTAAAAAATGAACAAAAACTTATCTGTAAATACTATACTTTTTTATAAATTGGTCAATTTGAAGTAATTTTTAATGAAATTTAGCTAAAACGCCTATCACTATACACAAAATTCTAATGTTACTATTTTAATTTCCTTCTCACACATGATACATATGACAGTTAACTTCAAAATGACCTACAATCTGAGAGTAATTTTAAAATGCAAAAATAATACAAACAATTTCATGTTCCAGTATGAAAATTTTCCCCGATTTGCCATTCCTTTCCTTATAAAAACAACCCCAAATGAAAAACTATTTATTATACATCATTTATTATGCTTCATTTCATTAACAATGACATCTAAAGCATTTCCTGAAAATTTTATCAAATTATATGCATTATTATGAGAGATATCATGATAACGGTAGACATTTGTGCTAGAAAACATAATTCTGAGAAAAAAGCATTTAAAGTTGTTTGTCACTTCAATTTTCTAGCAGACGATGTTTTTTAAAATAGCTATAACTCTGCTTCTAATTGATGTGGAATGAAAATCAAACGGTTTTGAAAAGAGAAAAGATTGAATTACACGATTCTTGCAAAAAAAAATGAAATTGACCATAATAGTGAAAAAATGACATTTTTAAAAAATATCGCTTGAAATAGAGTTTTTCTTCCTAAAGTGAAGACTGAAGGAAAATCCTGGTCATCCTTGATCTCCAGAAAAAAATAACTCCAGCAACTCTTCCCACAGCTACCGTAATTGCCTGTTTCCGTGTCCTTACTGGCAATGATTACTTGTAAGCCCATCATTCCCGCATTTGACTTCCACGATCCCCTATATGTGCTCTCTGTTGCCCAGTTCCTGTGACTGGGGGACATCTATTTGTCTACCCTATGCTGTCCGTAACTGTTTGTTCAACTAACAACAGTTGTTTGGACTTGAAAGACATTTTTAATGCTAATTTTCATGTTTTATTTGTGTTCACCAACAGTGTTTCACTTGGTTGGGTTTTTCTTTTTCTGGAGTGGAAACGGTATAATCCTTAGAATTCTTTTTCAATAACTTTTACAACTAGCATGGTTCTTTTCGTGTGATTTAAAGCCAACTTTTAAGAAGCGGCTTTTCAAGCTTTATGGGTTTCAACAAGAAGTATTTTAGCGAGGGCTTTGCACAATGCAGGTCCTTCCATTGCGAATTCAAGTAATTACTTCTATACGTATTTGTTATTTATTTTGGGACTAGTTCTCCCTTCGTCGATGCCGCTGAGTGAATCGCTGCCATTTTGCAACATTTGTTCTACTCCACATTTACTGGTCGTGAAATTTGGAATAAATAACTACAAGTGAAATGTATTTTGATTTTAATTAGTTATGATTCGGAATACCTCACACTGCGGTGACACCATTCTACAAGAAGACTGGAAGCAAGAATGTTTCGTTCATGTTAAGCTTAATTTATTTGCTTTTCCCACATTGGTTGCATGGCAGTCTGTGCTGGGTTAGTTTGAATAATCTTTTAGTTTACCGATTTACATACATTTCGCGCCTCCGCCATTGTCATTTGTTTTGACATTACATTATACACTATTACTAATCTACTAACAGTTTTATGATACTCCATCCCACTGGAGCAATTTCTGTTTTATAATGGATTGCTAGGCGTGTCATATATTTGAGAGAACTTTGCCGGGTGCAAATTTTAAAAAAAGGGAGAAAAAAAGGATGTGCCTATCCCTTTAAGAAATATTGCGTCTGGGATTTTTATTTCTCCTAACTTGCATTTTGTATCTTTGCTGAACGCCATATTCGAGCTTCCCGGAAGTTGTAAGTTAAGGGAACGGTGGACATTAAAATTTACTTTTTTTACTTTTCATTATAGAGATACGAAATTTTGTACATATGCACATTTCACTATAAATAAATATAATACCTTAAAAGAAATTTCCAATCTCATTATAATTTTAAGATTTTTAAAAAAATTTGAAATTTATAAACAAAATTTTAAAATGCTCCTTGCTACTTAATTTTTGAGATATTTCATCGATTTTGCATTTTAATCTCTTTAACCTGTATAACAAACAAATCTGGGGATCAATTATTTAATCCCATGAATAGTTAATTTTTGAGAGATTTTTTTTCTGATTTCCATCCCGATTTTCATCAAAATTTTGCCTTTTGAAAAGTTATAAATCAAATTTTATTACCTTAATGAAGCCGAATTGTAAAAAGCATACCCAGTTTTTGTAAACAGCATCAGAATTCTTCCTTATCAATTTCATGAATTTCGAAGAAAAATTAAGTAGCATGGAGCATTTAAAAAATCTAAAAACCTTGAAAAATCTGGTTTGAGAAATACAGATTAAAAATTTATTACTGCATTTACCCATTATAAATTACTTTGTAGAAGCTTCATAAATGATTTTTTACTTGAAAAAAATTATTTTGGTACTAATAATCTACAGAAATATATATATTATTTACAATAACACAATCAGTATTACAATGACGAGATTTGCTGAAATAAAGGTCCACCGTTCCATTAATAAAATTAAAATATATCCTTTCCCCTGCTTATTTCATTTTTTTTTGTACTGCATTAAAAGTCTCCTTATGGTAAACCAATGCAAGACATGCATTTCGGCAGCGAATTTGAAGAGAAAAATATGCAAATCGCCGCAGTTGGAGGGTTAAATTCCATTATAATCAGCCAAAAATGATTTCTCAAATTTCTAAGGAGAGGCGCTCGGATAATTGACACATTCCTCTGTTAAATCAACTATATTGATTAACTCTGTGAGCACACAAATGGAGTTCCTTAACTGACAGATTAATAACGAGCGATGATATGAAGCAAGAATAAGAAACGAGAGGTTGGAACCAAAATCATATCAAACCATGCTGATAGCCGGAGACAATCAGTAAACATGTGTATTAATTAACTTGTCCTTTGAAATTTCCAATCCTCCGAAAAATTTAATCAAAGTAATTACTTCATAACGATATGAGTGAAATAACGTGATGTTAGAGTGATTGAACACTTTTCAAAGCAGCTTGATTTTAAGTATGTTATTGGATACTACACGGTGTTTATAATTGGTATTGCAAAACTAAAATCCCACGGTTGGCGGATTCTTTGGTCAATTTGGACGAGCAAAGACACTTTCTGAGATAGACTAAAGAATGGTTTTTTAACCTGTGGTGTCCGTGAATACATTAAAATATAATTATAGTACAAGTAAAATATAATTATAGTACATAGGGTTAAAATATAATTATAGTACAGGAAATTTCTCATGAGGTAAAGCACAAATGTAAAGGCTTTTTTGTCACGGGGTCAAGGCAATTTTGTGTTGAAAGAGCGATGAAGAGTCAATAACGTAGTATGTAAGAAAAGACCACTCGTTAATAGAGTAGAAAGGCAGTGATAAGGATGAGAAAGGCGGGGGAAGTGATAGTAGCGATAGGAAATGGTTATACCGCACAGCGGGAACCGAAGATATTTTAGCGCTGGCGATTTTCGAGTGGCTGGATTTTCGAGTGGCACAAAGTGCAACATCTATTTCAACCGTGATTATTCCTCTTGTAATAAACTTTTTTTTCAGATTGAAAATAATAATTCTGCTGTTTATCACAAGATATAAAATGTTGATAATATTGAGATATATTTATAATTAAAGGCCAAAGAATGCAGATACAATCGCTTTATACCAAAACTGTCCGGTTTGCGAATTTCAAATACGTATATGGATCTTGCAACCGAAAGCGGGGCTAACCGTAACAGCCAATGAGCACTTCTTCTTTACTACGCGTGCATTTGGACTTTGTAACTTTTATGTTTGGACTTCTATGTTTGTTTATACTCTGTTTATCTAGTCACCCACCCTGTGTGTAGCGTTTCTTAGTTTTCTCGCTCGCTTATAAATTGGAAAGAAAATCAAGTATTCTTCTGTATAAAAAAAATAATAATAAATGAACGCACTTTTTTAATATCTAATAAAGACTTCGAATTTAAATATTTTTTAATAAAAAGCTACTTTCTGTCAACATTATTCAAATTTAGGCAGCAGAAGAGAAAATTTTCAATGTAAAAGTGTCTTGATTATCTTTAAAATTAGATGTTACATGTTGAAATGTTGCATCCACAAGAAATTTGAAAACACTAAGAACTATTCTAAAATCAATCAATCACAAATAATAATCCCTACAAAAAATTACTATTGAAATAAGTAGAATATATTGGATATGTTTTGAAAAGGTTCAATTAAATTCTGACAATCTCCAAAAATACCCAATTGAAATGTAAACAATTGTCAGTTTAACAGTCCGAAAAAAATTTCACCCAGGCAGAAAATGATTCTTCATCCTGGATATTCGCTCTTACTTCACATTCAAAGTTATCTTTATTTAAAACAGTGGAGGACACAATTTTAACGACAGTCGATAAACGTTCATTATCCGCCATTAAACAGTTGAGAGCTTTTGAAAACAGAAAGCATGCGCTCGCGATCATTGGCGGTTACTGTTAGCCCCGCCCTCGGTTGCACGATCCATGTACGTATCTGAAATTCGCGTCCGGTTTATTGGATCTAAAGACACCTAGCGAATTGATACCTACTATGTCCCAAAACCTAAAAAACAATGAAAGAGTCCATCTTCGTGATATACGGGATACCGTGGACATCTGCACATTTGATCAACTACATCAACTCCTGCTTTTGTCGTATTGTAATCCAGTATAATCACTGGTTTACCACCGTTAAATCACGACTAACAGTGAAGGAAAAGGAATAGAAGGGTCAGAAAATCATACCTGCATTAGAAAGGGTGTAGCTATAAATAGAAACTGCGTAGAACATTCAATCCCTACATGTAAAAACAAACCTTTCAAAATTACGGAAAAATTGCTTCGGGCGAAAGCGCTGAAGGATTAAGGAAAAGGGAGTGAATCACACGTGCAAGAGGTCAAACGTTCACAGCAGAAGTTAATGAAGCCGGTGACAGGGAGCGTGAGAATTAGGTACCGTGTGAAAGCAAGATGGCAATATGAAGATAGACATGGGAAATACGCCCTTAAGAAGGATTGGGCAGATTTAGTCATACATATATACTCACAAGCCAATAATAGGGTTGAGGGAGGACAACGAAATCTACGAATAAGATCCGAATAAGATTAATGAAGAGGAAGAATGATATTTAAGAGATGCCAAGATGAGAGATCGAGAGAAGAATAGAATTAGGAATCAGATATTGACAGGCCCTAGCCACTTTGTGAAGAAGAGCCCGTGATTTTAACTGCTGAAGAAGCCCAGGATTCCGACCGTTGAGAAGCGCCCATAATGAGGACCGCTGAAAGGAGCAAATGAGTCGGAGAGCAAGGAATCCTCTTAATTAATTCTATCCTCAAGGAATAGAATTAATGAAGAGGAAGAAGGATATTTAAGAGAGTCGAAGAAGAGAGATCGAGGGAAGAAGGGAATCAGGAATGAAATATTGACAGGCCCTAGCTCCGACGTGAAGCAGAGCCCGTGATGTTAACTGCTGAAGCAGCCCAGGATTCCGACCGTTGAGAAGCGCCCATAATGATGACCGTTGAAAGAATCAAATGAGTCGGAGAGCAAGGAATCCTCTTCATTAATTCTATCCTCAAGGAATAGAATTAATGAAGAGGAAGAAGTATATTTAATAGAGGCGAAGACGAGAGATCGAGAGAAGAAGGGATTGGGAAAGAGATATTGACAGGCACTAGCTCCGTTGTGAAGCAGAGCCCGTGATGTTAACTGCTGAAGAAGCCCATGATTCCGTCCGTTTAGAAGCGCCCATAATGATGACCGCTGAAAGGAGCAAATGAGTCGGAGAGCAATGGGTCGCACCACACAGAGTACCGCTGCATCAGCAGAATAAGTCTACGCCCAAATGTCTCATCGCCCAGCCAGCATGAAGTCCGGAACCCTGCCGTCATAGATCTTTGGTCCATTATAAAGAATAAGAAATTTTATGTCCCGAGGACCAGAAAATCGCCCAATAGTCCAGAGGAGAACTTCCTTTATGTGTACAGGCCAAGCGCACAATCGAAGGGGTTACAGTGAGACAAGAAACAAACCCAAGGTATAGATAGTGACTCTGTATTATCTATCCTGTCAGTTGAAAATGATCTGTAGCCAATTTATTAATGATTTAATGATATAGATAGGATATTAGGGAGATGCAAGGATAATTAAATTTAATCAGGGAGTACTGAAATATTTTATTTAAATGAAATTAATTGTATATTTTATATGTATAGCATGAATTGGAATATGCTTATTTGCAAATATAATTATGTCGAAATGTTTAAAAAATCAATGTATTGTTGTTAACTCATGACTAATCATTGTCGTAATAATTACTGATAATAATAGACCACTATACGATCCCAGTCACATTTATTATTCGTAAGTAAAAAGCATGCATGCCTAAATAAAACATTTTATTAGCCTTTGACTTTCAATTCATTCCGACATACAATTGAGGTGGTGAAAGGCAAAGGGGTGTAAGTCTGTAAGTCAAGTGGTGTAGGTCAGTAAGTCAAGTGGTGTAAGTCCAAAGCGTTTTACTGAAAAACTACAAAAATTCCACTATAAATTTAACAAATTTTAATTCATAGTAATTTTTATAACATTGCAAGAAATAATTATTTTCAATTCCACTATAAATTGAACACGAAGATTGCATTTTTGCCCTCAAATAAAAAAAAAGTTGAAAATGTGACTTAAACCACTTTCCCTTTCGCCGCCTGAACTGTGCATTAGTCATTCGGTAAATAAGTCATTATAAATACATTATAAAATTGAAAATTTGGTTTTTCTATATACTGATATCTTTTATAAATATTTGTATTTTATTTTATATATATCCTTCCCATCCTAGAATACGAATATAATAGAATTTTATTAGAATTTTTAAAACTATTTTCTGCTTTATTCCATCATTTCCAAATTTTTTGTTTGAAACGATTCTTATATGAGTATTTATTCTAAGTCCAAAGTGTCCACAGCTTTCACCAGATCATCAAACGGGTGCCAGACACTAAAACAGTTAAGGAGCAAATGGAAAAACAGTGGATCTCAACCCGTGAGGAAAGAGGGGGTATTCTCCGGGGTTGCGTGAGTGATAAGCAGGGGGTGAATGGTTAGCAAAAAATATGTACAAAATATACATTGTGTGTGGGTGTGTGCTTGTGTTTATATATATGTATATATATATATATATATATATATAAAGCTAGAAGCATAAACTATAGTTAACTATAATAATTTGGATTAGAATTAGGCAAATTAGCGTTAAACGGTTATTTACTATTAGAGTTTTAGTGGTTTTCCAATTCAGGGACAAGCGTTATTTTTGAATGCAGCGGAGAATTCACAAGACTGTGAGGTCATCAATGATTAATTGCCTAGCACGTCCTCGGACCGAAGCAATCATCAAATGTTCGAAATCACGCTAGTCGGACACACGATCCTACGTCCGCGACTTTCCATGAGCGCGAAAACAGAACAAAGATTACAATTGTCCGCCGTTGGACGAGGTCGCGTTTCAAAGTTGAGAAAATGATGGGAACACGGATTCAAATGACTTTTAACTAGTGTTAATAAGGAAAGTTTTTAAATGTTATTTAAGTATATGTTATTTGCCGCAGGCCTACTTTGATGACCGCTTTTAGACTGAATAATTAAATAATGGTTGCGCGGTGTAAGCACCGTGTCAAAGATATATATATATATATATATATATATATATATATATATATATATATATATATATATATATATATATATATATATATATATATATATATATAAATACACTCAAGGACGAAAAAATTAGCGCACCAAGAAATAATTGCGGGATCATAACGAAACTTGCAATGAAGGTACATGTCGGGGAGATATACAAATGATTAGAAATCCAGCGTCATTGCGCATTGCGTATGGCCGTAGAGGGCGTGGAACATCGTACTCTGTGGAGTATAAAACAGGTAACCAAAGCTTGTTTGAGTGTGCTGAATCATTTACAAAGGAAGAGCTGAGATAGACATGCCATTACGCCGTGTTCGAAGACAATATAAGCAGTTGTCGCAGTTTGAGAGGGGGAGAATCGTCGGCGTGATGGAAGCTGGGTGGTCAGCTAGGCGAGTAACTTAATTAGGCCTCTCTGATTGTGTTGTGAGGAGGTGTTGGGACCAGTGGACCCGATAGATGTCATGTACACGAAGACCAGGCTCAGGACGCCCTCGACAGACCAGTCGTCGAGAAGACCACCACATCGTAAGAAATGCACGCGTACAGCCAACTGCTTCATCGGCCGCCATCCAGGCACAGGTAGCACCTTCACTAGGGGCCTCTGTGTCTTCTCGAACCATACGAAGGCGCCTGGCTGAAGGACAGTTGGTATCGCTGCGCCCATTACGTGTGCTGCCCTTGACGCCCACCCATCGACGCCTCCGTTTGGAGTTTTGCCGCGCACGAGGAAACTGGACTGCAGCGGAATGGAACCAGGTCGTCTTTAGCGACGAATCCAGATTCAATCTCGGCAGTGATGACAATCGTGTTCGTGTGTGGAGAGCCCGTGGTGAACGCTTCAATCCTGCCTTTCCTGTACAGCGACACACAGCTGGTGTGTTGGTATGGGGTGCCATTGCCTACAATACACGGTCACCCCTAGTATTGTTCCGTGGCACCATGACAGCCCAGCGGTATGTTCATGAAATCCTGCAACCACATGTGTTTCCACTCATGCAACGGCTCCCAGGAGCCATTTTTCAACAAGACAATGCTCGGCCTCATTCGGCAAGGCTGTCACAAGACTGTCTCCGCACTGTTACTGCCCTTCCTTGGCCTGCCCGATCCCCAGATTTGTCTCCAATCGAGCATATCTGGGATCATTTTGGACGACGAGTTGGGCATCCCACGAGTTTGAACGAACTAGAGGCAAGGTTACAGCAAATATGGAACGAAATGTCTCAAGACATCATACAGAACTTGTATGACTCAATGCCCGATCGTATCGCATCGTGCATTCACGCTAGAGAGGGTCCAACAGAATATTAACTCCTCCGTTCTTTTGCCTTTTTCTTTGAAATAAATTATCCTTTTTCTTTGATTTTCTTATCATTTACTTATATCAAAGTAGTCATTACGTATGTAAAATTTCGTTTCATTTTGACGACTCCTTCTTGGTGCGCTAATTCTTTTGTCCATGAGTGTATATATATATATATATATATATATATATATATATATATATATATATATATATATATATATATATATATATATATATATATATATATATATATTAGCATTATTGCCCGGCGTTGCACGGGTAGATATATAGATATAAAATTTTTCATGCATTCCATGAAAAAAATACTGGGCTGCACCCCCCGCTCTTCATGTTTATCTGGCCAAACAGAATGCGCTTAGCGCGTTCCTACTGAAATGATATACCCAGTATTCTTTTGATGGAAAGCATGAAAAATTTTATATCTGTATATCTACCCGGGCAATCATTCTTTAAAAATAATTTCATTAATTTTCTTATTCTTTAATGGACTAATAGGTCGGAATGAATGTGTCGTTTTATGCGTGCACTAGTGTTACTCACTTCGGGCGTCCACATAAAGAGGTTGAGAATCAACGGGCTAAGAGACAAGTCTTACAAATTAAAGATGATTCCGAAGGGATAAGGAAATTTTTACCATTCTCCAAACTCGCACCCGTAGATTTTGGTCTCAAATCATTCCTAACTAGACAATTACAAAAGTTAAAGATGATTGGCTACAAGAATCCATTTCTGTATCTTAATCCGTGATTTTGTTTTTTGTTTAATTTTTTCTGATAAATTGACTAGTTTTCTACTTTTTTATCATATCTTGCTTACCTGCCATATTCATTCTAATTTGTTTCTCTTGCGTTTCAGTTGTGATAACTGTGGTTTACAAATTCCATTTAAATTATAAGATACATGGAGATAAAAATTTTCAAAAAAATCTGAGATAAGTTAAAGATTTCTGAATCTGACAGCAATGTTTCTGACAAGCTGAATTTGACTGCGAAAGAGAAAAAATTTTTGAATATTTTGAAATGTTTCAATTATAGTTTTTTTTAAGGCAAAAATCCTGAAATATTTTTTCCTATTTAAATATGGTTGCCCAACAAAACATAATTGCTAAAGAATAACGCATATTGTTTTGATTTGAAAATGTTCCCAGGCAAAAATTACCTTTAAAAATTTATCATAAGAGCAATAAGAATAATTTGTGGATTTAGGCGATTAGTTTTTTAAATAATGAATTAAAAAATCCGTACACACATCACATCTATTAGGGAAATATATTGAATAAGAACTTTTCGAATTAAAGCTACGTCTTTTAAAAGATATTAAGTTTTGTAACAAATATTCAGAAAAAAGTCCATAGAAACAGAAGAAATATTGCAACAAAATACATATATGTCAAACGATTTTTTAATAAATTTATATATTTGGAAATAGAATATGTTTTCCGTATTTCCTAAAATGTGATTTTTCTCTAAGTCGTATACTTTGTGGATTTTTTTTAACACCCACATGAATGAAAGTTTTAAAGCACTTCAATTCAGTTCTTGTTCATTCTCTAAAACACTTGGGGATTTACAAAAAATTGTCCATGATTTTTCTAATAACGATATTGGCTTTAAAAAAATAAGTAATAAATATGTAAATAATAGATTCGTATCTTTTTGATAAAAAAATTCAAACTAAAACAAGCTACCCGCATTTAGAAAAGTATTTTTTTTAATTAAACATTCAAAGTTTTTTAATACTTTTTTCAAAGAAAATTGTATTTAAGCTGTTGTTTCATAAATTTGGCTTCAAAATTATATATTTGACGAGACAGCATTCTTAAGCTTTGAAACTAAATTATTCATCTCTATACAATATTTTAACAAGACTATAGTATTTTGCTTCGAAACTATATCATATAATTATACTACTCTTCGAGGTTATATTTATTGGTTTCAAGAATCACTTACAATCTCAAAAAGCTTTTGCCTTATCTTAAATATCAAAGAAGGTCTTACAACCGAATATAAAATTTATGAATATTGTCTGCATACCTGTAGAACATGTGTGTATTTAAACAGCACTCTAAATTTCTAGAACTTCAGTAATCGCAAGCCCATGTTATTTCCTGTAATTTCAGAAGGCTGCCCTTAGGGCCTGTTCACATAGGAGTCCGTTGCGTTGCGTTAAGGAAAAGATGACGTTGAGACGAAAATTAACCAATCATAGGCGTTAAAAATTTCATTGCTAATCGTTTGGAGGCATATGATTGGTTTATTTTAATCTCAACGTCATCTTTTCCTTAACGCAACGCTACGGACTCCTATGTGAACAGGCCCTAACTCTTTCAATGCTAAGTTGTGTGAATTGAAACGTGCGCTCTGGGCTGCCCGTTTCTAACGACAAAGCTCATAATGGGCATAATGAGTTTGAAGTTTCGATGGAAAATTTATTAAATGCACCTTTAAAGATAGTATAAAAACTCACAATAAAAAAATGCAACTCATTTTCTTGAAAAATTCGCTATGAATGGGATTAGCAGTCTAAAAGCTGAACAGCTCGAATAGAGCTTTTCGCATGCGCAATATCCTAATGTGGCTTGCTTTTGTCTCCAGGCGCACGAGCGTCCTCGACAGCGATCGCATGCATGCGTTCGCAGCCCTAACTGAATGGTTGAGTTATAACACCAATGGGTTCTTAACCGGCCCATGGGGAACGATTTCTTTTGTAATGCGTAAACTGGTACAAAGCTCAGAAATTGTTTGTATACTAGATCTAAATTCCCTACACAGTTATACATTTTCCAGTGTAGAATATTTTTAACTAACCAAGGTGAATACGTATCAGCTTTTCTTCACAGGCAACTTAAAACTTTTTAAAAGTTTCACCAAAATGCGTTACGTATTCATCAAATAATGCGGCATCTATTTTTCCCTTCATTTCATATTAATGCGCAAGAACGAATGAGAGAAATCAGTTCGATAAATTTAACATCTTTTATATCGTGGGTATGATATATTATATCAATGTGTTATTAATTTAGGGAGCTATTCTGGTTTATTTTAAACTGAACACTTCTGAATTCAAGCTGAAGCTTCTTGGCATTTTTGTCGATTTTGGACCTTATAAAAATTTCAGGTCACATTGCTATCCTGCTCAGACTGAAGCCGAATGCCTGTAATGTCATGTCATTTTCAAAAAAAAAAAAAACTCAGTTTATGGACCTATTACCGTGCGTTAAGCGCTTAACTAAAGAGAACTGCCTTGTATCTTAAATAATTAATAGGACTTCAATTTCCTGGAACATCTTCAGAAGCCGAATGAATCCCTTTTTTCATGTATTTTATATTTGTTGAAACTACAGACGTCCTCCCAGGTAAGGACATTACAATGCTTTAAAAGATTAATGAACCGTGACACAAAATACAGTAGGACTGTGTAAAGTTTCCATTTTTAGTGCCCTATCCGATAAAAGAAAGTTCGGCATTTAGGAAAATTTTCGAATCACGGTTTTGAAATTGATTTTCCTTCCAAAGGTCAGTTAGATCGCAGGAAATAAGCACTTATTTTTACAGTGGAAGTGGGGCATGTTCCGTCGGAAACGTACATCAAGAGAAAAATAAATATATGTATTATACCAATGGGCATTTTTAAAAACTCGCCGATTTCTAAGCTCTCAGATATAGAGAGAATCCGTGAGAAATGTGACATTTGTGTACAAATAGAGTGCTTACATTTAGCTGTATTAAAGTCTTAGGCTTTTCGGCCCTTAATCAGCTTAAATCTTCGAAACACATCCGATTTAAAAATCTCCCTGAATACCAAAGTTCCTTTTATGCGATATATCGATAAAATGGAATCTTCACATGCTCAATCTCTATTTTGTTCCATGATTTCCTTAATCTTTTGAAGGATTGTAGTGTCCCTTAGGCGTAAGATCTAAATATTATCAAATATTTAAAAACAGAACATGGATAACTATACATATTAGCCCCCTGAAAGTGTTCCGAGAAAATTAATTATTTAATCCTATTAGATATTTAAGATAGAAGAAGATATACGTTAACGCTTAACGGGTGATAATACATTTATGAACTGAATCTTCTGAATTAGCACTGAATTACCTCTGTCGGACAGAATGAAAGCCCGTCTTTAATCCTGATTCTTACAATTTCTGCAGGGATAAAAATGCTCGCAAGTGTCAGGAATCATAGGCTTAAACTGTTTTACTATGAGGAGGATTTTAAAGTTATTTCTCAAAATTTCAAGTCATTTTCAGCTTACCAAAAGGTTCTATCAGATTAATTTAATTTAACTGTGATTGCACGGGCTCACTTAATCAATATATGTAGTTGTATAATCTTAAATTATTTTGTCAATTCAGTATTTCCTTCCCTCAGTATATATATATATATATATATATATATATATTGGAAACGTACATCAAGAGAAAATATATATATATATATATATATATATATATATATATATATATATATATATATATATATATATATATATATATATATATATATCGATAGATAGATAGATAGAGAGAGAGTGAGAGAGTGAAACTGTTCCGAGATTGACTGACTGACTGACTAACAGATAACGCACAGACCAAACTGCTGGACCTAAAGGGCTGAAATTTGGCATGGCGATTCTTTTTATAGTATAGGGGTACATTAAGAAAGATTTTTGAAAAATTCTTCTTAGTTTTTTTAAATTAAATTTGTAATATGTTTTACTTACTTTTTTAAAGTTTGCATTTAAAATAATAATTTGAGGGTTATAAAATTTATATCACGAGAAAGATCAGAAAAATTCTTTAAAATGAAATCTTTTTCGAATCTTTACCTCCATTTTCTGATTTTTGGTGAATTTTTAAAGATTGATTTTTAGAATTTAATTTATTACAAGCTGACCACGTGGTTTTCTTTCTTTTTTTCTGATACTTTAAACTAATTTTGCGCCACGTGTACAACAACGAAATAAATTTACGAAAAAATATTTTATTTTATTTCTAATGAGGCAGACGATTGGACATTATTAAAAATATATTAAAATACAGTTAAAAAAATGTTCCTCAAACTGTACTGTATTAACTGTACTATATTCTTTAGAATGTTTTATTAGATTTAATTTGAACATTTCATTCTACATTATTTTGTCTATAAAAATATTCGTTACGATTTTTTTATAAATATATATATATATATATATATATATATTGGCATTAATTGCATACATTGACCGTTGTATGTAAATTAAATATACTCCGTAGCGAAGCACGAGTATTGAGATATATATATATATATATATATATATATATATATATATATATATATATATATATATATATATATATATATATATATATATATTCAAGAAGTTCGGGGACTACCCTTCCCCGTCATGCCCAGTGTGTGGGGGAACCGAAATAACGATGTGGTTTGCAAGTCTGGTTATCTGCGTACGCGTGAGACGTCACATGACGCTTTGCACAACTGATAAGGTGCGCAGCTCACCATTTGGCTGCAGACTGTTAGCCTATGATGTCGATGTAACAAAATGTCCTTTTTGGAGCAACGTTGCAACATTAAATTCTGCTACAAACTAGGAAAAACC
The DNA here is from genome assembly GCA_907164885.2 of Dolomedes plantarius. Taxonomy (NCBI): domain Eukaryota; kingdom Metazoa; phylum Arthropoda; class Arachnida; order Araneae; family Dolomedidae; genus Dolomedes; species Dolomedes plantarius. Next base: position 69,613,377 of record OU015490.1, read on the forward strand.
ACTGCAGAAACGTTACGGTTACCGCAAAAAGCGTATCGAGACGAAGCTATGTGCAGATCGAAAGTTTTCAAATGGTACAGCTTGTTTAAAAATGAGAGAGACGCTGTTGCAGATGATCCGCGAAGTGGGTGGCCAGTGACCCCACAAACGAAGGCGAACATCCAACGGGTAGCAGTAGTGGTTGTTTGTTTGGTTGAAGTTTATTGGCGCAAGATCCAGAAAGGACAAGCTGCGCCAAACACAAGGTAACATCGTCAACAAATGGTATGTACAGGTTCATCGTCGCCTCCGGGAGGCAATGCGTGGTAAACATCCACACGTTTGGAAATCCAACATGTGGATGTTGTTGCATGACAATGTCCCGGCGCACCGATCCTGGTGCAACAAGCCCTTGCTATACACGGCACCACAGTTCTGCCACAACCCCCGTATTCCCCAGACCTGGCTACTTGCGATTTATACCTGTTCCCGAAACTGAAAAATCGCGTCAAGGGCAAGCGGTTTGCAAATGCCGAAGAAGTGATGGCAACAGCGACAGCCGCTTTACGACAGCTCTCACGAAACGGTTTCCAGGACTGTTTCCAGAAGCTGTATCAACGCAAAATCGGCAGAAATGTATAGTTGAGGAAGGACATTATTTTAAAGGTGATTGTGTTCAGAAGACTTTGTTTCGCTGTTGTAGTCAATAAAGTCCCCGAATTTATTGACTGTAAGAGCATATATATATATATATATATATATATATATGTGTGTGTGTGTGTGTGTGTGTGTGTGTGTTTGTGTGATGATATTCACATGGATACAATGCATTTGATGAAATAGGAACACATATAGAAGGGAGTCACCGTTGAATATATACTCCTGCGTATTTCATGAGAAAAGCACATTAATATAGACAGACATACACGAATTACACAGTGTAACATTATTTATTTATCTTGAGGCTCTAAGAGGCCATTATTCCAGCACATCACTGTAAAGTAGGTTGACGAACAGGACATAAACAATAGTAGCGCCACCGGATCCCGCCGGGGCAGACAGAATATGGAAACTATATTGCATCTTATTTGATGGACACCACATTAATGGTACATTACCGGAATATATCTTGAAGAGACGCGCGAAGATAACAGCAACATAAGGACGACACCGGTATAGGGCTAAGGAAGCAGGCAGAAAAGCCCGAGAAACTTACTGCTCGGCCTTCATTTAGCAAGAGGGTGCCAGGAGCTTAAAATACCCTCAAATGGCCAGAATCGAACACGTGAAGGTATGATTCCACGTCTTATGACTTTCCGAACAGGTACGGCGTGGCGAGTTAGAATCATGTCTAAAAATAACTTACCGCTCGTGCGTTGAAGAGAAAAGAATAGTCTGTTATTCCGTTTTTTGAAATAGGGATTGTGCTTTATTGAGTTTGAAAGGAATTTAGAATAAGCGTTAGCTTTTCAAAGGCAATTAATAATGGTGGGATGTTTTTATTATATATATATATATATATATATATATATATATATATATATATATATATATTGTGCTCCCAAATTCGACCGACAAATTTAGAGGACTGATAGTAGGCATAAAGACGAGCAGTAATCTCATAGGAATGTATGACCGGAAACACAAACCTGATCAGCTAGAGGATAAACAAAGATGCAGAAATGTAAAGTCAGCATTTCTGCATTTGTTTATCCTCTGGTTGACCAGGTTTCCTATTATACATTCCTGTGTGATTATGTTTTGCGTTTGAGTTTTCTACCTTCTCCAGAAAAATGCGATATTTCCAGGCATTCAGTTGGGTTGGTAAGACGTACGGTCCGATTAAGGAAACAGCGCCCTCCAGCGTCAAATTTTTCTTTCCGGTCATACATTCATATGTGATTATTGCTCGTCTTGTGTCTTATATCAGACGAGAAAGATATAAGACACAAGACGAGAAAGATATAAGATTAGAGCTCGTCTTGTGTCTTATATCAGGCTCTCTGAATTTGTCGGTAGAATTTTGGAACACCCTGTATATTATATTATATATATATATACAGTGGATTCGATATCGTGCGGGAAAACGATAGATGCGGGGACATACAAAAAAGTATTAACATTCCTTAAAATTTGATATCCTTAAAACAAATTTACTCATATACATAAATGCATACATACCTGTAGTGTAACTGAAGATAAAATTGCAAAGTTGTACTGAAATCCAAGATAATAATAATAATAAAAGAAATACACGTAGGTACACAGGAATTTTGATTCAAATAAAAGTATTAAATCTTCGATTCCTTTCGGCATCGGTTATTGTGTGAGAATATAAAGAAGCGGCAGCCGTGAATCGTTTGTAACTAGAACCATTTCATTGCACTGGCTGGGGTCCGACATAAGACCAGAACGAAGTTCTGTTTCCGGGTGAAACCCTCCCTGGCCAGTGTAGAGTGCAGCAATCAGAAACTTTTCACACCCTAGACCAAACACCAGGGCGCCTCCATCCCAAAGACAAGAGAAAAGCAAAAGGATAGCATGAACCGCTCAGGTCGGCTGACTGTGAGTCATTGCTGCTAAGAACAGAAATGTTCAATAGTCGGATAATTTGGAATGAGTTTCCGAAAATAGGATACTTCAGGGGCTAAAGAATTAAGGAACACCAACGACGAACAAATAATGGGAGTGGTACAATTCTGCGAATCCAGATTAAACAAGATAGAACAAAAATACGATACCGTTCATCTCAAATGTTCTGCTCATTGTCATTCGATAATTAGAGCGTCATTCTAGCTCAACCCAGACATTTACATTTCAGGTTCAGTTATTATGAAAAAAACGATCGATCCGATAAATTAATGTAAAGCTGCGATATTCTGAACGAATATTGCGGAAAAACGATGGATCGAGGAATGATCCATGCGGTCTATCTTTGCTTGTTTTCTATGGAATTTATTCGGGACTGGATGAAATAAACGATGCATACGGGAAAACGATCATTCGGGGAACGATCGATCGTGATTCAACTATATATATATATATATATATATATAATGTAAGCGTCGCACCACAATCATGTTCACTGTAATAGCGTCAATAAAGTCGGTTCCAGAAATTCTGTATAAAAAACCGTTTATTACTCATGTTTAAAATTTTCGCCATTTTCGTTTCTGTACTGCATTCCACGTTGCAAAACTATTATGACAGACGCTCACCAAATTCTGGTTATCCAAATCACTACAAATATAAATCACAAGTTCCTTCCCTATGCATCATGGAAAGTGGACTGATCTCAAGACATAGGTGTTTGTGTGTGTGTGTGTGTGTGTGTGTGTGTGTGAAATTATACATCCACTTCATAACCAAAATTTACCTAAGTGGACCCTTCCTGAGGTCAGAATAGTCATTGCCTTAAATGGATATCACTTCCAAATATAAAATATGCAAGCTGTTTGTATTTTCACGAGTCATTTTCATTTCAGAGCTCTCATGAGGGTATGTATAAAAATTACAATTAGTTTAAATTGGGTTTGTAAAATTAGTAATTTATCGAAGAAATTAAAATTGGGAAGAAATTCACTTTTTTGGCATGATTATATATATATATATATATATATATATATATATATATATATATATAACTTGTAGCCTTGGGTTTGACATATCTTTGATGACAAATCAAAGCATTTTTCCCCCTTCAAATATCATCACACTTACATATAGACAAAACACCTTTCTATGTTTTATACTCTAATCGAAAGAGAATTTCCGGCTCGTTAACAAAATAGTGCTCTAAAAGGAAATTCTGAAAAACACAAAATGGAAACGTTATTTTGTTGTAATTTAATATATCCACAGTAATTCTTACACCGTACACGAAACAGAAATATTTTTGTTTAGTGCAATGCATCACCGATCATAAAAGAGCAGAGAAACAGGAAATAAATATGACTTGAAAATAAAAACACATCCCGGTGCTTTTGACGTCATAAACCGAAAGCATGCGTCGAACGGATTGATATGACAATGTCAGCTGTTGCCATAAACCGCTTTCATTACTGCAGAAATTTCTTTTTTATTAAATTACAGATGACGTTCCTTCGAGACACTTAATAGGTGCAAATGTTGTGAAATCTTTTGAGACGCAATTCTTTCTGTCGGCCAACGAAATATTGAATTTGACGAAAATGATTTGAGGACTTTTGACATAATCTGATAACGTTAGAAACGGAAAGAACGGACAGCCTTGAGCATAACAAATATTCCCCGGAAATTACAATGTGATTTATTTATTATTCTAGATCGATAATATTGGAAATAAAAATTCTCTTCAAAGACATCAGAGTGTTACGTTATTTCTCTCTCTCTCTCTGTATATATATATATATATATATATATATATATATATATATATATATATATATACTAGCGGACCCGACAGACGTTGTCCTGTTCAAACGTTGTAATTCTAGCTGAAGTACCCGGCGATGCCCGGAATTTTAAGAATATTTGTCAACCAAAATTAATTTAAAAACTAAACACAGTATAAGTAACATAGAAAAGATTTACCCTTTATGATTGGAGCAAAAAATTCTGAAAAGTAAAACATAAAATATATAAATTTATAATAAACCTATAAAAATCCATTAAAAAACTAAACGCAGTATAAATAACATAGAAAAAAAAGCATACGAAATGTTATACATATTAATAATATGAAAACCCAATTAAAAATGTATAAATGCATAATAAACTCCTCAGATTTCAGCTATATTCGGTATTTCATCATAAAAAAGCTGAAAAAATTAAAATAAATAAAAATTAAAAGAAAAAAATAATAAAAGAAAATAAAATAATAATTAAAAAAATTATAAAATAAAAGCTGAAATAAAAAAGCCTTAAAAAAAAGGTGAAATAACAGGTCTAGCAAAATTTACACAACTCTGGATTCGAACCCGGGTCGAGAGCATGTTACTTGCGCGACCTTCCGAACGCGCCACAATGACACGGTGTTCTACTGAGTAAAGTGAAACATATTCGCTATTGGAAAGTTGTTGTGGGCTGGTGATTATAAATGTCAGAGGAGTTTTTAGTCAGAAATAAGTTAGCAGGATAGAAGCTTAGTCTTTAGCTCTTCAATAGGCACAAAGATATAGGCGAGGGGGACTGCAGTAGCGATTAAAAAAGATCTCGTGTCACTTAGCGTGGTTGATTCGAATTTTCCATCGCGTGTCGAGAATATCAATATGCAGTTGGATCTGATCTATTTTAGAGTATAAAATCTGACATCAAAGATTATTATTTTCATTTATTATTCTGGTTTAATATATGACTTGAAACTTTTTGATTTTCTTTATTTTTATATTTTCGCTCGCTGTTTACTAACTAAACCTAACGTGGACGCCATTATCCAGAGGGGTGAATCCACAAACTGTAACAGTTTCCATTTACCGGACGCACCCCCTTATAAATTGTTGGATTTTTATTAATTAATTAAAAATATAAAAACATTTTCTATCGGATCAAATTGTGAATCTAAACCATTCTCGAATCAACTTAATCGCACACACAAAATTTCATAAAAATCAGTCCAGTCGTTTAGGAGGAGTTCAGTTACATACACACGGACAGAAGAAATATATATATATGATATATATATATATATATATATATATATATATATATATATAGGCCAAGTTTATAATATATATAATAATAGGCCAAGTTTTCTTATATAAAGATGATACTACACAGTTATAATAACCATTATGATCCATACTAATTATTTCTCATAAAACACTCAACAAGTTAATTTAACTAATTTATTTTTTGTAATATTCGGCCCACTTCTTCTCCTCACTTTGAAATATACATATAGAAAAATAACCGGAAATGATTTTACAACTTGTATAAGTCCGCAGTTAAGTCAAATGGTGAATGCCCGAATTATGATAAAATAATGTTATACCAATATCGCCAATTCACCACAATTCTAGAAGAGCCGCTAAATTCTGATTGTGCTTGTTATGCAGCATAAAAACAATTTTATTCAAAGTGAACTTGTCTCAATTTCAAAATCAACGCATTTGAAATATCGTTGACTAAATAAATTACTAACGACACATTTATACTCATATTAAATGATATTTATTATGAATTGATTAAAAACATAAATTTCAAGTTAATTTGTAATAAGATATAGCTTTAACTAATTTTTTTTCACAAAATGGAATTGTCGCACATTCAAATTTAACTGCTCATATATAAAGTATAAACGCTCATATATAAATTTATTAATTCTGCACAAACCCGTAAAATTATATACCAAACACGTACATGTTAAAACTACACATGAAAATACGTAAATTTACATATCATGCGGGAACCGGAAACCTTATATATCATTAATGCATACTTATGAATTGACATATTACACAATCAGACATTTAAATTTATATATCAGATACTCATAAATAAAAATTTACTCATTAGTCCCTCCGAAATTAAAGTTCATATATTAGACACTAAGGGAATTAATTATATTTATGTAAATCAAAAAATTTCAAATTATATATTACTGACTCAGACATTTAAATTTATCTATTATATATAAAACAGTTCCGCAACTGACTCACTGACTGACTGTCATACAACGCTCAGACCAAACCGCTGGACCTAAAGAGCTGAAATTTTGTATGGCGATCCTTCTTATAGTGTAGGGGTGCACTAAGAGATTTTTGAATAATTCTTCTTAGATTTTTTTAAATTAAATTTTTAAGCTGTTTTAGTAACTTTTTTTAAGTTTGAATTTAAAATAATAATTTGAGGATTATAAAATTTATGTCACAAGAAAGATCATAAAGATTCCTTTAAAATGAAATCTTTTTCGAACCTTTACGTCTATTTTCTGATTTTTGGTGAATTTTTAAAGATTAATTTTTAGAATTTAATTTATTAAATGTTGATCACGTGATTTATTTTTCTGGTACTTTAAATAAATTTATCGTCACGTGCATAACAACTAAATAGACAAAAAATATTTTTTCTCTTTAATGCGGCAGACGATTGGACATAATTTTGTCTATAGAAATATCCCTTACTATTTTTTTATAAATATATTGTAACAATCCGTTACAACCTTCCGAATAAATCACCCAGACAGCCGGACCTCCCCCAACAGGTGACCTGCGAACATTCTATGGATCGGCGTCAAGGTGTCTAGAAGCAGAGAAAAGCGTCGCATCTAGCTGCCGCCCCTGGGAGGACGTAAATCAATGGATTAGTAGACATGCACTGATGATTTTCTGATCAGTTGATTTATAAGAGCCGGCCACTTGGCGTCGTCAAGCGAATCACAGCCAACGAAAATGACGTCACAAATTGGGCCAGCCAACCTAATAATTTGCAGTCACGTGACCGGAAGCGCGAGTGCCGAAGCCGGGAGAAGAAATCCAGTTTTTTAGAGACTTGTTCGAGACTCTCATCCAGAGAGCACCTTTCGTCTCAGAGGTCCTTGAGCGACCGACTTCATCCTGAACTTATCTTTTCAAAGCAGCCTGCTCTAAGCTTCTCGTCAGCTAGAATATTTCACCCTGAAGTATTCCTATTTCAAAGCATCCCACTCTACGGGCTTCTGTTAGCACGTTACTTCATAAAGAAGTTATATTTATATTTTAGAGCAGCCCGCTCTATAAGCTTCTCGGCAGCTAGAACTTTTCCTTACGAAGTTACTCTATTTTCAGAGCTGTATGCTCTAGAGGCTGTGTACCGACCGTATAGTTTCAGTTCGTGACTGTACTTGCCGACATTTTCTCAGCGCAATTATTTGGCTATTAAGAAGGCCAGTTCCCTCTATGTCTAGAGGTAGATCAACCAGTCTGTAAATAGTTGTAAAAATTCTCCGACTTAAATTGTATTTTAGTATAGTAGATTGACTCTGAATATTTTTAGCTACCCGGAGCCTTAATTTATCACAATATATATATATTTTTTCTACATCAATTGTATATATTGATCGTCGTATTTATTACAAATATATATATTTATTTTTTTGGCATTAATTGCATACGTTGACCGTTGTATTTAATTTGAATGTACTCCGAAGCGAAGAGCGGGTTTTCAGCTAGTATATCATATACGCATACACATATACTTTCCACTCAGACGCTTAATTTTATGTACTTACGCGCTCACAATTAAGCAGCTTTATCAGTGCCTTACGTTGCCAGGGTAAAGACCTGTTCAGATAGAATACGTCAGCATTAAAGATTCCGTTGGCGCTACGCTAATTGGTTAAATGGGTCAATGATTGGTATGTGATTGGTAAAAAAGTTTTAAGCTGACGGATCCTATGGGAACAGACACTATGACAATAAATAGAACATGAATCTGGAGTTCGAACGATTTGAGGTTGCAGCCCCAGTTGCATGGGAAAATTGAATTTTGGTTTTTATTAGGTTTATTATCAATGAATAACTCTTTTCTATTCCTTTCATTAACATAATAGCAATTCTCTCGTGCCGGACTTGAAACCTCGAATCAGCCCATCTCCAGAAGGATATCTTGTCTGTTACCACATGCAGATCCACTTCGCATTGTCGTAATGATTTTTCTAACTATCGAATAACGATCTCTTTTTTTTCATCACTCCAAAAGTATTTTTTCTAACTAAACCAAACAATTGTGATATCATTGTAATTTTTCGTCATCTCACTTAAAAGCTTACTCTATATTAATTAACTAGCTGAAAACCCGCACTTCGCTACGGAGTACATTCAAAAATAAATACAACGGTCAATGTTTGCAATTAATACCAAAAAAATAAATATATATATACATGTATTTATAATATGTATTTAAAATAAATACGACGAGCAATGTATACAATTGATGTAATATATATATATATAAACCGTAAGGGATATTTATTTTTTTGGATAATATCCAATCGTATGCTGCATTAGCAAGAAAAAGAAATATTTTTTGTCAATTTAGTTGTTATGCACGTGACGATAAATTTATTTAAAGTACCAGAAAAAGAAATCACGTGATTGATCAGCATTTAATAAATTAAATTCTAAAAATTAATCTTTAAAAATTCACCAAAAATCAGAAAATCAAGGTAAAAGTACGAAAAAGATTTAATTTTAAAGGAATTTTTATAATCGTTCTCGTGATATAAATTTTATAACCCTCAAATTATTATTTTAAATGCAAACTTAACAAAAGTTACAAATACAACTTAAAAATTTACTTTAAAAAAATCTAAGAAGAATTTTTCAAAAATCTTTCTTAGCGCACCCCTATACTATAAGAAGAATCGCCATGCAAAATTTGAGCCCTTTAGGTCCACCGGCTTGGTCTGTGCGTTGTATGTCAGTGAGTCAGTCAGTCAAGCAGTGAGTCAGTCAGTTACGGAACTGTTTTATATATATAGATAGTTATTCATAATCTTTTCACATAATGTTCTAATAGTTTAATTATTTTTTACAGTCCCCCCTTTGTTTGACTAAATGGCGAATCCGCTATTTCGTTCAAACTGCCCGCCATGTTTTTTGTTTGGAGGATTTCAGGAAGAAAGGCCGGACTTAAGCTTGAATGACAACTTCCTGGTCCAATGAAAGACGGCGACTCAAGGAAAGATAAAGAATCCGGAAGTGTTTCAAACGGAGTGGGAATCGTTATTGGCGGAGAGAGAGGGTAGAAGGGACGGATGTTCTTCACTCGCGGTGACGCTGAACGTGCTGGAAATTCCAAGATACACCGGCGGGAAAGGCGAAACCGAATAACCTCCGTGCAGATGCGTTCCAGTTATTGCACGTAATACCTCCTCTCTATCATGATTTTTCCCAGTAACGATTCTCTTCTTCCACCGGCCAGAAGAGATCCCGTGAACATCTGAAATTTTGTTCGAAGTCGCCTTGATTTCCCACGACATGCGAGTGCAATGCCTGGAGGAAGTCTCGACTGCCACGAGTTCAGCCTTTCAACCAAGCTCCTTCACTGCGTAGATTTTGCGAATCGGGTGATATTCCTTTTCCTATTTTTTATTATAATTGCTTTTTCTCTTTTTTTTACTCCGCCAAGGAGAGGCCTTTCCTCTAGGGTTAATAAGATAATGTTCGTGATTATTAGTATTTTTTATATTATGTGCATTGTATAATCAGGAATTTCTCGATTATTATTTTTCATAATCCACTGTAAATTCTGCAGGCTAGAGTCCCCTGCAATTAGCGCCCTTTACACGTACGTTCTTTCGCGAGTGCTTGGAGCGTACGGGATTGCGCGCACGCTCCAAGCACTCGCAAAAGAGCGTACGTGTAAAGGGCGTTAATAGCACCCTTTACACGTACGCTCTTGGAGTGCTTGGAGCGTACGGGATTGCGAGCGGGAAAACTTGCAGTACGCTCCAAAGCAGCTTTCCCTTCCTCTCCGACACCTTCACACGTGCACTCAATCGCGCGGGATAGTAGTTTTACGCGGGAAAGAACGTACGTTTAAAGGGCGCTATTCTTTCCTTTGTCTGTAAAGTTAATTCAATTTTGCCTGGACATACCCCCTTTTTTATGAATGTTCATAGGAGAGATGATTGATTTTTTTAATTTATGTGATAAGTATAGAAATGATTTTTATTAAATGTATGTATTTGTAATTGATAGTGTCTGTCAATTTAATTCACAGAATGGACATATATAGAGCAGAGGCAACCAAGGCTTATTTTACTTGTTACTATACTTATTTTCTTCGGAACCTGGGTTTGTGAGATAATTAGGGGGGGGATAAGCATTGATATTTTTATTTCTCTTTGTGCTCGCTACGACAGCATTCTGCACAAATCACCCGCATGATTCCGGAGAATATCCCTCATTGATGATTATACTATTTTGTAGATCTCACGTTAGGGGTAGACAGTAACATTTCAAAGAATAACGAAGATAGTTTCTTTCTTCTGATTTCTTCGTCTTGGAGGTCACCTTGGATGTTATGTTCAAGTAATCCTCAAGAAGTGTTCAGTGAAGACTTTTGGGAAACAGCATTAGAGAGACAAACATTTGTGTCTATCTGTAGAGACAGACAGGGATATATACGTATAGACAAACACAGAGAGAAACACACACATCTATTTATGCAGACAGATATAGGTACACAAAAGCAGTTGTCAGATGGACTGATAGTCTGTGTATCAACAGGTACGTATAGACAGACATCGAGACGTATAGACAAACACATACAGAGAGAAACATATACATCTATTTATGTAGACCGTTTATAGATACACAAAAGCAGTTGTCAGATGGACTGATAGTCTGTCTATCATCAGATACGTATAAACAGACATCGAGACGTATAGACAAACACATACAGAGAGAAACATACACACCTATTTATGCAGACAGATATAGATACACAAAAGCAGTTATTAGATGGACTGATAGTCTGTCTGTCAACTGGTACGTATAGACAGACATCGAGACAGCTAGTATGACACGTCGGTACACGTATGTCATACGAGCGTTGGACATAACGGTACACGGAGGTACACGTATAGATAGACCTCGAGACAAATCTATGACAATATATAGGATGAGACAGGCACTAATAGATAGAAAGATTGGCAGACAGATATAAAGATGGATAAATGGACTGATGGACACTGACAGACAGAGGGAAACAAAAAGGGACACATTGACAAACTTATGGATAGATACATAGACAGATATCCCCAGGGAAAGAAAATAGACATACCGATAATCTGTCAATATATATATACAGAGATCGATCGGTAAACTGATGGGCAAATATTCTCTTCATTTACTGTCTATACATAAACATATAGATACAGATAAAAATCTAATAAGAAAAATATATTCAAAGACAGAAAGATGGATTAACAGAGAGTTTGATTATTAAATTAATTTTATAGATGCTAGCGCTAAAATATTTTGGGAATTATTTTAAATCACTAAAATATGGAATAGAGACAATGCATTTTTAATGTTTCAACGCTGATTTCTCTCTGATCTTTTAAAAGTAAAGCACTGTTCAATATTTATTTTATCAATCATTAACCCTTTGCTGCAAACCTACTTGGAATATTTGAATATTTAACGACATAAATATTTGATTAGCTCAATATCACTAGGTATTTATTTAGATTCAATTTTATTATTTAAATTTTATTTAAACCGCTTACTTTCTGTTAGGAAAGCTTTATTTATCTACTCCATCTTCATATTTATGGCTGGTAATGGCTTAACTTCGAGCATTAGAAACCAGAATATTCTTCCCATGAGAGGAAATCAAACCGCACGAAAAGGAGAGATAGCCTGCAGGTAGCATCGCGAGTGAGAAGCTAAAAATGAAACGGCATTTACGTTGTCATGCAACGCCGAAAAATGTTTCCTCTAATCTTGCCGTACGAATCAAATTTTAAGAATTTTTTAAATGCTCCAGGCAGTTTACATTTTAACAAGATAATAAACAAATAATCATTCGTTCCATTAACAAGGAGGAAAAAAGGATTAATTTCCATTATGGACAATTTTGCGTCAAATACCAATTGGAAGGCTGTTGAATTTATTTATATTGATTACGCATTTCCCAGTGGGAGTAGATTTTGACTGTTGGAAATCCACCTGTAGAATATTTAATTTGGATAGTAATGGATTTTCCCCTTGAGGGGGGGGTAGAGAGCACATGCATGTTTAATTATATGGCTTCGTTTTGCTTATCAGGCCTTTATCAACACACAGCTTTCGTGTGGCTGGACTCTGATTAGCTCTTGGCAAATTTTCGGTTAACTATGTCGGAACTTTTAAAAGGGATATTATACTAATGTTTTTGTTTTTGTGTTGATTTAAAACTGCAAAATCCGCTTTTAGGATTGAGGCATTTTGCATGTAAAATATCCTATTAAATCTTCTGCTTTAGTGTTTAATCAAAAGAAACACATTTAGAAAAGTGAAGAGACGTGTAAGACTTTCTATATGCCTCCATATGTACTTGGAAAGATATGAAAATGTCTCTTTAGTGGTATATCTTGACTAGCAAGATTTTTTTTATATTAATGGATATCCAAAGTAAAGGAATATATATATATATATATATATATATATATATATATATATATATATATATATATATATATATATATATATACATATATATACATATATATATATATACATATACATATATATATATATATATATATATATATATATATATATATATATATATATATACATATATATATATACATATATATATATATATATATATATATATATATATATATATATATATATATATATATATATATGTAATGACACGGACGCGGGGGCGAGGAGTGAAGGCGAAACGGTTGATATTGCGTCACAAGACGTCAAATTCAATTCCCGCATACAATGTCGTTGGCCGGTGACGTTTTTCGGCATCTCGAAAGTAGTTATATAGAACTGGCCCCTCAAGCCTCTCAAACCCCGGACACACAAAACGCACCGCTATTCTCAACAAACTTTTATTTTGTACCAACTGCTACATCTTTGCATGACGGTGATAATCCGGAAAGTGTACGGGCATCTGACCACAGGCCCTTTTATAAACTTTTGAGGTGGCTCGTCATGTGACGTGCCATGTGGCAATGCAAAGAATAATGATTCGCTCGAACCTGGATCTCCGGGCTTTCAAAACTTATATAACTAAGGGGATTATCTCCAAATTTACAGGGACGATATGTCAATTTCCTACGTTGGTTTTTAGGTTATATACCAATTCCTTTGATCTTTGAATCGAAAACGAATTTAGGTCTATACCCAAGGAAATTTGAAAAGAATTTAGAATTTTGAAAAGGTTTTGGGGTATATATATATATATATATATATATATATATATATATATATATATATATATATATTCGCCTGAAATCGTATCGAAGAACTCCATATAGATTTTTAGAACTGTCATATTCTGGACACACAATGACAGCCTTTTTGAAGTATTAAAGCACACATAAAAGTACAATTCTGGACCTGCCGGAGTATTTCTCTAGATTTCATATTCCTGGACGGAGAAAGGACGCAGCGCGATAGAGCACACAAGAAAAAACAATGCGAAGATGACATAAAGTATGGACGGGACAGCATCAATATACGCAGGGTACGTCTTCAACTACGCAGGATTCACAACCTTGTACCCCAGAGTGCCAAAAACGTCTAATTGGTTATCGGTGACCATCTGACCTCGTGCTTCAGAAGTCGTATGATCTTATGGAAGCTTCGAGAACAATTGAATCATCATGTTTTGAAAACAACTTACTATTTAAAATGTGCATTAAGGGGCAATTTAGCTGGTTAATTCGTTTATCCTTAGGTCTTAATTTTAAATAGGGGGCTATATTTCATTGAAACGTTAACGGGAAAATTTAGAATAGGCGTTAATCAATAAAGGTGGAACATTATTATTTCACATATACAGGTGGTTGTCAAAATAATGGAAACACCTATCAATATTAGTGGTGTTTATGAATGTGATTCGTATTCCTTAAATAACAAGTCTGGCCACCGGTATTTTTTATATAGTATAGTGTATGTATTATTCTGCTGTCAGGTAGAAGTAATGAAGCTAAAGGCATTGTGCTTTTGGGGTAAACAATGTAAAATGTAAAACCTTGCAGACCTTGCGAAAAGGGCAAATTGTTGGAGCGGTTTAAATTGGAGTATGTGTTACTGCAACCCCCAGGCTAATGGGCGTTTTGTGAGCTACAGTATCGAAAGTCATGATAGCATACAGAGTGCATGGAAAAACATCCTTTGCCAAACAAAATAGTGGGCGAAAGGGAGAGCTGAGTGAAAGAGACGGACCAGGTATTGAAGCGGATTGTGACACGAAGAAAGAAAACAACTGCAACCAAATTGACCGAAGAGCTCAATCGGCATCTGCTTGTTATGGTATCAACAATTAGAGGTAGAAGGGAACTTCACAAACAAAGCATTTACGTAACAGTAGTTATTCCCAAGCCACTTGTAATAGATACCAATACGTCATCCACAAAGGTGCCACGAGCGCAAATCCTGGTCGGGTAATATGTTTAAAAACGGAATTTGGTCCGACGAATCATTGTTCACATTGTTCCTCGCAACAGGAAGTGCGTATGTGAGGAGAACAAGTACACAAGCGTAAGATTGTCACATCTCAACTGTCAATCATGGAGGTAGATCTATCAGGGTTTGGGATGGCATCTCATGGTTTTCTTCAGGCCCTATTGTAACCCTAAAAGAGAGATTAAATGAGAAGGACTATGTCGAAATTTTATCTCACTAGTCCATCCTATGGTTCAAACACTGTATATTGCAGGAGATGGCGTTCTCCGGTTTAATAATTCCTCTATACATACCGTTAAATCTATCAAGTATTGGTTTGAAGATCATGAAAATGAAGTCAAATCACTTATCTTGCCCTGTACAATCCCCGCCACTATAAATCACCCAACCAGTGTGATCTGTATAAGCGGATAGCTAAAGGTATCGATATGCACCACAGCATCTCTACAGGAACTTTCCTGATTTTTCCACGAAGAATGGTATAATATATTCTTAACCACTATTTAGGACTTGTATAATCCAATTCCAAGGTGAATCAGGTGTTATTACATGACAAACTAGATCCTGCTCCGTATTAATAAAGCTTTCCATGATGCTTCTCAGTGCTTCCGTTATTTTGATAACCACCTGTATATATATATATACACACACACATATATATATTTATTTCTTTTCCCAACAAGCAAGTCTTTTATTTAAGAACTTTTGTCTGCTTTATTATGGTGAACCAACACAGCTCATTATAGGGGGACGGCACAAGAACGTTACTTAATGGTTGCCCAAGACGCTTAACGTTTTACAATGTGGTTTGTATTTATATTGTCAGATATACAGCCGTATCCAGACAGATGCGGTCTATCTATAGATAGAAGAGAAGCAGGTACAGTGTTGGAAATTGATTTATGAAAACACGATTTTTTTACAAAAACTTCTTTCATATTCATTAAAAGTGAATGAAATTTCATATATTATACATGCTATGTATAACAAACGATTTACAAAAATGGAATTTCATAAATAATAATAAACAAAACCATAAGGTCAAAATTTAGATTTTCGCAACATACAAACATGGAAATTGATTTATGAAATATCACATTTCGTTGGCTATTCTGAAGTAATGTGACAAAAATTTACATAAAACCAAGTAACGTGACATGCACAGTAGACATAAAAAACGTTATATATTGGAAGCAATACGTTTCAGTCATACTTTTCACGATGGGTAAACAAAAGGTGTTGTCTGAGGACGAAAGAGCCAAAATCGATGCATATCTAGAGTGTGATAAATCTGTTCCGGAAAGTAGTAAATTAATTAAAACATCAGTTGGTGTGATATATAACTATAAAAAAGATTAAGAAAATTATGGCAAAATTTGTAACAAAAAAGGTAATCCAGGTTTAACTAAGATGAAGGAAAGGGGGATTCTTCAGATTCTATCAAAAACCGGCCACAGTTCAAAGCAGATTTTTGCAGATCCATCCCTTCCTGTTACTTTTTGGAGAGTTAGAAAAATTTTACATTCTTCATTGAGCTTGATATGGTTGAAGATGAAGTGTGTAAAGATACTTCTGCGTCACAAGCAGATGCGTTTTCAGTATTGCGAGAAGTACATGGCAATGGGCGACAATTGGAAAAAGGTCATTTCTTCCGATGGAAAGAAATTTAGTTTGGATGGCCCCGATTGTTTGAAGTATTACTGTGGGGACCTCCGAAAAGAACCGAAATCTACATTCAGAAGAAATTTTGGTAGTGGAAGTTTGATGATTTGGGCAGCGATTGCGTATAATGGCGAGTGAAATTGTGTTTTTAAATACAGAGGATGTTCGCACAATAAAAAATCTTTGCTTTAAGCGGTAATAAAAAATTTTTTGCTGAAAAAGAAATAATTGCAATTGTACTATGTTTTTAAAAGTCAAAATTATCATCTGCGGCTTGAAAGTTTTGTTTTAATTCAAAATGGCGTTTTTAACAAAGTAGTGGTTCGAAGGCTACATTAATGTCTTTCCGAAGAGAAATATGCATACTCCGTTATCCAAAAACGATGTGAGAGTCATAGTTTTGTGATATCTAAAGCGTCGATGGGTAATATCGTCAACAAGAAAGGAAAAAAACGTCAAATTGGAGCCTCAAGTGGGACAAAAATTCCAAACAAGTATCCAAGGAAAAAACGGACATCTTCGACTATTGCAAAGGTACGTTGTTTAATGTTAAAAGAAAATCCCCCTAGTCAAAGGACAGTTGCAAAATCATTAAAATGCTCGGTGTCCACTGTAAACAAAATGATAAACGTTGATTTAAATCTTAAGAAAGCGAAAAAAACGCAATGTGCATCGTCTTCTTCCAAGTCATATCGCTGAACGCAGGACACGCTGCATAATTCTATATGAGAAACACTTATCCAAAGAAAAATGGAAAATAATTGTCACAATAGATGAATCATGGGTGTATTTAAATGATTGCAACAAAAAAAAAGAGCCATTTATTATCATAAAAGGGGAGAAAAAAATTTAAGTACATGGTTCAGAGAATCGAAAAAAAGTTTTTCTAAGGGATTCATGATTGTTGCTGGTTTTTCTTATAATGGCAAGTTAAAAATAAAGAGAGCGGAAAAACATGTCAAGATTAACTCCAAATACTACCAGGAACATATTTTATCGCCAATTTTTCTGAATGAAATACCATCGCTTTACCCACAGTGCCAGAAATCTGTGAGACTCCATCAGGACAAAGCTAGCAGTCACACATCAAAATCCACTGTAAATTTCCTAAAAGAAATGGAACAAAAAACTGGTATCAAGGCCATACCCTTCACTGATATCCCTACTAAATCTCTCGATGTATCACCTATGGATTTTTGTACTTTCGGACTTTTAAAATCTGCATTATCCAAACGTCGTCCCCAAACCCTTACAGGACTCTGGAAAGCTGTTCAGGAGGAATGGGATAGAATACCTCTTCTGACACTTCAAAAGGCATAATTATCCTGGAAATTGCGGTGTCGAAAGATAGTTCAGAATAAGGGATGTCAAATAGAACATTTCAAACACAAGAATTTTATGTAATTTAGTTTTGTGAATACAATATACATCGTCTAAAAAATGTGTGAACAGCCTCTGTAGTCGCCAGAATTCATTTGATTACAGCTCAGTTTTAGAAAATTTCCTTCTTCCATTTGCATGGCAATATTATAGTTTAGATTACATCTCCATGCGAGACAACGGAAGTATTCATACTTCAAATGAAATGAAAGATTGGTTTGATAAACAGAATATTGATCTTTTAGATCATCCACCTAATAGCCCTGATTTGACTCCCATCGAAAAAGTTTGGGGACAGCTTGTTCGAAAGGTTTATGTAGAATGCCTGTATTCTACATCACTTGTAGAATTGAAAGCTTCAATCAGTCAAAAATGGAAACTAATTCAACACAAGTATATTCAAAATCATGTTTTATCAATGCCATCTAGAATAAAAGCAACTTTGATGAAGAAAGGCGTCTTTGCTATCTATTAATGCGAATGAAATGTGATATTTCATAAATCAATTTCCATGTTTGTATGTTACGAAAATCTAATTTTTAACCTTATGCTTTTGTTTATTATTATGTATGAAATTTTATTTTTGTAACTCATTTGCTATACATAGCATGTATAATATATGAAATTTCATTCATTGTTAATGGATATTAAATATGTTTTTGTTAAAAAATCGTGTTTTCATAAATCAATTTCCAATATCTAGGTATTATGGTTTCCGGGACACATTTATAAATAATTTATTTATTAAAATTTTCAATATTTTTGTGATGGTTAACAATATATTTTGTACACAAAATTACATATAAAACTTCTCATAATTAAAAAAAAAATTTTTAATTTAAAAAATTTTAAAAATGTGAGGTAATTTAAAATCGTTATAGCTCGAAATGTTATATGACAAATTTTTAAAAAAATCAATTTTTTATCATTTAATTAAACAGAAATTTAATTAAATGATAAAACATTCAATTTATTAAAGAGTGAATTTTATTTCGTTAATTAAATGTATACTTTTATTTCGTTAATTAAATGTATACTTTTATTTCGTTAATTAAAGAGAAATATTTAAGTTCTAATTTTCATTCAGCATTTTTTAAAATGTTAATTTTAAAAAAACAAAAATATTTAAATTTAAAATTTTAAAAAATGATGTAACTTATCTTCTAGTGTCTACTTAAAAAAAGATGTAAAATCATGTATTCAAAAGTAAATATCTTTTTAATTTGCTAATATTTTTTAAATTTGCTAAGTAAAATAATTGAAAAAGACATTTTCCAAATATGAACCATTTTTCTTTAACGGTTCTTGACTTATAACAATTTAAAGATGAAAAATGGTCAAAAAACACCTTGCCGAAAAACGCATTTACAGGTTTAAACAGAGATTGGCTGCTATTAGAATGTTGGAAAACAAATTATTATCTGATGTTCTAATTAAGATAGAAACATGATTTAAACGTCATTTTCAGCAGAAAAGAAGACAGAATGTTTTAATACTATAAAGTTCGAAAATTCACAGAATTTTGTGTTCTGGATCCATTTAAACAGATAGATAACGATGATAGACAAGCATACTGTCTTATAGCATGACCGATAGAAAGTGACACATGGAGAGACAAACTTATAGATCCACAGAATAATTAATTACTTACATACGAGTAGTTAATTTTAAGAGTGGTATATGTCTGTTTTCGAAAAAATATCTTTAATGATAACAAAGAACACAATTCTATATGATATATCTAATACTTCATATATTTTTAATTTTAAACAATTTGTTGTCCAGTATCTTTAAAAAATCGATATTTATGTCAATAGAAAATTTACTAGTGTACGGATTTTAAAAAGAAATATTTTGAAAGTGGTTTGAGTTCATTTTTAAAAAACATTTTCTTTTATAAAGAATATGTAAACTATTTAAATTTTTTACATAAAAATTTTCAAGATTTACTACGTGTACAGCCAAATCAGAAACATTCTAGTATATAATAAAAATTGTGCGGTCCTTACATTATTTTTTCAAGTGTAAACGTGATTCAATATGTAGATTTCTTTTGATTATATTAGTGTATTTTTAAAATAACAAAAACGAACACCTTCTCTTTTTGTATTATTATTAAAATAATGAAAGTGCACTCATTTATTTTGATTGTATGTTCTGAAAAATGTGAATGAACAATCTAAATCTCCGTATTAAAATTCACTACTTAGTTTACTTGTTGCACTAATTGGATTTTGAGAAGCATTTAAGTAGGATGAATTGTAAAGTTGCTGTCGAAGGACTGATGCAGATATTTGAAGACTTAAAATTCAGATGAGAGGTGAAAAAAGGCAGTTACCATCGCCAGCAATGTCTATTTCCTGTTGTAATAGGATGTTTGGCGTTGAATATTTATCATGTTCCTCGTCTGGGACTTCAAACGATGGAAAATTTGGATTTATTACTTGGTGAGCTTCATTATTTATTGGTTGTTGAATTTGAAACTGACTATAGATAAAATCTTCACAGTTTGTATCATGGCGATGATTAGTTTCTTTATTATTTTCGATTAATACCGTCGGTAATGAATCTTCTTTCGATGATAGAACTGAGTCAAGTTCAGCACGTTGCTTTTTTAATTTAATTTTATCTCTATATCTTTTAGCACGTTCAGCATTTTTTTTCTAAAAATTAATAAAAATTAATATCATTTTTATTGGTATTAAGGTTGTTCGGACAATACCAAGCAAGTAAAAAAAAAATTAAATTTTTTTAATTAAAATTAAAAATGTTAATGTATAAATTAAATATTTTTATTAAAATTAAAAATTTTAATGTATAAATTAATTATTTTGATTTAGATGTTACCTAGCATAATTTTTAATCGGATTAATTTTATTTAATCACCAACAAAAATAAAATAATGTCACAATATAAATCCAGTGTGAATTAAAACAATAACAAACAAAAAATAAGTTTAAATAATATTTACACGTGTTTAGAATTGAGGTTATACAGCTGACCGCGCAAAACGCTTGCTGTTCAAATCTCGATATTCGCACGAACACACACATATATAACTGCAGTTTTTGTTTCTCGACTTTCCATTATAAAATTGCAATAATGACACAATATAAATCCCGTGTGAACTAAAACAATGACAAACAAAATTACCAGTGCCCAAACACAAGAATACCAGGCAATCACCCAATTAACCTGACTGCACCGCCGATGTCCGAACTGGGGAACTGTCACACTCCAGACCAAGGCGATAGCACCACGCCCGATGATGCAAAAATCACTAAAAAAGAGAAAGAGAGGGAAAGGTCGCATGGAGGGGACATAACGCTTTTTCCTTACGTGATGATTTCTGCCAGATCACTCTATTGTAAGCCGCGTAAAAGAACTTCGTTCCAAAAATTTCCCAGTAATAGAAATGCGTATAAAATGCGTTAAATTTGTATGACGCAGACAGACATTTAAATTTAAATATCAGGCACTCGGAAATTTAAATTGTATATCACACAAAGACGATTTATATATAAAGCAGGTATTTAAAATTGTGTAATACACTTCCACAGATTGAGTTACACATGTCATTCGCACACTCATAATATAATTATAACATATAATAGAATAAGATTACTAGATACCTTAATATTTTGCTAAGCGTCTAATTTCTATATATTCTTAAACATACGTTTATATACGTTGCAGATTCAAACTTTTATATTATATATATTACACAGACTTTTATAATTGTACATGTTACACAAGCATACGTGCTATACACTTCTGCAATGTACCGGTTTGGGACTATCTTCGTCTGACATTGATAGCGTATAAAAGAGTTGGACATTTCTAAAACTTCGAATGAAACATGCATTTCTACCCTAATTTATTTTATTTAACAAATATACAGCAGAAAAGTTCGGCGGGCAACAACGTGTTATCAAAATGTAAATGCATTTGTCAAAACATAACAGACGTGTGGCTTATTATATTTTAAATTTCTAGGCTTAGTTTTCAGGAAAGATATAGCCGTATCTAGAGAGAATATATTTATGTAGTAAACACAATCTCTAGTTAAATATTTCTAGGTGCCATTCTATCATAAATCTTATTCATATTCATTTAATGAAATTCATGGTCATTTAATATCCATTTAATGAATAGTTTTCATTTTAATGAAAGTTCCGTTATGAAACTTATTCATATTGTAAAATCCTTTTACATTATATTCAGTGAAAATATACGATAATCATAATGTACGCAGGTTTTGATTCTATATTTAGAAAAGCAAATACCTACTTATTTTATCTAATGAAAATATTGGATTTCTAATATCCCTTCAGTTTGTAAAATGCATGTGATCTTTAACTATACAACGCTCACGAACCGGTAAATCAAACGCTTTTGTTTAGAGCTGTTATTTTCGAAATGATATTTTCTTAAAATAAATACCTTTAACTATTTCACTGCAATGGGCTTTTAGTATATTATGAATTAATGTTGAATTCTAAATGACGCAAATTTTACATTAAAGGGAAATGCCGTGTAACGTTTTTAAAATACAATTTAATAGAATTCAACTTTTCTTACTCAAATCAGTCAAGAATAAAAGCGTCACAAATGCCGGATCCTATAATGTCTTAATTAAACAGATTTAGAGTTTAAATTCTATTCAAGATCACTGGAATGGATAATTTCTAAATAGTACGACATAAATATGCAATTATATAAGTAATTCAAATTTTAGCATAAAACAGGTTTTACGCTATCTAATAAAATTTCATTGACAGTATTTAGTGGTGTGAAAAATTGTATCCATTACCAAGAATTATACAATTGTTTAGGCTTCAAATACAATACTACTTCGTTCAAGATTGTAGAAGGATATCGACAACCAAAATAAAATTATCATACTCTATGCAAGTATACTAAGTATAACACGCAAGACACTAGAGGTAACAAACAGTCAAACACAAACACACATATATATATACAACAATCACACTGGTAGTATCTGAGCTCCAGTCCGGGCTTATGAAGGTACTAGCTGAAAACCCGCACTTCGCTACGGAGTACATTGAAATTAAATACAACGGCCAATGTATGCAATTAATGCCAATATATATATATATATATATATATATATATATTTATAATAAATATGCCGATCGATGTATACAAATGATGTAACAAAGAACAAAAATATATATTTATAATAAAATCGTAAGGGATATTTTTATAGACAAAATAATGTAGAAGAAAATATTCAAATTAAATGCAATAGGACATGCTAAAGAATATAGTACAGTTAATAAAGTACAGTTTGAGTAACATAATATCTTGTACTGTATTTTAATAATTTTTTGGATAATGTCCAATCGTCTGCCACATTAGCAAGAAAAAAAATTAATTTCGTTGTTATGCACGTGACGATAAATTTATTTAAAGTACCAGATAAAGAAATCACGTTATCAGCATTTAATAAATTAAATTCTAAAAATTAATCTTTAAAAATTCACCAAAAATCAGAAAATGGAGGTAATGATTCGAAAAAGATCTCATTTTTAAGGCATTTTTATGATCTTTCTCGTGATATAAATTTTATAACCCTCAAATTATTATTTTTAATGCAAACTTAAAAAAAGTTACTAAAACAGCTTAAAAATTTAATTTTAAGAAATCTAAGAAGATTTTTTCTAAAAATCTTTTTTTGTGCACCCTACATTATAAGAAGAATCGACATGCAAAATTTTAGCCCTTTAGGTCCATCGGTTTGGTCTGTACGTTGTCTGTCAGTCAGTCAGTTGCGGAACGGTTTTATATATATATATATATATATATATATATATATTGTTAAGGAGATGGTAGACTTTCACATTACCAAAAAACGAACAAAAATTGGAATTTTTTTGGGGGGTGTATTCATATTTTTAAAATATGTAAATATTGGAATAAAATGCATTTAAAATATTAATGAAAATGAAAATGAAAATGTGGTGGTTTTAGAAAAGTAAATATTATAGGTAGTGAAAAATATCTTTTAAATGGCTTTTTCTGAAAATGAGCAATTTCTAGATTTGAAAGTCTTTGAAATGCTCCTTGCGTCATAATTTTTGACGAAATTTTAGAAAATTTATAATAAAGACTCCTCTAATACATAAAAATAAAGTTAGGTATCCATTTCAGGTTTAGACATCATTCAATTATGAAAGTTTAACTTCCGTGTAGAAAAGTACAAAAATTCTCTCGAAAATTCAGAGTACAAGCATAAAAATATTTACTAAAAATTAACTATTCAACGAAAGCACACATGTATTTATAAACAATAAACATTTCAATTTTTAAAATATATAAAAAAAATTAAATTATTTATAAAATTTTATGAGGTGTTTGATGTAGTTATACATTAATGAATATATATACAAAATTTCGTATCTCTTAGGTAAAAGTTTCAAAAATCGCTTCATAATGTCCACCCTCCCTTTAATATAGGAAGTAAGGAAAAGGAAAAAATAAAGGCTATTAAAAACCACTTGGTGTATTTTTAAATAACCCTTTTTAAAATTGTTTCATTAACATAAAGGGAAATTTGCAATGATCCACAAACTGAAACCTCGGATCCTTCCATCTCCAGATGGATGTCCTGTTTATTACCAATTGGCAAAGTCACATCGTATTCTGCAAACTTCTTCCATGGGATCAAGGAGAAGATTACTGGTAAATGATTTTACTGCCTAGCAGACGTTTTGAAACCGCTCTATTCTGACCGGAGAGTAACAGTCCAAGAATTCACGACGATGATTCCTTGGTCCTAAAGGTCGCATTGAATGTAACCTTTAAGAAATCCTGAAGAAGTCTTGAGTAAATACCTTCGTGTAATTGCATTGGACAGATAAACGGAAAAAGGCAGACATATAGACAGACATGTACATGAAAAGGTAAATACACGTATACAGACGAATATAAATTGTTAAAGAGTCAAACATACACAAGTATTTATATATATATATATATATATATATATATATATATATATATATATATATATAACGATAACTGTTTATAACCATTAAAGAAACGCCTATTCAAAATTCTTTTACACTATCGCAATATAATAACTCCCCTCAACCTGAATTTGACCTGGAAATAACCAAAATAAGCTATTAGATTTCCCCCTAAAGCCACGCGCCAACACCGTTATATAATCATTATATAAGGGCAAAACTTCTAGAAGGTCTGACGTTGAGGTCAGGTGTCGTGAACTGCCCAATCAGAAGCTCATTTTCACTCGCGCTCGGGCGAGACATTTACTTTCTTTTTGCTCTTTGTGTTGACGCACCGATACTGGATAAACGCAGTTTTTCGCGCTGCGTGGTTTTTTCCCGTATGCCTGGCGTTTACTGGACGATAAAATGTAATAATGCTGATTTGATAAGTGTCCATCCGAGGTGAGAAATGGAAGGTGGACTTCCAAGTGAATAAAATCAAAATTTTGGACGTGAAATCGCTTCTTCCTTTCATGTGTCGGATTTTAATTCCTTTCCAGCGTGCCTATATCCATTATCCGACCACGCCCATTTGCCGCGAACGCCGACGACTGCAAACGTGTTTTCTAGTTCACCGATACGTTAATCTTACATATATATAGTGTATTTATCGGTCAACAGATAGAAATACAGTCAGGAAGATAGACTTAAACATAGATATCCAGGCAGGGGTGGGAAAATCTATACATTGAGGCAGACACTGACAGATACAATAATAGACAGCTGGATATATTAGACTGACAAACCGATTTATGGACGAGGATTTACTAACAAATTCGGAAGCAAAAAGAGATCCATGGACAGATATATGCAGATAGATGGATAGATTCACCTAAGGATAGACTAAAAGACGGAAAGAATATATACATACTGCTAATCTATCAATAGATATAGATACAGATAGAACGTTCGATACGTAGACAATAAAAGACTCTCTCTCCTACCTATATATAGATACAAAAAAAAATATAGAAAAATGATAGATAGATACATGTAGTCAAAGACAGAAAGACCGATTGAAACCCAGATTGACTATTAAAATAGTTTTCCATAATAAAACATACTAAGAGAATTATTTTCAATCACTTTATTATAAGAATAGAGGCAACGTACCATTTATTTCAACTCTAATACAAATATTACATTTAACGGCAAGTGCTATTCAATATTTGTTTGATCAATCCTTTACCATTTGCTGCAAACCTACTTCGTTTGAATATTAAATGACACAAATATTTAACGAGATAAATCTCGTGATGTAATTATTTAGATGTATTTCATTATTTACATTTTGTATAAATCTCTTGCTCTCTGCCAAGAAACACTCTCTCTTTCATCTTCTTATTAATGGCTGGTAATGGGTAACCTCGGGCAACAATACCTATCTATTATCCCCAAAAGAGGAAATCAAACAGCACGAAAAGAAATAGAGTCCAAGTAACATCGCGAGAGAGAAGCTAAAAACAAGAGTCACTTTATAGTGTCATGCAACACCGAAAACTGTTTTTTTCGTTTTACCATACTTATCAAAGTTTAAGAATGCTTCTCTTAGTGCTCCGAGCAGTTGAACAAGGTAATATACAAATAATTTAACAAGGTAATATACAAATACTCATTCATCCATTAGCAAGGAAAAAAATGGATTAATTTCCATTATGGAAAATTTTACGTCCAATAACTCTGGAAAGAGAGTTCAAATTATTTATATTGTTTACATATTTCCTAGCCTAAACGCACCTCTTGAATATTAAATTTAGATATTAGTTGATTTTCAAATTGAGGGGGCAGAATGCATATGTACATTTCCTTTTATAGCTTCATTTTATTTATAATTCCTTTATATCTCCACACAGTCTGTGTGTGGTTCTATTCTGATTGGATTTAGACAAATTCCTGGTAGACTGTGTGGGAGAGATGACAGGGATTTCAATGAATATTTTTTTTCCGTTTGCAGATGCAAATATTCTTCTAATCAAATAAATACTCTTAAAATATTCATCGATTTTTAGGATACATGATCTTTTATACTTACACTATACTATTACGCCTTCTGCTGTATTTAGTTGTATTTAGTTTGAAACGTATTAACTGTATTTAGTTTGAAACATTTAGAACAGACTTTAATTAGACCAGTGTTTCTCAGTCTTTTCGTGCCATGCTCCACCTACGCCTTTCTAAAATCCTTGTGAGCCCCTATGTAACATATACATAATTTTTAATATTCAAAAATTTAATTGTTGACTGAAGAAACTTAAATGACAGGTTTTAGAATGAAAAATCACTGGGAAAAATTACTATGTTTTGGAAACATAGTAATTTTCGAAACAGATCATGCAGAATAGAAATTCAAGTACGAAATAATGTTGTTGAAAGATTTTTCCATATTATTTTAATTATTAGTAATTATTTATTATTTAAATTTAGTGAGATCCTTGAGATTTATGCTTTCTGCAAAGACATTTGTGTTAGGTTCCAACTGAGTTATCTTCAGTCTGAAGTCTTCCCGTTGTTTTATAACCCAACCGATTTCTTTCTTTTTTTCTTTTTTTTTGGCAGCAAATCCTTTATAGCTCAGGTAAATATGGAGTTGAATTTGGATATTTGAATTATGTTTCCTCACAAAGCCATGCCACCTCTCTATTTATATCAATTAAAATTTCAACTGACTCATTATTTTGTATTTCTGCGAGTTCTTCTTGATTCTGCATATTTAAAATATCAGACAAATCCACTTACATCGGCTGCATCATCCAAGTTGAAAAATCAATTTGTTTCAAATCAGAAAATTTTTCTTTTGAATTAGCCGATATAATTGACTGATGATCGACAACAACAAGTATAGCCGTATAATAATTTCACTTCACATTTTTTGGAGCCTATGAAAATTTTCAAATGTTTTGTTGTAAATATATTTCTGACATTATTTTATAAATGTAATGAAACCAAATATCTTCGCTTTTGCATCGGCAAGAGTATATTTGCTCCTTTGAAAAAGTAAATATACTTATTTATTACTTAATATAATTAGTTTTTCAAAGATATCGGCTAAATATTCCCAAATACTTTACCATCGGATGTTAACAGATACTTCATTTCCAGTTTGTCACTTAAAAAATCGCTTGGAGTATCAAATAGTTCCTTAAATCATTTCAGGCAATTCACTCTGGCGAGCTACCTTACTTCAGAGTAAAGTAAAAGTCTCAAAAAGTCTGCATTTTGTTTTTCAGAAAATAGCTTGAAGAGAGGCTCACATTTGGATCTAGCATTAATACACTTTATAACTGAATTCGTACTTCATTTAGAAGAGGCTAAATATTTTTACCATGGTTTTATTAACTTCCTTTCTTGTTTGTTTGTGCATGTGATTGTCCCTTACAAATTTTGCAATCGATTTTTAACTAACTTCCCGACTAGCTAGACATTTAAAACTTTTAGAATAACTCAGAGCCCGATGAGAATGCATTATTTTAATACTTTTAGCCATCTTTAAGCGGAATTAAATTAATTTTCAGTTATTTTCAGTTAATTTTGTTTTGTAGACTGGTTCAGCCATCTATCGGCCGGGACTGGAGCGAAAAGTTAAACGCAAGTTAACTTCCAATTAACTTCATTTTCTTTCAAGTTGATAGAATAATGCATCAAAAAAATTTTTAAAAAGTATTTATTAATACATAGAATTGTCAAGTATATATGATTCAACAGAAAATTTAAAAACATGGTATATAAAAAGTTCTTTTTATCTTGTAATAATTAGCTACCAAGTTTTCCTTATGAATAACACAATTTACGAGATCGTCTTTCATCAATATATTACTCGCTTCTAAAAAAAAAAAAAAATGCCTCAAGGTGTAAACTTTCTTTCTCTATTTCGGAGTACAATTTTAAAAGAATCTTCAAATCCAAATCGGTGATCCTTGAACATATTTACAACATAGGTTAACATTCAGGTGAGCGAATCGAGTAGGGTTAGCACACAACAGCCTTAAAACTAAACGATGTAGGTTGTATACATAAAATCAAAGAGATAGACGTATTGATAGATATAAAGATACTGACTAAAAATTGGAAGCTAGGCATAGATATAGGAAAAAACGCTGATAAACAGACATACTGACAAGTGAATGACAGATATATAGAGACAGATGGAGAGAGAAATTCATAGACAGACAATTTATCAAAGAATTTACATATGGGTCGTTTATTTCGAGGTTGGTTAATTCTATTGTAACCATGTTTTTATTAACTCGCTTTCTTGTTTGTTTGTTTGTGTGTGTGTTTGTGTGTTTTTCCGGTAGAAATCTTGCAATTGAATTTTAACTAACTTCCCGACTAGAGAAACATTTGAAACTTTTAGAATAGCTCAGAACACGATGATAATGCAAACTTTTGATACTTTTAGCCATCTTTAAGCAGAATTTATTTCATTTTTAGTTAATTTTTTTTTGTAGAATGGTGCAGCCATCTATCGGCCGGGACGGGAATGAAAAGTTAAACGCTACTGATTACGCATTTGATCATTTTCATTCAAGTTCATGGGATAATTCATCAAAAAAATTTTCAAAAGTATTTATTAATACATAGAATTGTCAAGTTTATATGATTCAACAGAAAATTTAAAAAAGTGTTATATAAGAAGTTCTTTTTATCTTGTAATTACTGATAAAGTCGAGTTAACGATTCCTTATCCAGTTATTTTTATATTGAAAAATTTGAAGTCCAGGTAATAGGAATTGCGTATAAATTGCATTAGTGTTGTATACTACATGTAGACATTAGATATCAGAGTCTAAGAAATTTAAATTAATATATCACACGATAAAACATTTTAATTTATATATCACTAAGGGGACGTAGAAACGTCGGCAGTATGTATTGTTTGACACGATACATACTGTCAGTTAATTTAGGACAAAAGTCCTAAATTAACTACGGACGGGTGGATAATCGACTGTGTGTTCAGGATTGCACGCAGAGGCTAGTCTTCTGGTCACTCATGCCGTACACCCTTGGGTCTAGGTCGGTTTAAAATTTGTGATTCAATCATACATTTAAATTTATACTTCATATACGCATACATAAAGTTAACTCACACAGACGTTTAAATTTAATTTTTTCCCTCCAGTACATTAAATTTATACATACCACCATATTTGAATTTATACATGACAGACGCACACACATAACTTTATTAGCATACATAATTAAGTCTAGGCATTGCTAGATACTCAATATTCTACTACACGTCTAATTTACATGATTTTATTAACTATCTTTCTTGTTTGTGTGTGTGTTTGTCCAGTTCAAATCTTACAATCGAATTTTAACTAACTTCCCGACTAGCTACACATTTGAAACTTTTAGAATAGCGCAGAACATGATGACAATACATTATTTTAATACTTTTAGCCATCTTTAAGCAGAATTAAATTAATTTACAGTTATTTTCAATTAATATTGTTTTGTAGACTGGTGCAGCAATCAGTCGGCTGGAACGGGAACGAAAAGTTAAACGCAAGTTAACTTCCAATTAACTTCATTTTCTTTCAAGTTGATGGGATAATTCATCAAAAAAATGTTAAAAAAGTATTTATTAATACATAGAATTGTCAAGATTATATGATTCAACAGAAAATTTAAAAACATTGTATATAAAGAGTTCTTTTATCTTCTAATTATTTTTATATTTTACTAGCTCAATACCCGTGCTTCGCTATGGACTTCACTTTAGGATAATTACAACGGATATTTTTATAGAGAAAATAATGTAGAAGAAAATATTCAAATTAAATATAATAGAACATACTAAAGAATATAGTACAGTTAATATAGAGTAGATTGAGGAACATTTCTTTTACTGTAGTTTAATTTTTTTTTGTCAATTTATTTCGTTGTTATGCATATGGTGCAAAATTAATTTAAAGTATCACAAAAAGGAAAGAAATCTTGTGATCAACATTTAATAAATTAAATTTTAAAAATTAATCTTAAAAAATTCACAAAAAATCAGAAAATGGAGTTAAAAGATTTGAAAAGATTTCATTAAAGGGATTTTTATGATCTTTCTCGTGATATAAATTTTGTAACCGTCATATTATTATTTTAAATGCAAACTTAAAAAAGATACAAAAACAGCTTAAAATTTAATTTAAAAAAATCTAAGAAGAATTTTTCAAAAATATTTCATAGTGCAACTCTACACTATAAGAAGTATTGCCATGCAAATTTCAACCCTTTGGGTCCAGCGGTTTGGTCTGTGCGTTATCTGTCAGTCAGTCAGTCACAGAACTGTTTTATTTATAGAGATTAAACGTAAATTTATAAATGTTACTCGTGCGCATTAACGATTTTATTATATACAAGAAAGCGAGTTCAGAAAAACATGGTAAAAAAATGAAGGCGAGCGTCGATTATACAGGAGGCATGAACTCCATAGACAAAACATTACAACTGCTGTAAAAGTAGCTAAGTATCATTTCTGATGATGTCAGATTTTATTTCATATCACTGCTTTTTCATTTATTGTGATGGCAACATGCAATTGCCACTATGTTGCGCGGGCTTGGATTCAGAAAAGGGTACCTCTTACGTCCAACAGATGACCCTGTTTTTCAAAATAAGCATGTTTCTACCTGTCACAGGTGTGACATCTATATAACAGGTGTATAAAAGCACGCGCGTATTCGAATGCAACGTTGTGTCAAAACTTCAAGTCAATCGACCGACCTCTTTTTGAGTTTTACGAACACAAACATACGCAGGCTGAATTTTTATATATAAAGATTGCTGGTTCAAAGTTATGCATTAACCTCACATATGAATTAATATATTTATCTTGTTGTTGTTATTGTTGTTTTGAATACCCTCTGGACAGACATTTTTCAAAACCAGATCCATATCTAGCTGAGTAGTGCGGTTCCAGTATATAATTCCTTACAAGGGTCGCAGACCGATTTAGCCAGGTGCCACCTCAAATTTGACAGAGTGCGACTTCTGGACGTATCGTATCCTCTCCCACCTTCTCTTACCTAACAGATGTACTCTCCAGTCTACGGATTTAACGTGTCCATACCCGGCCTAGCCACGGAGTTACTTAATGACGCTCCTCGGGTTTCGTTCCGAGCACCATCATCACCGAAAACCGACGCGCTACCACTAGGCTACATCGAACCCTATTATTTATTTATATATCACACAAACATACATAAAAGTACATATTGCGCAAATATGTACGTTACATAAAATATTTTTTACTTTTGCAAGATACATGTTATCACCATCTTCATGTGCCATTGACATTGTATAATAGAGTAGAACAACCCTGAATCTTTTTGTTTTCTACCCCAATTTTATATTTATTAAATAGACAGCAGAAAGTATGGCAGACAAAAAAAGAGTTATCAAAATGTAAATGCATTTGTCAGAAGATAACAGACGTGGGACTTATAAAATTTTAAAATTCTATGCTTAGTTAAAACAAGAAATAGGAGGTATTTTGAGAAAATATATTTATGAAATAAGCCCAATCTCCAGATTAATATTTTAGGTGTCGCTACATCTTAAAACCTATTCATGAGAAAGTACCTAGAACAGGTTTTCATTTTATTAAAGTTCCGGTATCAAATTTATTCTGATGCTAAAATCCCTTTTATATTCCATTGAGTTAAAATATTCGATATTCAGAATGGACTCGAGATGATTTGATTTTCAGAAAATCAAATAGCTACCTATCCAATGACGTGAACACGTCGAATTGCCAATATTCCTTTTAGTTTGTAAAATATATATGGTAATTAACTATATAAAGCTCGCGAGCTGCTAAATGAAACATTTTTATTTTAAGCTGTTATATCCGAAAGGGTATTTCAATAAAGGTAAAAACTTTTTGAGAAACTGATTGTAAATTATGAAGCAATGCGGAATTTCAATGACGCAGAAATTTACATTAAAGTGAAATGCACTGTCAAGCTTATAAATAAATTCATTTAAATTCATATTCTCTTTTTTTATTCCGGTCAGTTAAGTATAAAAGCAATATATATATATATATATACCCTATCCTAAACTGTCTATACATAAAAAAATATTTAGAGTGTAAACCTTATTCGAGATCACTGGAATGGATAGTTTTTAAATTTAAAGTGACAAAGATGAAATTTTAAATGTAATGACATTTTTAACATAAAACAATTTGTTTCGTTATCTAATAAATTCCCATTAAAATAATGTGGTAGTGTAAGAAATTAATATTAAAATTTTTTTCTAAATTACCATGAACTAGGAACAAAAATTTTTGCTTCATTTACGATATTGCTTCCTTCAAGGACAACGAAACGTTGACTAAAGGGAACAAGTCATTAGTGACCCAATGTATGCCCAACTAGAACGATATCCATGAATTAAGAACAAAAATGTTCACTTCAGTTACGATATTGCTTCCTTCAAGGACAACGAAACGTTGAGTAAAGTGAACAAGTCATTAGTGACCCGATGTCTGCCCACCTAGAATGATATCCATGAATTAAGAACAAAAATGTTCGCTTCAGTTACGATATTGCTTCCTTCAAGGACAACGAAACGTTAACTAAAGTGAACAAGTAATCAGTGACCCGATTTCTGTCCAACTAGAATGATGTCGAAAACAAAAGATAGTTCGTATATAGGTGTACCAAGCGATGCACCCAAGGCTGAAATACATAACGCAACTTCAAAGCTTAAAAACATATAAACACATTTACCTACACACACACAGATATGTACACATACAATCCAGATATGATGAGCGAAAACACAATTCAACTCCATCTTTCTAGGTTTGCTTCCACGTGGCCAACAGAGTATAGTTATTAGCGTTCTGAGCTGCCACACAGTGGCCTTGGGTTCAGACCTCGCTTGGGTTGGTCGTTTCCGTGCCTTCCCCCCCCCCCTCATAGGGAGCAATGCTAGCTCACCAATATGGTTCTCCCATAATGAAGTAGCCAGTAAAACTTCGCGGTTCTTCATGGGACAGTGTCAGAAGAACTATCTACCGTCAAAAGACAAGTTCCTGCTACATTAAAAAAATGCCTTTGACAATCCCTACTTAGATTTTCCTGGAATCGCCTTAAAAAACTTGCAATCGAATCTTATGTTAACAAAGGAAAAACAACTTGTCCGAATAAAGATTCAAACCAAAAATCGGGAAGAGTTCCGTATTCTGTGCCGCTTGGCGCAATTTGGCGTGGTTTCTGAGCTATCCGCATTTGGCGGAAAACGCAGAATAATGCAACCTACCTAAGCGATGCCATTTTTTCGTCGTCACTTAGACTTAAAACAAAACAAATAGAAACAAAATGGAATTTTACAACTTACCAGAAAGCCACGTTTTAAAGAAACAATTATGGAAGGGATTTAGCGTACTTTCAATTGCATCTGCCATTTAAAGGGAAAAAACAATCGTGTTCCCCCAAAGATGCAATACATAGAATTTCTTATAGTGAAACTATCCAGAAAAACCATTTCCCTTTTTTTAAATAATCACATAAGTGTTAAAGTGCCGCATAGCTGAAAAAATATGCTATGAATTAAAATTAAAAAAAAGATTAAAACATCAAAAAGTTCAAATTTCTCAAAAAAAAGAAATAAAAATGATAAAAAAATAAAAAGAAAAGAAACTAAAAAAGAAATAAAATAAAAAATAAAACCACAAAACAAAAACCCCGGTAAAAATGTATTACATGATAAAATTCCGTAAGATTTCATAATTATTTACAATTTTATAAAATTAAACCCGAGTAATAAGCATAAATTTTTTATTAATTACAAATTTTCCCAATCGGGATCATCTAAATCATTTTCTAGAAGAGGTATTTCGTCATCCTTTTTAAAATAGCTACTAGGCATTATATTTTAAATATCCACAGTAACACGAATAAGAAACCCCCCCTCCCCTCAAACATAGTTAAAAACATCTGAACAGAAACGAATGAGAATACACCATATGAAATATTTATCGCCCGAAAAAATCGCCAAATTCTCCGGCACAGAATATGGGACATCTCCCCAAAAATCCTTCGGCACATCGAAGACGTTGACTAACATCTACAACACCAAAACATGTCATCATCTATACGAATTGCAATCATACAGTCTATATAAGACGCCCTAAAACATCAGTATCGATTTTTTTTTCCAATTAAAAACTCTATACTCTACTAAACTAAACCACTCTGCTAACACAACATTTCTTATGGATTTCCCACATTTTACTGAGTTAAAAAGAGTAAAGAAGGATAATAGAAAGATAAATA
Source organism: Dolomedes plantarius (assembly GCA_907164885.2). Classification (NCBI taxonomy): domain Eukaryota; kingdom Metazoa; phylum Arthropoda; class Arachnida; order Araneae; family Dolomedidae; genus Dolomedes; species Dolomedes plantarius. Next base: position 69,648,825 of record OU015490.1, read on the forward strand.
GGTAGGCAGATAGAAATATAGGTATCCCAGACAAACAGAAACTGACCTTTCGCTTTTAATCGCTACAATAAGGGGAACTGACAATAAATTATTAATATCTTGACACCGAATTATTTCTGTTAACTTAAAACAAAGCAAATTTCAATATTTGTTTTATCAATCCTTTAGCATTTGCTGCCAAATCTAATTTATTTGAATTTTTTCACTCCATAAATAATTAATTAGCTCAGTCACGTCAGGTATTTATTTAGACCCCCTTTCATTATTTAAATTTCATTTAAATCGCTTGAATTTTCTGCTACAAAACACCAACGTTTAATTTATTCCTTCATCTTCATATTTATGGCTGGTAATGGTTCATTCTTGAGCAATTCAAACTTATGTATTCATCCCAAGAGAGGAAGTCAAACAGCACGAAAAGCAACTTGGCCGCCAGGGTAACATCGCGAGAGAGAAACTATAATAAAACGCATTTTAAGGTGTCCTGTATTGCCGAAAAATGTTCCTTTCATTTTCCCTAACAAATCAAAGACTTAGAATTCTTTTAATGCCCCAGACAGTTTATACCGTAACAAGTTAATAAACAAATAATCATTCATTCCATTAGCAAGGAGAAAAAAATTATTACTTTCCATTATGGAAAATTTTACGCCCTATAACTCCAGGAAGAGTGTTGATTATATTTATTTTGGTTCCACACTTTCGAGTAATAGAGAAGATTTTAATCGGGGTAAAACCACGTCGAGAATATTAAATTTGGTTAGTAACGGATTTTTCCCCTTGAGGGAGTAGTGGGTATTGCCTATTTCCTTTAATAGCTGTATTTTATTTATCATTTCTTTATCTTCTACAGCCTCCGTATGGTTGAAGTCTAACTGGCTCTAGTCAGATCTCTGGAAAACTATGTAGGAGCCTTTAGAGATGTATCTGATTAAGGGGGGTCCATGACACAAATTGTTCAAATTTTCGAAAAAATGTTTACTGCATTAAAAATTTCTGTGTTCTTTTACGCTTAAAAGGACGTTTAAATAATGTTTGAATCTTAATTAGAACAGGAGAAATTATTATTTTTTTTTGCAACATTCTAATAGTAGCCAATCGTTGTTTAATCCTGTAAGTACGTTCTTCTGCATGAAGGGATTTATCCCAATTCTCGTCTTTAAATTGTTATAAGTCAAGAACCGTTAAAGATAAATGGTTGAAACTTGTAAACATGTCTTTTTCAACTACTTTACTTTAATTTTAATTCAGAAATTTGAAAAAAATATTTACTTTTGAAAATATGATTTTTAAAAATAAGTTGCATATTGGTCTTTGTAACTTTTCATCTAAATATTTTTTTTATTTTTTTTTAAATTAATATTTTAAAAATGGTGAATTAAATCGGAAATTAAATGATAAAATTTTGAAATTCGACAATAAAATTTCGAGTTATGACGATTTTAAATTACTCCACCTTTTATTAAAATTTTTAAATTAAAAAGATTTTTTAAACTTTTTGAGAAGTTTTATGATGTGATTTTGTTTAACAAATTATATGGTTAACGATAAAAAAAAATTCAAAATTTTAACTCAATAATAAAAAAATTTAAAATTTGTCCCAGACCCCCTTACTGAATTTGTTTTAAAATGCAGTTATTCTTCTAATCGAATTATTTTCAAATATTCCCACGGTTCAGGATACATGACCGTTTAAATTTATACGATCCTTTAAACCTTTTCTTCAGTATTTAGTGCGAAGAGACATATGAACGCCTTATTTTAATAGTGGTCCAACTCCATTCTTGTTCATTTTGAGATACAGATCCTTGAAGTCTAATTTAGTGCTGAGAAATGACTGCTGAAGTCTGATTTGTAATATCCTCTGCTGGAAACAGAAATAACCTGGAGGGTGTACCAGTTTAAAAATAAGATAGAAATGACTTGTCTGAACATGAAAGTGAGGATAACTCCATTTTTGAAAAAAGTGGAGATAGACCACTATTCAAATAAGTCCTTCATTTTTAGAACATATTTCCATTATCTCTTGTCGAGTTTATCCAACCAGCTCTTAAAAAGCCGACTCATTTCGAACTTTATACGGTCCCACAACACAATTAGTTCTTTAGCAGCCAGACAAAGAACTAATCCTTTACGGGTATGAAAATCCACCCTGACGGCAGAAGACGCCTTATCAACTGTAGAAATGGTCCAGAAACCCAACTCTTTCCATAACATATCTTTGACTGTCCAGACATTGTGCCTATCCTTTTCAAACTTGTTTTGGTCACCGCCAGAACTCCTCTACAGTCCGCAGGAAACTGATCTGCAAGCTTTGTTATCCAGGCTTTTCGTTCATATTTAAGAACTTTTAATTCTGCACTATACGTCGACTCGAGAATATCCTTCTGACCCCTTACTGAGAAGTTAAAATTAATGATTTTACAGCCACATATTGGGTTTAGGCATAAACTTCTTTCCTCCATAAATGGAAACACAAAATAAATGATGGTAAAGTCAGACTATACCACATATGAGCGTGGCCTCAACGGAAGTGAGACTTTTGTTTTCACGACAGTAGCTAAATACGTAGAGTTTTGTGTTTGTATCATTAGATCAGGTTGAGCATACTTTTCCAGGGTACGGGGCTACTTCTAATTTTTCAAGGTGTTGCGGTCCACCCAGTGGGCGTAGGTGTGGTGAGCTAAAAAAATTCTACAATATTTTTTATATGTCCTTTTCCGCGAGAACAAAACGACTGCGGGTGCTTTTCTCCTGTGCCGGAAAACGTCTGCTCGCGTCACGTTCGCCGGCGCGCCCTCTAGCGGTGAGGTTCTTACTAGATTCCCGCGGTGCTCGGCTTCTTCGATTTCCACATATATAGCAGAATGTAGGACGAGCAACAGTCAGTCTTCAAAATGCAGATTGTCCGAACATAAACAGAAGTGTGACTATTAAATTTTGAATTTGTAAGCTTAGTTTTTAGGAAGATACAGACGAATTTTCACAGAATATACTCAGAATATTTTCACAGAAATATGAAATAAGCCCAATCTCCAGATTAATATTTCCAGGCGTCAAAACATTATAAACTTTATCCGTCAGAACATTATATGAGCAAATTTAAAAATTTTTGGTATGTTCATTATGAAACTTATTCATATACTGAAATCCCTCAGCATTACTTTTAGTTAAAATTTACTATAATCAGAATGTACGCAAGTTTTCATTTGATTTTCAGTAAAGCGAATAGTTACCTATCATATCCTGCGAACACATTGATTTGCTAATATTTCCCTTAGTTTGTAAAATATATTTGGTGATTAACTAAATAACGCTCAAGAGCCACCAAATCAAATTCTTTTGTATAGCGCCGATTTAATATTTCTATGAAGGAAATACGGTAGACATTACCATACAGAATATTTTACTAATAATATGGTAAGTATGAAATAATGCTGAATTCTAAATGGCATTAAAGTGAATCACAGTGTTAGGGCTATAAATTAATTAAATTAAATTAAATTCATCTTACTACAATCAACGAAGCATAAAAGCGACATAAAAGGGGCTTCCTAAATTATATATACATGAATATATCGAGAGTCTAACTGCATTCAAGATCACTGGAATGGATAATTTTTAAATTGTACGTGATAAAGACGCAATTTATAGAATATATTAAATTCTAGCACAAAACCGTAGTTAAGTTGTCTAACAAATTCGCATTATCATGTTTGGTAGAAAGAAAAATTATCTCCTTGCCATGAATTAAAAAACAAATTTTTTATCTTCAGTATTGATATTTTATCGTTCAAGAAGAACAAAATAGTTGATTAAATTGAACAAGTTAATAATGACCTTGTATCAGCCCAACTAAATTGATATGAGCAACCAAGATTATAAATTTTGGTTTGCACACAGTTGTACACCAAGTGTTACACTCTGGAGGTCACAAACACTCACAAAATTCTTCGAGTATAAATATGCATATAATTGTATACGTTCGCACACACATCAATACACATATGCACACACACACACACACACACATCAATACACATGTGTACACACGCTCAAATCAATACACATATGTAACACGCACACACATCAATACACATGTGTACACACGCTCACATCAATATACACATGTTTTATATCTAATCAAATTTCGATATCTAAAACAGTTCATGGGAGAGATTCGAAAGATGAGTCTTTGTAACTCTTTTAATGCACTTATGATAACATATACATGTATGATGTGTGTTTATCCTCATAATACACACACATCATAGATGTGGTACCCTCACATCAGTACACATGTATACACACGCTCACATCAATACACATGTATACACATGCTCACCTCAATACACATTTGTACACACGCCCCACATCAATATACATATGTTTTCTATCTACTCAAAATTCGATATCTAAAATAGTTCATGGGAGAGCTTCGAAAGATGAGTCTTTAGTAATCCTTTTAATTCACTTTATTTCACACGTAGACGGACGCACATGAATCACAAACAAAGCATGTATATATAATCAAATCAGAAGGTGGGGCGATCGTGCATCTCAAACCGAGACATACGTCTGCACATTGTGGCTCTTGGCGCTTAACTGTGTTTGTCTCGAAGCCAAAAAATCGGCGTTGCCACTCCACCACTAAACTGCAGATCTCGTGCCGGCGACATATGTACAACACAACACACTATCAATACACATATGTACACAGACACACATCAATACACATATGTGCACACACACACACTTCAATACACATATGTACACATACACATATCAATACACATATGTACACACATATCAATACACATATGTACACACACACATCAATCCACATATGTACACACACACATGAATGCACATGTGTACACACACATCAATACAAATGTATAGAAACAAACGCAGACACATACATGAATACACACTTAAAGAAATTAATACAAAGTTCCCGTACTTTAACTTCAGAGTAATAAAATGAACATATCGTCCATCTGAAGATATAAGGATCAAACGCTCAAGTACCAGTCTTATGAGAACACTGATATCCTGTTAATGAAAGAAATAAAAAAGTGGTTACTAAAAATTATGTATTACAGTTGGTTCTCTGTTTAACGACGCTCTACTTAACGACGATCTCTATTTAAAGACGATATTTCCCGGTCCCGGTTCCTCCGACGTAAAAAAAATTCTATTTTAAGACGATTTTGTTTCTATTTAACGACGATTTTTTCTTCCATGATAAACTTTTTCTTCAACATTTTATCTTCAGGAGGGTTACTTTCTGTGGGGGAGTTTGGTTTCAATAACAGACCCAGAATTTCCTTTATGTTTGCTGCAATCATAGACTTGTTGCAGTGGGAAAAACCGGAGGAGGGGGGGGGGGGGGTTACTGTTTCTCGGAAGATCGAACATTCTTCCCTGGTGGATCGAATTTCTTAGTGCGGGTGTCGAATCACTCGATTGTACCTACCATGTTGTCATGTGATTTACGAACTGTCCAAAAGCACCCCTCTCTCACTCCTTCTGGGAAGCACGTGTTCATGTTTAGAGAATTCATGGTTGTGTGTAGGAGCTCATTCCAGTATGAATACGAGGTGAGCAGAGCAAAATGGCATCAAAGCGAAAGCATCTTACGCTACACGAAAAAGTGAATATTATTGAAAACTGGGAAGAAAGTGTTGGAATAACAAAAGTCCAATTCGCAAGACAATTTCAGCTACCCGAGTCTACTCTCAAAAGGCATTTTAGCAAGAAAAGAGAAAATTCTTGAAGCAGCACAAAAATTTGGATTGAGATCCAAATCCGAACGGCAGAAAATTCAATGTGGCCGATCAGAAGAGTTTGAGAAAGCAGTCCTGCAATGGGTTTCATCACAAGTAAGAGAGCATCTAACATTCCAATTTCAGGAGTGATATTTAAAGAAAATGCTATTATTCTCGCAGAAAAGTTTGGAGTGCAAAATTTTCAGGCTTCAGCTGGTTGGCTAACAAAGTTCAAAGAAAGATACGGGCTGGTATTTAAAAGCATATTTGGCGAAAGTGGCTCCGTAGATGAAAAAATAGTGGATGAATGGAAAATAGTGCAGAAGGGGATATTAGATGGATATGATGAGAAGAACATATTCAATGCAGATGAGACGGGCCTATTCTACAATATGGTGTCTAATAAAACCTTAAAGTATATGGGCGAAAAGTGTTTTGGTGGAAAACACAGTAAGGAACGATGGACTGTTTTACTGTGCACTAATTCGAATGGATCTGAGAAATTTCCACCACTAGTTATAGGCAAATCAAAGCAACCAAGGTGTTTTAAGAATATCACCAGGAAACCTTGTGAGTACCGCAATAACAATAAGGCGTGGATGACATCACACATTTTTATTGACTGGATTAGAAAATTTCATGCAAAAATGCATCGAGAAAAGAGAAATGTTTTACTTTTAATCGACCGATGCACATACTCCACTGCACATACTCCAAATATCCCTGGACTTACAAATTTTACTATCCATTTCTTACTAGCTAATTGCACTAGCAAGTTGAAGCCATTAGACCTGGGTATCATTCGCAGTGTGAAAGCATACTAGAGAAAGTCTTTAATTAGGAAATTAATAAACAAATCGGCTGACAGTATAAAAATTAGAAATTTTACAATCTTGGAAGCAATGCACATGATAACATCAGCATGGAAAGAAGTTTCTTCATCCACAATAAAAAACTGCTTTCGCGTTGCTGGAATTCACAAAGAACTTGTAGTGGAACTGCAAAGTACGGATGTAGAAATCAACGAAGATGACATTACCCCTGAAGAATGGAGAAGTCTTGTTGAAGATGAGGATGTTTCAATTCAAGATTTCTACAGTTGTGATAAATATGTTTTAACAACAGATTTCAGAAATGTAGAAAATTTATGAAGATATTGTAAACGAAAACACTGTGTCAGACAAAGAAGGTGAAGTTGAAGACACGGTAAACGAGACACTGCCACCGTCTTACACAATGCAATTTCTGCTCTAGAAGTTCTCGACGCTATATTACATCGAAAATGGAAGGTGACTCATTTAACATTTTAGAAAATCTGGAAAAGAGAATAATGAAAACAAGGCGAATGAAGCAATCAACACTTTTTGAATTTTATAAAACGTAATTTATTGTATTGTTTGTACTCTTTTTTTCAATGTAATTTAAAATAACTTTTTGAATAAAATATGATGATAATAAAAATAACATTTTTAAACACGCCAATATATTAAGAAATATATTAGCAGTCCTAAGCATGTAAAGTTTGAAGGGAAATGTTATTTTTTCACAAATTCTGTTTAAGGACGATCTCTACTTAAGGACGATTTTTCACGGTCCCTTGAAAGTCGTTAAACAGAGAACCAACTGTAGTATATTTACTAAAAACCACTTTTTTATCTTTCTTTAACCTAAAAGCAGTTTTCCCATTAGGTCGATCACTCAAACTTCGAATCCCCCCATCATCAAATAGATTCGCTGCTTATTACCCCTGCAAACTCATATTCCATTTAGCACACATCTTTCATGGAAATCTCGAGAAGATTACTTGTTAATGATTATTCTGTTTAGCAGATGATTTCAACCTCAAGTTCGACATCAAGTTCAGAGGAAAGAAACTTTCAGAGGATTTACGAAGACAGATCCCTTGTTTGGATTCTTTCGAACTAAATATCGCCTTGAAGGTTGACTTCAAGGATTACCTAAGACGTCTGGGGTAAATTATACTGCGATATCGCAGTAGACAGCTAGATGTATAGACAGTCGTACACAGAAAGAAACAAACACATGTAGAAAGACAAAAATATTTGAAGACAAATTGACAACCATCGAGATGGACAGATACACATGGTGGGAAAGAAAGATTTTAGTCTCTTAATCTATCAACAGAGACAGATCGATAGGCGTATATATAGCTATCCGGAAATGTACAGGTAGGTTATAATTATTCATAGACAAATTGACAACCATCGAGATGGACAGATACAGATGGTGGGAAAGAGAGATTGTAGTCTCTTAATCTATCAACAGAGAGACAGATCGATAGGCGTATAGATAGCTATCTGGGAATGTACAGGTAGGTTATAATTATTTATAGACAAATTGACAACCATCGAGATGGACAGATACAGATGGTGGGAAAGAGAGATTGTAGTCTCTTAATCTATCAACAGAGAGACAGATCGATAGGCGTATAGATAGCTATCTGGGAATGTACAGGTAGGTTATAATTATTTAGACAAATTGACAACCATCGAGATGGAAAGATACAGATGGTGGTAAAGAGATTTGTCTCTTAATCTATCAACAGAGAGACAGATCGATAGGCGTATAGATAGCTATCCGGGAATGTACAGGTAGGTTATAATTATTCATATACAAATTGCCAACCATCGAGATGGACAGATACAGATGGTGGGAAAGAGAGATTGTAGTCACTTAATCTATCAACAGAGAGACAGATCGATAGCCGTATAGATAGCTATCTGGGAATGTACAGGTAGGTTATAATTATTTATAGAGAAATTGACAACCATCGAGATGGACAGATACAGATGGTGGGAAAGAGAGATTGTAGTCTCTTAATCTATCAACAGAGAGACAGATCGATAGGCGTATAGATAGCTATCTGGGAATGTACAGGTAGGTTATAATTATTTATAGACAAATTGACAACCATCGAGATGGACAGATACAGATGGTGGGAAAGAGAGATTGTAGTCACTTAACCTATCAACAGAGAGACAGATCGATAGGCGTATAGATAGCTATCTGGGAATGTACAGGTAGGTTATAATTATTTATAGACAAATTGACAACCATCGAGATGGACAGATACAGATGGTGGGAAAGAGATTGTAGTCTCTTAATCTATCAACAGAGAGACAGATCGATAGGCGTATAGATAGCTATCTGGGAATGTACAGGTAGGTTATAATTATTTATAGACAAATTGACAACCATCAAGATGGACAGATACAGATGGTGGGAAAGAGAGATTGTAGTCTCTTAATCTATCAACAGAGAGACAGATCGATAGTATAGATAGCTATCCGGAAATGTAAAGGTAGGTTTATTATTTATAGACTGACACAGACAGAGATAGACCGAAAGATAGGCAGCCATATATATTATATTATATATATATATATATATATATATATATATATATTATATATATATATAATATATATTAATATATATATATGGATAAATGAAGTGATAGACAAGCATTCTAATATATACAAACAGATATATCGGAACAGATGGTCAGAGACAGAAATAGAACGATAGATCGATAGTAAGACAGAAAGATAGACTCTCCGATAGGAAAAAAAATAAACATGCAGATAGTACCTATAAATACAAGTAGGAAGATCGACATAGATACAGGTATCACTAGACATACATACAGACATATACAGATAGTTGGACAGATACACTGAACATAAACTGAGAAAAAGACAATAAATAGACATACAGATAATCGACCAATAGATCTACATATTGATAGGTCGATCGTTAGACAAATAAGCAAACAGTCTACCTATATTCTCTCTATAGATAAACTAATACATAAATACAAAAAGATAGATAAGTGTATCCATAAGACAGAAAGACAAATCGCTAAAATTAGAAATAGAGGCAATAAATTTTTAATATTTTCACGCTGATACCAGTTTGTTCGTCGAAAAGCAAATCCCTGTTGAATACTTGTCTTTTCAATTTACCATTTTCTGTAAACCTACTTTATTTGAATATTCAACTGCATAAATATTTAATTTGCTCAGCACATCACATGTTTATCTAAATCCACTTCATTATTAAAATTTTATTTAAATCGCCTGCTTTTCTGCCTCGAAACGCTTGCGTTTATTTATCTCTTTCATCTCCTTATTTATATCTGGTAATGGTTTAACTTCGAGGAATAAAAAAAAAACTACGTTTTCTCCCCAAGAGAGAAATCAAATAGCATGAGAAAGGAAACTCAACCTCCAGGTAACATCGCCAGAGAGAAACTATAAATAAAACGCAATTTACTGTCTCATACAACACGCCGAAAAATACTTCCTTTCATCTTACCGAACAAATCAAAGATTAAGGATTTTTTTTAATGCTCCAGGCAATTTATACTTTAACAAGGTAATAAACAAATAATCATTCATTCCATTAGCAAGGGAAAAAGAAATGATTAATTTCCATTATGGAAAATTTTACGTTCAGTTACGCCAGTAAGAGTTTTGAATTTTTTATATTGATTACACACTTCCGAGTCATAGACCAGATTCTGATCGGGGTAAACCCAACTCTGGAATATTAAATTTAGTTGGTAATGGATGTTCACCTTCAGGGGGTAGAGGGTATGTGTACATTTCCTTTTATAGCTCCATTTTATTTACCTTTCCTTTATCTAGACATAGCTTGTGTGGTTGTATTCTGATTGGCTTTAGGCAAATTTCCGGTAAACTACGCGGGAGCTTTAAAAAGGGATATTAAATTTAAGAATTTGTTGAATTTGTTTTTTCGTTGAAATATGCTAGTAATTGTTCTAATCAAATTCTTTGAAATTATTCATCAAATTTCAGGGTTAGTTACCTTTTATATTTACACGACTCTATTAAAGCTTCTGCTTTCACATTTAGTTTGAAGAAACGTTTAAGAAACTTTCTTCACTCCTTCTTGAGCACTAACACAGCTAATAAAAATTTCAAAGTGTCCATTTCGTTGTATATTCGAAATAGAACTAACATTTTTTTTACATAAATGGAAATCCAAAATAAATTAAACCAAAATTCAGATTATATATATATATTATATATATATTATCCGTTGTCTCTGTATAACACTTCCGGGCTGTACTCATCTTTCAATTGAAGCCCTCAGTAAACAAACAGCCGGTTAGGCTTAATTTCAATTTCAGATGTCGATCAGAATTTTTCTTACCTAAAAACGAATATCTTCTCCATCAAATCACGTTTCTTCAGCCTAATTTTCTATAAAGATTCAGAACTAAAAAAAATTGGATGCTTTTAGCTGAATATCTAACAGTTTTTAAAAATCTGTTTACTTTTGCGATGAATTCTCAAAGTAAACAAAGTTGAATCTGAATGAATCAAGTAGCTCAAGTATTCATAGCTGTAAAAAACGGGATGGCAGTCTACTTCTCCAATCGCATGAAAACTAAATAAATAAAAATAATGAAAGGGTTTGTTTTTACAATGGGGGGATTAAATGCAATATTGTTAGATAATTCGGGATATTTTTTAACTTTCATATACTTTTTCCATTATTACGTCATTATGTATTATGACGTCAAAATGACGGGTTACCTTCTAGTATATATATATTATATATATATATATATATATTTATATATATATTATATATATATATATTGTGTGTGTGTGTGTGTGTGTGTATGTTTGTGTGGTGGGTAAGGATAACCGTGTGGTAATTTAAATTAACTACTATTTAAACTACACTAACGTTTAATGAATAAATATTATTTACAAAATAGTTACAGTCGCGTCGTTAATTAATGTCGTTAAGCGTCGTTAATTAGAAGCGTCGTTACATATAGGCTAATGAAGAAGCAGACGTTTTCTGCTCTCGGACAAAACGCGTCATCATTAAACCCCGTCTACTGGCTTACTGCTGGGTTTGCCAGATCTCTACTTCTTTAGTCGAGCTGGAGCGGCGCAAATGTATAATAGCGTCATCTGGTGGAATATGCAGGTGGAGGTGTGATGGCCAGCTCGATATATATATATATATATATATAATACAACCTTTGTCCTGAAAGTTCGGTGAATGTGTCTATAGTTACAATGGATTGTTGTCTTACATAAAACATCTGTTACTGTCCTTCGAAGTAATCCCCGTAGGCTGTAATGCACATCTGGGAATGGCTGTACAAGTCTTGGAAACTCCTGGCGTAGTCGTCTTTAGGGATGGTCTTCAGCTGGGTAGCTTTACGTTGGATGTCCGAAATGCTTGAAAACATGTGGTAACACGTTTATTTACCACTTTTGTATGCATATATGTATGTATGTTATCTATATATTTACACCAGTTCCGTAACTGACTGACTCACTGACTGACATACAACGCACAGACCAAACTGTTGGACCTAAAGGGCTAAAATTTTGCATGGCGATTATTATTATGGTGTAGGGTTGAACTAAGAAAGATTTTTGAAAAATTCTTCTTAGATTTCTTAAAATTAAATTTTTAAGCTGTTTTAGTAACTTTTTTAAGTTTGTATTTAAAACAATACTTTGAGGGTTATAAAATTTATATCACGAGAAACATCATAAAAATTCCTTTAAAATGAAATCTTTTTCGAATATTTACCTCTATTTTCTGATTTTTGGTGAATTTTTAAAGATTAATTTTTAGAATTTAATTTATTAAATGCCGATCACGTGATTTCTTTTTCTGGTACTTTAAATAAATTTATCGTCACGTGCATAACAACTAAATAGACAAAAAATATTTTTTTTGCTTGCTAATGCGGCAGACGATTGGACATTATTTTGTCTATAAAAATATCCCTTACGATTTTTTTATAAATATATATATTTTTTCTACTTCAATTGTATATATTGATCGTCGTATTGATTATAAATATATATATATATTTATTGTTTTTGGCATGAATTGCATACATTGACCGTTTTATTTAATTTGAATGTACTCCGTAGCGAAGTACGGGTTTTCAGCTAGTACATACATATGCATACAAAAGTGGTAAACGATACAGACCGGGTTTTGCACGCTGCCAAAATTATAACTGGACATCTGAAAGCAGGACTTATGAGCAAGACATCTGAAATTTTCTATCTGGAGGACCGTTATGGAGGAAAGTAATCCTACGTTAAAAAATTACCATTAAAAATTGAAGAGTTTTGTTTAACACAGATGGAATCTAGCTTTAAGGTCTTCAACTCATACAGCCGAGACATAAAACTTGTATCATCAGTAACAACATATAGCGTTTCAATGGATACACTGCTGAGGACGGGTTTAACATCAAGAGAAACCCTTCTATTATTAGGAGAGATTTTTTAACTTCTGGAAAAGTCAAATGTGTTCTACACGCTAAGAAAGTAACCTCAGGTCCAAGGGAAAAACTATTAACGCACTGGCGATTAGCAGTGGGATTTATTGTTTTCATGTGAAATACGTTTTCTCGTTAGAGGTCGCCATTGAGCATTTCCCTTTCACAAAACGCACCAGATATTTAATGCATTGTTTATACGTGCAGTGCTTATACATAACAAAGTTTATACACAACGCGTGAGCGTCGGATATAACTTCGTTTTACGTACAAAATTGGAAAATAATTACAAGATAAAATGAACTTTTTATATACCATGTTTTTAAATTTTCTGTTGAATCATATAAACGTGGCAATTCTATGTATTAATAAGTACTTTAAAAAAATTTTTTAATGAATTATCCATCAACTTGAAAGAAAATGATGTTAATTGGAAGTTAACTTGCATTTAACTTTTCGTTCCCGTTTCTGTCGATAGATGGCTGCACCAGTCTACAAAAAAAAATTAACTGAAAATAACTGAAAATTAATTTAATTCTGCTTAAAGTTGCCTAAAAGTATTAAAAAAGCTTTGTCATCGTGTTCTGAGCTATTCTAAAAGTTTCAAATTTCTAGCTAGTCGGGAAGTTAGTTAAAAATCGATTGCAAGATTTGTAAGGACAAACACAAACAAACAAGAAAGCAAGTTAATAAAAACATAGTAAGTCTTCAAACGTAATTTTTTTTCTTTAACTGGCTCTATATGAAGTTTTTCTGACAGTTAACAGTGTAATGTAGCAGTTGTAACAAATCGCATTTATGCTGACATGCGATAGTAGTGCATGTACGAATTGCCTTCAGAACTATCCACTTCAGTTGACTACATCGCTGGAAACTGTAAACGAAGTTGTGGAATACAGATTTAAATTCGTAGCAGAGAGCAGAAGAAAAATAAAACGTAATTATGTGACACCCATATTTTAGAGATTAACTGGTCTGTGTCAACACCATACAATCTTAATCAGTTGATGATGTTTTGAACCAGAACATAATAAAATAGATAATGTGGAATAGTTATGTGTTCAGTCTAACAAATTCTCTGTAATAAAAAGTTTCAGTGATAGTTAAATCCAGAAAATAACCAATTTTTAGAATCATTTTATCAAGGTATTAAGATTATATATATATATAATATATATTTAGCGAGATAATTGGTAATATTTTTTCTGTTAATTTCAAAGGGAATTTGAAGCACTTAGTAAAGACCTAAAATTAAAAAGTACGAAAAAAGATTTCTTTAAAATGGATATTTTAACAGGTCTCAGTAACTCTTATTTACTTTCATATTCTTTAACCAATAAATCATTTTCAAAAGATGTTTTTGGGGGGTACAACAAATTTTATTTGCACTTTAGATAGCCTTTCCTTTTTTTCCTGCCTTAACGGCAACGAATAAACTCCACTCGCTAAGTTTTCTCAAAAATGAAATTTTTTGGAAAAACTCTCAATTTATTAACCTTTTCTTTGTTCCAATTTTTAAGAATTAAATCGTATAACAAAGCCTTTAATTTTTTTAAATATTTGAAAGGGACGTAAATTAATATTAAATACGCTTTAAACATTTGTAAATAGCAGTTTTTTTTTTATTTCCAAATTCTTTTTCGTAGAAATCATTTTAATACGATTTTTATTGGTCCGACATAAATTTCGTATGTATTTTAATAGTTAGATTTTTTTCGCTACAACGGCTTTGTAATTGTCCAACTGATTATGTTTAAAATATAAGCTGCCAGTTTTTTTTAAATGTCAATTTATAAGAGTTATTATAGAAAATTATATGTATTTTTATATGCTCTCTTTTTTCCAATTTAAGGGTAATAAATCTTTATAAAGTTAAACAAAGCAAAATATAAAAAAAATATAATTGGAGAGCACTTTAAACTTCTAGAAATATATCATATTTCTTCCCCTGATAATTCCAAAAATATGATTTTCAATAAAATTTCGACTTAAATTTCATAAGCACGTTAATCGCAGTTATGCGATTTTTTGGCTTCAGCAACAACATACAAATGGCGTTATTTTGCGTATGTTTTAGCGTCATTTACATCCCTAATATGTCACGAACATTAAATTATATGTCTAGTAAACATTTTGTGGTCTAATTTCGAGGAAAGTTAATTATGTTAAATGCAAAACATATTACACTTAATGAAATTAATAAAGTTAATTAATGGAATACATTTTAACAGACTGGTTTATTAAATTCCACAATTTTTTCACTTTAAGGATCTTAATTCGTCCCACGAAAATTTTATTTTAACTCATATAAGAACTGTGCATTTTTTGGGGGGGTTTAAAAGCATTGTATGATGTCATACTGCTTATTAGTGTACCTAATTTCAAGGCTTAAACATAAGCTCACCATTAGTTCTCACTAAATCACCAACACACAAAGAAAGCTCTAACTTTATTACTGTTTTGACTACAGTTATCAAAAATATCGACTCCAAAACTTTTCAGTCTGGGTACTTTAGACATTCAAATATATATATATATATATATATATATATATATATATATATATATATATTATATATATATATATATTTCTGTAGGCTGTTACTTTAAATTAAACCTTAGCATGTATGTATACAAAGTAAAATGTCTATGAATACAAAGTAAAAATTTCAAGGAACAAACTACACTGAAGTTGTAATTTAAATTCACGACTTGGAGAGGCCCTTAATTTTGGAATTTCTCCTCCAATAAGCTTTATAAACTCTGAGAATTACATAAGTTTTTTAAAAAGAGGTATAGAAGAAAATGTTGAACGAGAAAACAGCGTTTCTGTAGGCATTAGAACAAAATTGAGGTTGCACTGCGACAACAGGTAACAGAATGGATGGAGGGTCAGCTCGATTATCTAGGAAAGTTAATTGTTATGCTTTTCAAAATCATCTTTCGTGATGAGGCATCCGATCTGACGCATTACGCATTTGATACCCATTGTCTATCAAGTTGCATTACCATTTTAATCTGATGCTTATGGAACTTCTCTCTTTCTTAGAGTTTTTTCCTATGCGAACAGTTTTAACACAGAACAAGTTTTTGCTGAGGTATTTCCTTTAAAACTATTACGGTACGAACATGCGCTACGGGAATGTGTCCGGCAATTAATGGTTTGCATGAATAATCTGATTGATTACTGCATTTATTATTATTATTAATCCATACTGCAATTATTTATTATTATTATTATTATTATTATTATTATTATTATTATCATTGATATACTGATATACAGGGTGTCCCTAATTAAAATTCCCCACTTTAAAGAAGTCTACAGTCAAAACTATTGTTTAGAAAGTTATGAAAATTTGCGTAGGGCATATTGAAGGGATGGGAATTTGTTTGAGCGAATAAAAAAAGTTTAAAATGTCACCACCAGAGGGCGTTTTTTGATGAATTGCACATTTACGACCGGTTCTTTACTTAAGAATTCACCATCTTTTTATCCATAGGTCACCCCAACACAATAACTCATACTCATTAAATTTTACAATCTTTAAAGTGATTGCAAAGTCGATCGGAAACTTGTTCGATAATTAATTTTCGGACAAAATATTTGAAGGAACGAAGAAGAAACAAATATGGAAATTAATTTTTGTTGACGTAGAGCAGAAGCTGTTATAAAACCTAGAAACTTTCAGGGAGATTTTTTTTTCAGCGTGCTTGCTATTACTAATCAGAATGTCATCGATAGGATTACCAGATCGGGCTTTGTTAGTAAAATTGTTTTACCAAAACTATAATTCAGCACTAGTTGCTCTAAATAAATTTCGGAGTTTGAAGGGGATACGGAAAGATAGGGATACGGTCTTTTGACTGTTAAAGGTCTTACCAGATTGGAGAGATATTGGCTTGTTGGCGACATGTTTAGTTACTAATTTTTGACGCCAAAATTGGCGACTTGGCGTCAAAGGCGATTTTCCCGAGTCTGGTATTTTCTGGAACATTGTAGAAATCACCTGACTCTCGGGAAGCTTTAAATACAGCCCCGAATCAGAGTCCAGGGTTTAGATTTTAGTTTTGAGTTGTCAAAATCACCACTGTTAGCTGTCGGATTTTAATCGGAGAATTGCTGATTTATGCTGGTATAAGTGCGACTTCGTGCGGCGTCTTTTCTGTTGAGTTTTTCCATACTTTTGTGAACTAGAGATTGTGTTAGAAGCACTGTAGTCAGTTTCTGATTACAGGATCTGTAAGCTGGACTACAGGATCTGTAAGCTGGTCAGGATCTGTAAGGTGTAGTATTTCGACTTCCTGTAAGTTGCCTTCCTGTCTTATTCAAAGTCCATTCAATCGCCGAACCCGCTCTGGGAATTCGTAATAATATTATAAAAAGAATTAACATTATATACATCTAGCATTTTATTTGATAGCCAGAGACGTTTATGGAAAAAATTGCTAAACTTCGAATCAAAGTCTTCAGTTTTGTAATAATTTGAATAGTTTGGACTATTTTTCATGATTTTTACCATGTTTTATTAACTTGCTTTCTTGTTTGTTTGTGTGGTGTTTGTCCCTTACAAATCTTGCAATCGATTTTGACTAACTTCCCGACTAGCTAGACATTTGAAACTTTTAGAATAGCTCAGAACACGATGACAATGCATTATTTTAATTCTTTTAGCCATATTTAAGCATATTTGAATCCATTTTCAGTTAACTATGTTTTGTAGACTGGTGCGGCCCTCTATCGGCCGGGACGGGAACGAAAAGTTAAACGCAAATTCACTTAAAATTAACTTCATTTTCTTTCAAGTTGATGGGATAATTCAACAAAAAAATTTTACAAAGGACTTATTAATACATAGAATTGTCAAGTTTATATGATTCAACAGAAAATTAAAAAATATGGTATATAAAAAGTTCTTTTTATCTTGTAATTAGTTTTATACAGTTGGTTCTCTGTTTAACGACGCTCTACTTAACGACGATCTCTATTTAAAGACGATATTTCCCTGTCCCGGTCCCCCGACGTAAAAAAATTCTATTTTAAGACGATTTTTTTCTTACATGATAAACTTTTTCTTCAATATTTTATTTACAGGAGGGTTACTTTCTGTGGGGAAGTTTGGTTTCAATAACAGACCCAGAATTTCTTTTATATTTGTTGCAATCATAGACTTGTTGCAGTGGAAAAAACCGGGGGAGGGGGAGGATTACTGTTTCTCGGAAGATCGAACATTCTTTCCTGTTGGATCAAATTTCTTAGTGCGGGTGTGGAATCACTCTTTGTACCTACCATGTTGTCATGTGATTTACGAACTGTCCAAAAGCACCCCTCTCTCACTCCTTCTGGGAAGCACGTGTTCATGTTTAGAGAATTCATGGTTGTGTG
This sequence comes from Dolomedes plantarius, assembly GCA_907164885.2. Classification (NCBI taxonomy): domain Eukaryota; kingdom Metazoa; phylum Arthropoda; class Arachnida; order Araneae; family Dolomedidae; genus Dolomedes; species Dolomedes plantarius. The sequence continues at coordinate 69,667,297 of OU015490.1, forward strand.
TAGGAGCTCATTCCAGTACGAATACGAGGTGAGCAGAACAAAATGGCATCAAAGCAAAGGCATCTTACGCTACACGAAAAAGTGAAAATTATTGAAAACTGGGAAGAAAGTGTTGGAATAACAAAAGTCCAATTCGCAAGACAATTTCAGCTACCCGAGTCTACTCTCAAAGGCATTTAGCAAGAAAAGAGAAAATTCTTGAAGCAGCACAAAAATTTGGTTTGGGATCCAAATCCAAACGGCAGAAAATTCAATGTGGCCGATCAGAAGAGTTTGAGAAGGCAGTCCTGCAATTGTTTCATCAAGCAAGAGCATCTAACATTCCAATTTCCGGAGTGATATTTAAAGAAAATGCTATTATTCTGGCAGAAAAGTTTGGAATGCAAAATTTTCAGGCTTCGGCTGGTTGGCTAACAAACTTCAAAGAAAGGTACGGGCTTGTATTTAAAAGCATATCTGGCGAAAATGGCTCCGTAGATGAAAAAATAGTGGATGAATGGAAAATAATGCTGAAGGGGATATTAGATGGATATGATGAGAAGAACATATTCAATGCAGATGAGACTGGCCTATTCTACAATATGGTGCCTAATAAAACCTTAACGTATATGGGCGAAAAGTGTTTTTGTGGAAAACACAGTAAGGAGCGATTGACTGTTTTACTGTGCACTAATTCGAATGGATCTGAGAAATTTCCACCACTAGTTATAGGCAAATCAAAGCAACCAAGGTGTTTTAAGAATATCACGAGGAAACCTTGTGAGTACCGCAATAACAATAAAGCGTGGATGACATCACAAATTTTTATTGACTGGATTAGAAAATTCGATGCAAAAATGCATCGAGAAAAGAGTAAAGTTTTACTTTTAATCGACCGATGCACTGCACATACTCCAAATATCCCTGGACTTATAAATTTGACTATCCATTTCTTATCAGCTAATTGCACTAGCAAGTTGCAGCCATTAGACCTGGGTATCATTCGCAGTGTGAAAGCATACTACAGAAAGTCTTTATTAGGAAGTTAATAACAATTCGGCTGAAAGTATAAAAATTAGAAAATTTACAATCTTGGAAGCAATGCACATGATAACATCAGCATGGACAGAAGTTTCTTCATCCTCAATAAAAAAATGCTTTCGCGTTGCTGGAATTCACAAAGAACTTGTAGAGGAACTGCAAAGTACGGATGTAGAAATCAACGAAGATGACATTACCCCTGAAGAATGGAGAAGTCTTGTTGAAGATGAGGATGTTTAAATTCAAGATTTCTACAATTGTGATAAATATGTTTTAACAACAGATTTCAGAAATGTAGAACAAATTTATGCAGATATTGTAAACGAAAACACAGTGTCAGACGAAGAAGGTGAAGTTGAACACACGGAAAACGAGACATTGCCACCGTTTTACACAGATGCAATTTCTGCTCTAGATGTTCTCGGACGCTATATTACATTGAAAATGGAAGGTGACTTATTTAACATTTTAGAAAATCTGGAAAAGAGAATAACGAAAACAAGGCGAATGAAGCAATCAACACTTTTTGAATTTTTTAAAGCGCAATTTATTGTATTGTTTGTACTCTTTTTTTTTCACTGTAATTTAAAATAACTTTTTGTGAATAAAATAATGATGATAATAAAAATAACATTTTTAAACACGCCAATATATTAAGAGATATATATTCAGTCCTAAGCCTGTAAAGTGTGAAGGGAAATGTTATTTTTTCACAAATTCTGTTTAAGGACAATCTCTACTTAAGGACGATTTTTCACGGTCCCTTGAAAGTCGTTAAACAGAGAACCAACTGTATTTTACTAGCTGAACACCCGTGCTTCGGTACGGAGTTCACTTTAGGATAATTACAACGGATATTTTTATAGAGAAAATAATGTAGAGTAAATATTCAAATTAAATCTAATAGAACATACTAAAGAATATAGTACAGTTAATATAGAGTAGATTGAGGAACATTTCTTTCACTGTAGTTTATTATTTTTGTCAATTTATTTCGTTGTTATGCATATGGCACAAAATTAATTGAAAGTATCACAAAAAGGAAAGAAATCTCGTGATCAGCATTTAATAAATTAAATTCTAAAAATTATACCAATTTTTCCTATTTTGGTGATACATTCCCTCAAAAAATAGGGCAAATATTTTCGCAAATTAACTTTTTAAAGAAAGGTTCCGAACATAATCGGATAACTTAGCAGTTCATTTTCTCAGCATTCAACTATCTGTTCTACTTTCATAAAATCATTAAACTGGGGCCTTCCGAAAGAACTTTCATGCATAACAATTTTTACGCCGCGCTAAAATATCGTTTCCCTTAGAAATCGGCCGATCTATAGAGACAGGTAACGTATGAACCTCCGAGTCCCTGCGGCCTAGACTCGCGCGTTGCTAAACGGAGATAGCGAGTCTTGGCGGTGTTATTTTACGAGGCACCAGCAATAACTATAATTGTGATTCATTTCTAGTGATTGCAGCAGCGAGTATAGTATGATTTACGCCTAGGATGCAATATCTCAGCTACTCATAACATATCAACGTGACGCATATAAACGTCGCTCGTCGAACATATATTACGTCACTTATCTAAACTCCAGTATCGGAATTTAAGACAAATGCTGGTGCAAAAATTCAGACTTTAATTTATAAATCTGGGTTTCAAAAGAATGAAAAACTTAGTTTCGTGTGTGAGGATGTTATAGGATTAGTATCGTAAGGGAAATGTGCTATATCATCTTAGGTTAATTAGATTAACACAAATTTAAATTTTTATGCTATTTTGCGGGACAGGAGTTAACGTAGGAATCGTAAATCTGGGAAGGAAAGTCATGGTAAATTATCCTCTCTACATTTTTCTTGTCTCGGATTAGCAAATGCATACTTTTAATTTTATTTCAGTGCATTTTATTTTTTTTCATTTCTGGAAGAAATGAATTTAAATTAAAAAGCAGTTAATTTTTTAGGGCTTTAAAATATTGTTACCAGTTTTAGAGCCAATTTGGCGTGTTGTACCCAACATGCGATTTTTTTGAATATCTATATAAATAAAGCAGAAAATCTTTGTCGCATCACGCAACCGGGTTTACTCATCCTGAAAAAACATGGCCGATGCTATTTCGCGGCCATTTTGGTGTATTTTTTGTCTCATGAAAGTACATAAATGTTACATATTTGGAAAGAGCTTAACTGATAGCAAATAGAAAACTGATAATTTTTTCTGCGTACACTTATTCTATTAATTAAATAGTTTTAGAGATATTTGGATTCTAATGAAGCGTCATCGCTCTTTGACGATGTAAACAAAAGGTGAATCATTCACAGCGTGATTCTCACTAAAAAATGAATCACTGAAATGAAATGTGTCACTGTGTCTTTTTATTTGAAAAACTAAATATTCAAATTGTTTAATAATAATAAAAAATACTTTATTGAAACTAAATAAATAGATATATACTGATTTTTGGTGGATTTACTGATTTTGTGTGAAATGATTACATTTGGTATTTTTTTCGTTTCTACATTTCTTGACAAATCTGGTTTACAATAAACGAAAACGATAATTTTTCGTGTTCAGCGTCTACCGTGGGATAAATAATAAATCCTACTCTTGGGTCAATAACAGAGGGGTGAATTAGGTTAGAGTTGTGTGGCAACAAGGGGATACGGTTGCTACCGGAATAAAAGCAAAAGAAAAAAAAATGGAACCTCAATAAAAATAGGTTGGTGTGATTTTTACGAGAGATTTAGACAAGCGATTCTTAATGAATGATTAAGTGTGATACCAGACACGGCTGCCACCAGAAGTGTTGGGAAAGAGCTGAAATACAAGGTCGTATGTTATGTTTAAATATTTGATTTAGAAACAAATTTTACATTTGTATTCCCCCTTGTGTAACGAAGATTTATTTAGGTGCTGGAATTGTTTAGCTTCCAGTGAAGAAACAGTGTTCATAACTGTCTACATACCTGATATTTGTATAAAAGTGTTGTTTGGACTTAAAAGACATTTTATTGTTAATTTTTATATGTTTATTTGTGTTCACCAACAGATGGCAGTGTTTCACTTGGTTGGGTTTTTCTTTTCTGGAGTGGCAACGATATAAGTTTAGAATTCTGTTTTCAATAACTTTTACAACTAGCATGTTTCTTTTTCATGTAATTTAAAGCCAAATTTTTGAAGTGGCTTATTATGGTTTTCTACAAGAAATATTTTAGCGAGGGCTTTGCGCAAGGCAGGTCCTTCCATTGTGAATTCAAGTAATTACTTTTTGACGTACTTGTTATTTATTTTGGGACTAGTTCACCCTTCGGCGATGCCGCTGAATGAATCGCTGCCATTTTGCAACGTTTTCTTATCCACATTTACTGGTCGTAAAGTTTTGAATAAAATTCTACAAGTTATATATGTTTTCTTTCTAATTAGCGTGTGATTTGGAATACCTCGCACTGCGGTGACACTATACTACAAGAAGACTGGAAGTAAGAATGTTTTCGTTCATATTAAGCTTAATTTATTTATTTTCCCACATTGGTTGCATGGCAGTCGGTGTTGGGTTGGTTTGAATAACTCTTTTAGTTTATCGTTTTACATACATTTGATGCCTCCGCCATTGTCGGTTGGATTTATTACATTATACACTATTAATAAACTACTAAGTGCACTGAAGTTATGATCTATATAAAGTCCTGCCATTTAATTAGTGGTGACTGGCATTTTAATTTTTGAGTTTGTAAATTTACTAACGCTTAAAGTAACAATAAGTATCCACTCATCTCTCGGATTCGGAACAATATTATTTCCAAATGCAGAAAATAGAACTAAAACGATAAGTATTTGCTAATCCGTGATTAGAAATATATTGAGTTCAAATTACCCCACCATTACAGAGCATCTCGGGAGTAATGTTACAAGTCAATCGAAGCAAGGTGTTCAGGAATAAAATATGTGCTCACATGGCAAAATTTTATAAGAAACTAGCTGAAAACCCGCACTTTGCTACAGAGTACATACAAATTAAATACAACTGTCAATGTATGCAATTAATGCCAAAAAAATACACACATATAATATATATATATATATATATATATTTATAATAAATACGATGATCCATATATACAATTAATTTACAAAAAAATATATATTTATAAAAAAATCGTAAGTGATATTTTTATAGACAAAATAATTCCAATCGTCTGCCGCATTAGCAAGAAATTTTTTTTGTCTATTTAGTTGTTATGCACGGGACGATATATTTTTTAAAGTACCAGAAAAGAAATCACGTGATCAGAATTTAATAAATTAAATTAAAAAAATAATCTTTAAAAATTCACCAAAAATCAGAAAATGGAGGTAAAGATTCGAAAAAGATTTCATTTTAAAGGAATTTTTATTATCTTTCTCGTGGTATAAATTTTATAACGCTCAATTTAATATTTTAAATGCAAACTTAAAAAAAGTTAGTAAAACAGCTTAACAATTTAATTCAAAAAAATCTAAGAAGAATTTTTCAAAAATCTTTCTTAGTGCACCCCTACAGTATAAGAAGAATCCTCATGCAAAATTTCAGCCCATAAGGTCCAGCGGTTTGGTCTGTGCGTTGTATGTCAGTCACTGAATGACTCAGTTGCGGAACTGTATTATATATAGATTTACGTGACAGCATTTCTAAGATTAAAGATGTGATAAAAATTAAGTAATTTGTTTTGCATGAGCAAATGTGGTACAAGCGTTTCAGAAAAATAGTTGGCTATTACTTACGGTGGTTACAGCAAATAGAAAATATCAGCGCACGAGAATCCGGAATGTGAAAAACTCAATTTTTTACAAAAAGTTTCTTATAATATTTTGCCATCTGAGCGCAGAAATATATCATGCAGAGCCATCTCGTGAATATGTGAGTTGAAGTTGCATACGCAATGAAATGCTAACTAAATATGCACTGAAATAACCATTTTAAGCTCTAAGGTACTGTTTTTAAACTGCGACAAATTTAAGATTCCTCATTTTTCAAGTTCGCTAAAATTTCCTGTAAAACAAGTAAACTGCCTTGGTAGCGTTTTTGAGAGAGGAAAAAACAAGTAACACAGCAATGTTTTCGCGAAGTTTGACAGAGCAAGAAAAAAAAAGGTTTTAATTAAAAGTAAAATTGTCTTAGCGACGTCTGAAAGAGAAAGCAAAAGACAAAGAAACCAGAAATACAACAACGCCTTTCAGATGTTTAACAGAGGAAAGAAAATAAAAGTAAATTAGCGTTTCCTTGGTAACGTTTAACAGTGAAAAAAAAGACAATGCATATGGCAGTGCCTTAGGGCCTGTTCACATAGAATCCGTCAGCGTTAGCTTTACTCGTATTGACATTTTAAACCAATCACAGGCCTTAACAATTTCGTTGCTAATCGTTTGGAGGTTTGTAACTGGTTAAACGTATTTCAATACGAGTGACGCTGACGGACGCTCTGTGAACAGGACCTTAGAGACGTGTAATAGATGAAAAAATAATTAACAGAACCACGTTCAAAAGAGAGAAAAAGCGCCGTTCAAAAGAGGAAGGAAAGAGGGGAAATAATTACAAGATAAAAATATCTTTTATAAACGATGTTTTTAAATTTTCTGTTGAATCATATAAATTTGATAATTCTATGTATTAATAAATATTTTAAAAAAATTTGATGAATTATCCCATCACCTTGAAAGAAAATGAAGTTAATTGGAAGTTAACTTGCATTTAACTTTTCGTTCCCGTTCCGGCCAATAGATGGCTGCACCAGTCTACAGAGCAAAATTAACTGAAAACTGAAAGTTAATTTAATTCTGCTTAAATATGGCTAAAAGTATTAAAACAATGCATTGTGATCGTGTTCTGAGCTATTCTAAAGGTTTCAAATTTCTAGCTAGTCGGGAAGTTAGTTAAAAATTGATTGCAAGATTTGTAAGGGACAAACACACAAACAAACAAGAAAGCGAGTTAATAAAAACATGGTAAAAAGTAATGCAGCAATGCCTTGGCGATGTTTGACAGAGGAAGAAAAAAAAGTATTTAAGCTGTGCCTTGGCGACATTTACAGAAGAAAGAAAATACAGCTAATAAAGCAAAGCCTAGGCGACGTTTAAGAGGCAAAGAAAAAAATAATGATTTTAGTCAATAACTCCTTGGTTCGTACTTAAAATCTCATATCAAGTTTTTAATTTTAATATACTTTTATTCGGAAAATAAAAGATGATATTTTTTTTCTAATTAAATTTGATGACATTCTAGTTTTCTAATTTAATTTGAGCGAATGGGCCATATTTGAATCCATTTCTGATCAAGATACGGGAATCTTTGTCGCATCACGCAACCGGGTTTACTCATCCTGAGAAAACATGGCCGATGCTATTTCGCGGCCATTTTGGTGTATTTTTTTCTCATGAAAGTACATAAATGTTACATATTTGGAAAGAGCTTAACTGATAGCAAATAGAAAACTGATAATTTTTTCTGCGTACACTTATTCTATTAATTAAATAGTTTTAGAGATATTGGATTCTAATGAAGCGTCATCGCTCTTTGACGATGTAAACAAAAGGTGAATCATTCACAGCGTGATTCTCACTAAAAAATGAATCACTGAAATGAAATGTGTCACTGTGTCTTTTTATTTGAAAAACTAAATATTCAAATTGTTTAATAATAATAAAAAATACTTTATTGAAACTAAATAAATAGATATATACTGATTTTTGGTGGATTTACTGATTTTTGTGAAATGATTACATTTGGTATTTTTTTCGTTTCTACATTTCTTGACAAATCTGGTTTACAATAAACGAAAACGATAATTTTTCGTGTTCAGCGTCTACCGTGGGATAAATAATAAATCCTACTCTTGGGTCAATAACAGAGGGGTGAATTAGGTTAGAGTTGTGTGGCAACAAGGGGTTACGGTTGCTACCGGAATAAAAGCAAAAGAAAAAAAAATGGAACCTCAATAAAAATAGGTTGGTGTGATTTTTACGAGATATTTAGACAAGCGATTCTTAATGAATGATTAAGTGTGATACCAGACACGGCTGCCACCAGAAGTGTTGGGAAAGAGCTGAAATACAAGGTCGTATGTTATGTTTAAATATTTGATTTAGAAACAAATTTTACATTTGTATTCCCCCTTGTGTAACGAAGATTTATTTAGGTGCTGGAATTGTTTAGCTTCCAGTGAAGAAACAGTGTTCATAACTGTCTACATACCTGATATTTGTATAAAAGTGTTGTTTGGACTTAAAAGACATTTTTATTGTTAATTTTTATATGTTTTATTTGTGTTCACCAACAGATGGCAGTGTTTCACTTGGTTGGGTTTTTCTTTTTCTGGAGTGGCAACGATATAAGTTTAGAATTCTGTTTTCAATAACTTTTACAACTAGCATGTTTCTTTTTCATGTAATTTAAAGCCAAATTTTTGAAGTGGCTTATTATGGTTTTCTACAAGAAATATTTTAGCGAGGGCTTTGCGCAAGGCAGGTCCTCCCATTGTGAATTCAAGTAATTACTTCTTGACGTACTTGTTATTTATTTTGGGACTAGTTCACCCTTCGGCGATGCCGCTGAATGAATCGCTGCCATTTTGCAACGTTTGTTCTTATCCACATTTACTGGTCGTAAAGTTTTGAATAAAATTCTACAAGTTATATATGTTTTTTTTTCTAATTAGCGTGTGATTTGGAATACCTCGCACTGCGGTGACACCATACTACAAGAAGACTGGAAGTAAGAATGTTTTAGTTCATATTAAGCTTAATTTATTTTTTTCCCACATTGGCTGCATGGCAGTCGGTGTTGGGTTGGTTTGAATAACTCTTTTAGTTTATCGTTTTACATACATTTGGTGCCTCCGCCATTGTCGGTTGGATTTATTACATTATACACTATTAATAAAATACTAAGTGCACTGAAGTTATGATCTATATAAAGTCCTGCCATTTAATTAGTGGTGACTGGCATTTTAATTTTTGAGTTTGTAAATTTACTAACGCTTAAAGTAACAATAAGTATCCACTCATCTCTTGGATTCGGAACAATATTATTTCCAAATGCAGAAAATAGAACTAAAACGATAAGTATTTGCTAATCCGTGATTAGAAATATATTGAGTTCAAATTACCCCACCATTACAGAGCATCTCGGGAGTAATGTTCCAAGAAGTCAATCGAAGCAAGGTGTTCAGGAATAAAATATGTGCTCAGATGGCAAAATTTTATAAGAAACTAGCTGAAAACCCGCACTTTGCTACAGAGTACATACAAATTAAATACAACTGTCAATGTATGCAATTAATGCCAAAAAAATACATATATATATATATATATATATAATATATATTTATAATAAATACGATGATCCTATATACAATTAATTTACAAAAAAATATATATTTATAAAAAAATCGTAAGTGATATTTTTATAGACAAAATAATGTCCAATCGTCTGCCGCATTAGCAAGAAATTTTTTTTGTCTATTTAGTTGTTATGCACGTGACGATAAATTTTTTTAAAGTACCAGAAAAGAAATCACGTGATCAGAATTTAATAAATTAAATTTAAAATATTAATCTTTAAAAATTCACCAAAAATCAGAAAATGGAGGTAAAGATTCGAAAAAGATTTCATTTTAAAGGAATTTTTATGATCTTTCTCGTGGTATAAATTTTATAACGCTCAATTTAATATTTTAAATGCAAACTTAAAAAAAGTTAGTAAAACAGCTTAACAATTTAATTCAAAAAAATCTAAGAAGAATTTTTCAAAAATCTTTCTTAGTGCACCCCTACAGTATAAGAAGAATCCTCATGCAAAATTTCAGCCCATAAGGTCCAGCGGTTTGGTCTGTGCGTTGTATGTCAGTCACTGAATGACTCAGTTGCGGAACTGTATTATATATTAGATTTACGTGACAGCATTTCTAAGATTAAAGATGTGATAAAAATTAAGTAATTTGTTTTGCATGAGCAAATGTGGTACAAGCGTTTCAGAAAAATAGTTGGCTATTACTTACGGTGGTTACAGCAAATAGAAAATATCAGCGCACGAGAATCCGGAATGTGAAAAACTCAATTTTTTACAAAAAGTTTCTTATAATATTTTGCCATCTGAGCGCAGAAATATATCATGCAGAGCCATCTCGTGAATATGTGAGTTGAAGTTGCATACGCAATGAAATGCTAACTAAATATGCACTGAAATAACCATTTTAAGCTCTAAGGTACTGTTTTTATAACTGCGACAAATTTAAGATTCCTCATTTTTCAAGTTCGCTAAAATTTCCTGTAAAACAAGTAAACTGCCTTGGTAGCGTTTTTGAGAGAGGAAAAAACAAGTAACACAGCAATGTTTTCGCGAAGTTTGACAGAGCAAGAAAAAAAAAGGTTTTAATTAAAAGTAAAATTGTCTTAGCGACGTCTGAAAGAGAAAGCAAAAGACAAAGAAACCAGAAATACAACAACGCCTTTCAGATGTTTAACAGAGGAAAGAAAATAAAAGTAAATTAGCGTTTCCTTGGTAACGTTTAACAGTGAAAAAAAAAGACAATGCATATGGCAGTGCCTTAGGGCCTGTTCACATAGAATCCGTCAGCGTTAGCTTTACTCGTATTGACATTTTAAACCAATCACAGGCCTTAACAATTTCGTTGCTAATCGTTTGGAGGTTTGTAACTGGTTAAACGTATTTCAATACGAGTGACGCTGACGGACGCTCTGTGAACAGGACCTTAGAGACGTGTAATAGATGAAGAAAAAATAATTAACAGAACCACGTTCAAAAGAAGAGAAAAGCGCCGTTCAAAAGAGGAAGGAAAGAGGGGAAATAATTACAAGATAAAAATATCTTTTTATAAACGATGTTTTTAAATTTTCTGTTGAATCATATAAATTTGATAATTCTATGTATTAATAAATATTTTAAAAAAATTTGATGAATTATCCCATCACCTTGAAAGAAAATTAATTGGAAGTTAACTTGCATTTAACTTTTCGTTCCCGTTCCGGCCAATAGATGGCTGCACCAGTCTACAGAGCAAAATTAACTGAAAATACTGAAAGTTAATTTAATTCTGCTTAAATATGGCTAAAAGTATTAAAACAATGCATTGTGATCGTGTTCTGAGCTATTCTAAAGGTTTCAAATTTCTAGCTAGTCGGGAAGTTAGTTAAAAATTGATTGCAAGATTTGTAAGGGACAAACACACAAACAAACAAGAAAGCGAGTTAATAAAAACATGGTAAAAAGTAATGCAGCAATGCCTTGGCGATGTTTGACAGAGGAAGAAAAAAAAGTATTTAAGCTGTGCCTTGGCGACATTTACAGAAGAAAAGAAAATACAGCTAATAAAGCAAAGCCTAGGCGACGTTTAAGAGGCAAAGAAAAAAAATAATGATTTTAGTCAATAACTCCTTGGTTCGTACTTAAAATCTCATATCAAGTTTTTAATTTTAATATACTTTTATTCGGAAAATAAAAGATGATATTTTTTTTCTAATTAAATTTGATGACATTCTAGTTTTCTAATTTAATTTGAGCGAATGGGCCATATTTGAATCCATTTCTGATCAAGATACGGGAATCTTTGTCGCATCACGCAACCGGGTTTACTCATCCTGAGAAAACATGGCCGATGCTATTTCGCGGCCATTTTGGTGTATTTTTTTTCTCATGAAAGTACATAAATGTTACATATTTGGAAAGAGCTTAACTGATAGCAAATAGAAAACTGATAATTTTTTCTGCGTACACTTATTCTATTAATTAAATAGTTTTAGAGATATTTGGATTCTAATGAAGCGTCATCGCTCTTTGACGATGTAAACAAAAGGTGAATCATTCACAGCGTGATTCTCACTAAAAAATGAATCACTGAAATGAAATGTGTCACTGTGTCTTTTATTTGAAAAACTAAATATTCAAATTGTTTAATAATAAAAAATACTTTATTGAAACTAAATAAATAGATATATACTGATTTTTGGTGGATTTACTGATTTTTGTGTGAAATGATTACATTTGGTATTTTTTTCGTTTCTACATTTCTTGACAAATCTGGTTTACAATAAACGAAAACGATAATTTTTCGTGTTCAGCGTCTACCGTGGGATAAATAATAAATCCTACTCTTGGGTCAATAACAGAGGGGTGAATTAGGTTAGAGTTGTGTGGCAACAAGGGGTTACGGTTGCTACCGGAATAAAAGCAAAAGAAAAAAAATGGAACCTCAATAAAATAGGTTGGTGTGATTTTTACGAGATATTTAGACAAGCGATTCTTAATGAATGATTAAGTGTGATACCAGACACGGCTGCCACCAGAAGTGTTGGGAAAGAGCTGAAATACAAGGTCGTATGTTATGTTTAAATATTTGATTTAGAAACAAATTTTACATTTGTATTCCCCCTTGTGTAACGAAGATTTATTTAGGTGCTGGAATTGTTTAGCTTCCAGTGAAGAAACAGTGTTCATAACTGTCTACATACCTGATATTTGTATAAAAGTGTTGTTTGGACTTAAAAGACATTTTTATTGTTAATTTTTATATGTTTTATTTGTGTTCACCAACAGATGGCAGTGTTTCACTTGGTTGGGTTTTTCTTTTCTGGAGTGGCAACGATATAAGTTTAGAATTCTGTTTTCAATAACTTTTACAACTAGCATGTTTCTTTTTCATGTAATTTAAAGCCAAATTTTTGAAGTGGCTTATTATGGTTTTCTACAAGAAATATTTTAGCGAGGGCTTTGCGCAAGGCAGGTCCTCCCATTGTGAATTCAAGTAATTACTTCTTGACGTACTTGTTATTTATTTTGGGACTAGTTCACCCTTCGGCGATGCCGCTGAATGAATCGCTGCCATTTTGCAACGTTTGTTCTTATCCACATTTACTGGTCGTAAAGTTTTGAATAAAATTCTACAAGTTATATATGTTTTTTTTTCTAATTAGCGTGTGATTTGGAATACCTCGCACTGCGGTGACACCATACTACAAGAAGACTGGAAGTAAGAATGTTTTAGTTCATATTAAGCTTAATTTATTTATTTTCCCACATTGGCTGCATGGCAGTCGGTGTTGGGTTGGTTTGAATAACTCTTTTAGTTTATCGTTTTACATACATTTGGTGCCTCCGCCATTGTCGGTTGGATTTATTACATTATACACTATTAATAAAATACTAAGTGCACTGAAGTTATGATCTATATAAAGTCCTGCCATTTAATTAGTGGTGACTGGCATTTTAATTTTTGAGTTTGTAAATTTACTAACGCTTAAAGTAACAATAAGTATCCACTCATCTCTTGGATTCGGAACAATATTATTTCCAAATGCAGAAAATAGAACTAAAACGATAAGTATTTGCTAATCCGTGATTAGAAATATATTGAGTTCAAATTACCCCACCATTACAGAGCATCTCGGGAGTAATGTTACAAGAAGTCAATCGAAGCAAGGTGTTCAGGAATAAAATATGTGCTCACATGGCAAAATTTTATAAGAAACTAGCTGAAAACCCGCACTTTGCTACAGAGTACATACAAATTAAATACAACTGTCAATGTATGCAATTAATGCCAAAAAAATACACATATAATATATATATATATATATATATTTTTATAATAAATACGATGATCCATATATACAATTAATTTACAAAAAATAATATATTTATAAAAAAATCGTAAGTGATATTTTTATAGACAAAATAATGTCCAATCGTCTGCCGCATTAGCAAGAAATTTTTTTTTGTCTATTTAGTTGTTATGCACGGGACGATATATTTTTTAAAGTACCAGAAAAAAATCACGTGATCAGAATTTAATAAATTAAATTAAAAAAAAATCTTTAAAAATTCACCAAAAATCAAAATGGAGGTAAAGATTCGAAAAAGATTTCATTTTAAAGGAATTTTTATTATCTTTCTCGTGGTATAAATTTTATAACGCTCAATTTAATATTTTAAATGCAAACTTAAAAAAAGTTAGTAAAACAGCTTAACAATTTAATTCAAAAAAATCTAAGAAGAATTTTTCAAAAATCTTTCTTAGTGCACCCCTACAGTATAAGAAGAATCCTCATGCAAAATTTCAGCCCATAAGGTCCAGCGGTTTGGTCTGTGCGTTGTATGTCAGTCACTGAATGACTCAGTTGCGGAACTGTATTATATATATAGATTTACGTGACAGCATTTCTAAGATTAAAGATGTGATAAAAATTAAGTAATTTGTTTTGCATGAGCAAATGTGGTACAAGCGTTTCAGAAAAATAGTTGGCTATTACTTACGGTGGTCACAGCAAATAGAAAATATCAGCGCACGAGAATCCGGAATGTGAAAAACTCAATTTTTTACAAAAAGTTTCTTATAATATTTTGCCATCTGAGCGCAGAAATATATCATGCAGAGCCATCTCGTGAATATGTGAGTTGAAGTTGCATACGCAATGAAATGCTAACTAAATATGCACTGAAATAACCATTTTAAGCTCTAAGGTACTGTTTTTATAACTGCGACAAATTTAAGATTCCTCATTTTTCAAGTTCGCTAAAATTTCCTGTAAAACAAGTAAACTGCCTTGGTAGCGTTTTTGAGAGAGGAAAAAAACAAGTAACACAGCAATGTTTTCGCGAAGTTTGACAGAGCAAGAAAAAAAAAGGTTTTAATTAAAAGTAAAATTGTCTTAGCGACGTCTGAAAGAGAAAGCAAAAGACAAAGAAACCAGAAATACAACAACGCCTTTCAGATGTTTAACAGAGGAAAGAAAATAAAAGTAAATTAGCGTTTCCTTGGTAACGTTTAACAGTGAAAAAAAGACAATGCATATGGCAGTGCCTTAGGGCCTGTTCACATAGAATCCGTCAGCGTTAGCTTTACTCGTATTGACATTTTAAACCAATCACAGGCCTTAACAATTTCGTTGCTAATCGTTTGGAGGTTTGTAACTGGTTAAACGTATTTCAATACGAGTGACGCTGACGGACGCTCTGTGAACAGGACCTTAGAGACGTGTAATAGATGAAGAAAAAATAATTAACAGAACCACGTTCAAAAGAGAGAGAAAAGCGCCGTTCAAAAGAGGAAGGAAAGAGGGGAAAAATTACAAGATAAAAATATCTTTTTATAAACGATGTTTTTAAATTTTCTGTTGAATCATATAAATTTGATAATTCTATGTATTAATAAATATTTTAAAAAAATTTGATGAATTATCCCATCACCTTGAAAGAAAATGAAGTTAATTGGAAGTTAACTTGCATTTAACTTTTCGTTCCCGTTCCGGCCAATAGATGGCTGCACCAGTCTACAGAGCAAAATTAACTGAAAATAACTGAAAGTTAATTTAATTCTGCTTAAATATGGCTAAAAGTATTAAAACAATGCATTGTGATCGTGTTCTGAGCTATTCTAAAGGTTTCAAATTTCTAGCTAGTCGGGAAGTTAGTTAAAAATTGATTGCAAGATTTGTAAGGGACAAACACACAAACAAACAAAAAGCGAGTTAATAAAAACATGGTAAAAAGTAATGCAGCAATGCCTTGGCGATGTTTGACAGAGGAAGAAAAAAAAAGTATTTAAGCTGTGCCTTGGCGACATTTACAGAAGAAAAGAAAATACAGCTAATAAAGCAAAGCCTAGGCGACGTTTAAGAGGCAAAGAAAAAAATAATGATTTTAGTCAATAACTCCTTGGTTCGTACTTAAAATCTCATATCAAGTTTTTAATTTTAATATACTTTTATTCGGAAAATAAAATGATATTTTTTTTCTAATTAAATTTGATGACATTCTAGTTTTCTAATTTAATTTGAGCGAATGGGCCATATTTGAATCCATTTCTGATCAAGATACGGGACGTATTGCGATATTTCTTTACATGTTTTTGTTAGCTCGCTTTCTTGTTTGTGTGTTTGTCTGTACAAATCTTGCAATCGATTTTTAACTAACTTCCCGACTATCTAGACATTTGAAACTTTTAGAATAGCTCAGAACACGATGACAGTGCATTATTTTCATACTTTTAGCCATCTTTAAGCTGAATTAAATTCATTTTCAGTTATTTTCAGTTAATTTTGTTTTGTAGACTAGTGCAGCCATCTATTGGCTGAGAAGGGAACGAAAAGTTAAACTCAAGTTAACTTCCAATTTACATCATTTTTTCAAATTGATGGGATAATTCATTAAAATTTTTTTTTTTTAAGTATTTATTAATACATAGAATTGTCAAGTTTATATGATACAACAGAAAATTTAAAAACATGGTATATAAAAAGTTCTTTGTATCTTGTAATTATTTTTTGTAACTCCATAAACATGCCTTTAGAAACCATGGTAACAATCATGATTAAGAGAAATACGAAATGCGAATATATTATACATACGAATCTTCAAGGCCGTTATAAATGTTCTAACGTAGGATTACGTTCCTCAATAACGGTCCGGCGGAGATAAAAATTTATCCGGGGTCGTGAGTTTAAATTTTAACAGCGCGCCAAACCCAGTAGCAATAAACAGTTGAACAGAAAAATGCCAAAATGCGTCATAAAATAAAAGAAAAGAAAAGAAAAGAGGTAAGCAACGACAAGTAATCCTACTTTAATAACCCTCGGTAATTTTGTTAGAAGAGACTACCTGAAATATATATTTTTTAACCTTATTCTAACTTTAATCTTCACTTTTGTGTTTGTATGTTAGAGTTTTAATTTTATTTTTGCGTTTGTGCACGGAATTTATGTGTAAAGGATTGGTAGATATATATCAGCTCTTAATACCGGCATCAAACATTTTTCTTCTCTTATTGATTTACAGATTATTTATGACATTCTATGGAGCGCAGAAGAATAATGACCCTGATAATTGTTCGGGAACCCTCAGATCACAATATATCGAAAACAATTCCTAATATTTTGGGAATGGTTCTTAGCTTTAAGTTCCATATTAACGCTGTCTATTCTCAGTGTGTACGTGTTTTCAAAGTTGAGTTGATAATCCTTACAAGACATCAAGCAACATTAGAATTCAAGCATTCATTCCTTTGTGTAAGGAAATAGAAAATATGATATTTTACCATTATACGGATTTGTCGCCAACGTCACGCAAAATGTCGCTGATTGTAATAACAAAAAGTCGCCAACTAAATAAAAGGAATACAAGAAAATGCTTACTTTCACATTACATTTACACTTTACGAACTATATTTCAAAGTTAACAAAAAAGAAAATGGGTAGTTGTAAAGAAGAAGGTATCTCTTGGCGAAGTTTGGCATAAAAAATTCAAATTTATAGTTTTAGGAAGTGTTATTTTGTTAATTATTTTGACCAGAAAGAGTGGGACCGTAAAATTTATATTTTACCATATTTTTATTAACTTGCTGTCTTGTTTGTTTGTGGTTTGTTTGTGTGTGTGTTTGTCCAGTAGAAATCTTGCAATCGATTTTTAACTAACTTTCCGACTAGCTAGACATTTGAAACTTTTAGAATTGCTCAGAACACGATGAAAATGCATTTTTAAAATACTTTTAGCCATCTTTAAGCAGAATTAAATTAATTTTCAGTTATTTTCAGTTAATTTTGTTTTGTAGACTGGTGCAGCCATCCATTGGCCGGAATGGGAATGAAAAGTTAAATGCAAGTTAACTTCCAACTAATTCCATTTTCTTTCAAGTTGATGGGTTAATTCATCAATATCTTAAAAAAGTAATTATTAATACACAGATTTGTCAAGTTTATATGATTCAACAGAAAATTTGAAAACATGGTATATAAAAAGTTCTTTTTATCTTGTAATTATTATATACTCCCTTTAAAATATATCCACCCGAAGATAAAACTCTACCACCTAAATGTTTAGACTTTATAATTTGCTATAATCCGTCTGTTTGTCGCCACCATGTACATACGTTGACGTAACGTAATCGTCGTCTTTTAGTGTGATTTTGGCTGCGGTCCCACGTCGAGACCGTTTTGGCCAAATTTTGGCAAAATTGCTCTCCCGAACGCCAAAATTAGCCTGGAAAGCATTACCCCACTTAAAAGGGCGTTCATCCGTGGATTATTTTTATTTCGATTTTTTTTTTTTTTGGGGGGGGGCTTTCCTGCTACTTAATAAATAATTATATTCATGTATTATTTGCGCGTTTCAAAGATTATGCCTATAATTTTTCTGTTTTATACAATATTTTTCAGAAGAAAAAAAGTTAATAATTATACTGATGCATTATTCCTGCATGGATGTTTGCTGCTAATTAAAATTGAATATATAATAAGTCAGGGTTTTATAAAAGTTTATATTTCTTGATAATTATATATTAAAAAATTGATAATTCTATTTTTCTAATATTATTATAAATTTCATTGTATTAGTTAAAAAAATAGTTTTTCCCGCTACTTAATAAATAATTCGATTGACGCCTATCTATCTATCTATCTATCTATCTATATATATATATATATATATATATATATATATATATATATTATTATATATATATATATATATAGCATGCCCTTTACTTTTATTGGCAGCAAAAATGCATCACACCCGATTTCAAAAAGCGTTTTTTTCTTAATGCACTGATAATGCATGAATAATGCATGAATCATTTATTAAGAAGCGGGAAAGATCCCCCCCCCCATTGGTCATAAGGATGGACTTCCGTTGACACAATTTGGTAGCTCACCACAGTAACATATAATCGTCCTTTTTAGCGGTCGGGTCCGGTTTGCGTACCGCAGCCGTGATTTTCATGAATTTTGAAAATTTCGCCAAACTGCGCCAAAGGGTACCCGCTTCTTTAAAATGGCCAAAACATGGATAGTAGATAAAAAAAAACCAGTAATGCTGACTTTTCACATCACATACTTTTGCAAAATGCATTTCTACTTACGGTGGCATATATCGTTATTTCTCATGCAGGAATTTAGTTTACCTGAAAAAGTGTACGTAAGAAGTGGACAAAGGACTTTTATTAAAGAGTATTTAAGAAGCGTACATGGCTTCATTGGAAAAATAACTCTTTACATAATCTTTAAAATTCATATTCAGGTACATTTTTGCCTACTTCTTTATATACACTTAGAGTTGTTTTGTTAGTAATGCCATGTCGTGGTAACTGCGTCTGTGCTAGTTGTCCCAAAGGTTAAACACAACAAGCAAATGGTAACGACTTTTTCTTGCCAAGAATCGGAATTCTCTAAGAGGTTGGCGACAGTTCGGTATAATGGGAAAGTAACAAAAATTTTGGCAACAGAAGCAAAATATTTTACAGAAATTGAGTAATTAAGACCTCTGTGTACTAGGATGGTACCGGTTATACACGGAGGAGGAGCAAGTGAGGTGTGGAGAGGCCAGTACCGCCTATTACGATGAGCGGTTCTAACGTAACTATCAATCGTTTCCTCCACCCCCGCACACAACGAAAAAAAATGAACATGTCTACGAAATTAAGTGTTTAAAATCTATTTTTTCTCACACTTTACAGTTATATAAATATTGATCTATATGAATAAAAGAAAACGTTGTCAGTCAGGGAACAATTCCTGGTAGACCATTTCTGGTATGACATCCGTTATGAAATTCGGCCATGTTTGAAAATGTCGAAATCGATGTATATTTTTTCTCATGAAAGTACATAAATTTTATATATTTGGAAAGAGCTTTAAAAACTGAAACTATTTTCTGCTTACACTTATTCTGGTACTTTAATAGTTTTAGAGATATTTCAATTCTAAATGCATATTCCACCGATACAAAACGTAACCGCCATGTTTTAAGAGTTAAAATCGATGTATTTTAAAAAAGAAAGTTCATAAATTTTACATATTTAAAAAGAGCTTTAAAAGCTGATAATTTCTTCTGCGTACACTTATTCTGTTACCTTAATAGTTTTAGAGATATTTCAACTCTAAATGCGTATTCCACCGATACAAATCATAACCGCCATGTTTTAAGAGTTAAAATCGATTTTTTTAAAAGAAAGTTCATAAACTTTACATATTTAAAAGAGCTTTAAAAGCTGATAATTTTTTCTGCAACCACTTATTCTGTTACTTTAATAGTTTTAGAGATATTTCAATTCTAAATGCATATTCCACCAATACAAATCGTAACCGCCATGATTTAAGAATTAAAATCGATCTATTTCTTTTTAAGAAAATTCATAAATTTTCACATTTAAAAAGAGCTTTAAAAACTGATAATTTCTGCGTACACTTATTTTGTTACTTTAACAGTTTTAGAGATATTTCAATTCTAAATGCATACTCCTCCGAACAAAACATAACCGCCCTGTTTTACAATGTAAACAAAGCGTGATTCTTTCACAGCGTGATTCTCACTAAAAAATTAATAACTGAGAAGAAATGCTTTGGTGTGACTTATTTTTAATTGTTTTTCTATTTTTCATACTTTTAATTTAAACTTTTTAATCATAAATAGATCATTTGAAGATGTACTGATTTTGGGGGGGGGGGGTTTACAATAAAAGCAAAAAAAATTTGAATTCAAATGAATATGATTCGGGTGTCAAGTGATTTGATAGCTGGGCTAAGTCCGGCTACTAATGAAATAAAAATGATATATTGAGATTGCTGGAACTTTTCTTCACGTGTGCGAGCACCCTCCTCTTCCCTCAAGGTGTATATTATATATATATGTATGTATAATGTAGGAAAGAAAATTATTTGTGTTTAAAACACACTGTATGAGCCAAATGTCATACGTTGCACTGGTCCCAAATTTGTTATATTCGAATGGACCGTAGACTAATAAATTATATCAAAACCATTGTCGACCATACGACACAAGAATTAATAACAATTTTTTTACTTAAACGAATTATCTAATACTAATGTATGAACAAAATCAATACATGAAACATCGACCATACGATGTGCGAGCGTAACAAACTTTTTGATGCAACAAACGATTTCAAACAAATTCTAATATCTTTTAGTTTACGATGCCAACATAAGAATTAAAAACTATGATACCTATATTTGTATTATTTCAAAGGCGCATTTGGCGATTGCCAACATAGCCATTGGCGTCAACATTCTCCCCAGGTTGAAATTATATTATATTCAAAATACATTAATACATAAATGAACAATATATTACAAAACAATTTTGCCTCATATTTTGACTTAAACATTTTCTAAATGAATACAGATAACTTAAAATGTAAATAATGTTATCAATAATACACGAATATACAAATTAAATGTAAACTCAAAACATAAACCAACTAAAAATTTACATATTTTGATTAGGTAATACACATAACTTTCTAATACTACGTTTAATATACCGTTTTTTGTTTTCACCACAGCTACTCTAATTCTATTATCGGATCCTGGTATCACTTCTTGAATACGTCCAATCAACCATTTACATGGTGGCAAGTGATCTTCTTTAACTAAAACCATTAGACCAGGTTGTAAATTTTGTATTTCAACATGCCATTTGGTGCGATTTTGTAAATGATTTAAATAACTAATCTGCCATTTTTTCCATATGGCTTGAACAATTTTGGTGTTTTTTTGCCAATTTGTTAATAAATTGTCTGGTTTGTTCACTATTAGTGATTCAGGGATTGTATTCAAAATGCGTCCTATCAAAAAATGTGATGGAGTTAAAACATCTAAATTATCCACATCTGAGCTCATCGGAATTAACGATCTGCTGTTTAAGATGCCTTCGATCTGAATTCTAATAGTCTGGAATTCTTCCAAGGTCAGCTTTCGATCACCAATAGTTCGTCTAAGATGGTATTTAAATGATTTGACACTGGCTTCCCAAAGTCCACCGAAATTCGGGGCTTTGGGAGGAATAAAATTCCAGGCAATGCCTTCTGAGGCTAAATAACAAGCTAAATTTTCCTCTGGCTTTTTAACAAGTTTGTACAATCGTTTTAATTCTAAATGCGCGCCTACGAAATTGGTGGCATTATCCGTGAACAGACACGAACTTTTACCACGTCTAGAGAAAAATCTTATTAGCGCCGCGATTAGCGCTTCTGAGGTTAAATCTGTGACAGTCTCTAAATGTACCGCCTTTGTCACAAAGCAGACAAATATAGCTATGTATACTTTGTGGTATACACCCTTTCTTTGTCCTTTAAACTTTACATAAAAGGGTCCACAAAAATCTATTCCTGTGGCATTAAAGGGGGAACTCGGATTTATTCTTTCCGGAGGGAGATTGCCCATAAGCTGACTTTCCGTAACAGGTTTTTGTTTAAAACATGTAACACAATTGTGGACAATTTGTCGAGTGATACTTCTGCCGTTAATGGCCAGTATTCTTGGCGTACTAAATGCAATAAATTCTGTGCTCCTACATGCAGATATTTCCTATGGTAGTAATTCATCAAAATGTTTGTAAATTTGTGGGTCGCAGAAAGTAAAATGGGATGTTTTGCGTTAAAATTTAAATTTGATTTTTCTAATCGTCCTCCAACTCTTAGAATTCCATTGGAATCTAAAAAGGGTTGGAGGTCCTTTACCTTCCCTTTTATAACCCTTTTACCAGCTAAGAGAACAGATATCTCCATTTTAAATTCATTTGCCTGTATTTGTCGAATGATAAATTCTGTCGCTGTTTTCTGCTTCTGGTGTAACAGGGGGCCTCTGTACCTATCCTCTAGTTTGCTTCTAGTATTTTTCAAAAATCTGAAAATTAAACTAAAAATATATACAATTTTAGAAAAACTATTTGATCTGTCTAAAACTCTATTTAACAAATCACTTTCTAAAGTCAATACAAAAGTCAATGAAGGGACCGGCAATTTCTGCACTTCTGGAACCTCCACAGCTGTTGGGCAGGGATTATCCTTTAACGACAAAAAGTCATTCAAAAGGAAAGTGGGACCATCCCCCACAGTTTGCTATCTCGAAGAGTTTCAGGATCAACACCTCTAGAAATTATGTCAGCTGGGATTTTCTTCTGGTTACATGGTGCCATTGATGAGTCGAAGACAGTTCTGGAATAACTGCGACGCGATTCGCTACAAATGTTTTCAAAGTATGTGGTTCGTGTTGAATCCACGCAAGTACTATTGTCGAATCGGTCCACAAATGAACGCTATTCACAGATATTTTAACGATGATAGCACTCGGTTCACTAATTTTACTAGTAATACTGCTGCACAAAGTTCTAGTCTTGGAAATGTTGTACGTTTCAGAGGCGAGACTCTTGATTTGCTGCAGAGTAACTTCACTGAGACTTCCGATGATGTGGCAGTAGCTTTGACATAAACTACCGCTCCATAGGCCTTTTCGGAGGCGTCCGAGAATCTGTGTATTTTTAGCTGCCTAAATACTATCATTCAAAATATAGCGATCGACATCAATACTTTCAACTACTTGGAGGTTTTTTACAAAATTTTTCCATTCTTGAGCTTCTTTAGCTGAGAGTGGCTCGTCCCAGTCAATCTTTAAAAGCCATAATTTTTGAATAAATATCTTTTCTCGAACTATAATTGGTCCTAAAAGTCCCAAAGGGTCGAATAATCTAGAAATATGAGATAATATTGATCTTTTAGTGCACTTTGATGAATATTGAGGGAGAAACAAAAAATTTAAATTTATCAATTTTTTGATTCCAAATGAGACCTAGTGTCTTTACTGTTTCTCTTGATTGATCAAAATGATATTCTTGATATTCGAACAGCACTGATTTTAACAGTTTCTTTTCGTTAGAGGACCATTTACAAAGTTTCATTCCACCAGCTTGTAACATTTGTATCAACTGGTTTTGTAACTCCTTAGCACTACTTAAATCATTGCTACCTGTGACTAAGTCATCTATGAAGAAATCAGAGAGAGTCACAGCTGAAGCAAGAGGAAAATTATCTTTCTCTTCTACTGCAAGTTGTCTCAAAGCTCTTACTGCTAGAAATGGAGCTGAGGCTGTGCCATATGTCACAGTTTTAAGTCTATATTCTTGAAAAGACTCTTCAGGAGAATTACGCCAAACTATTCTTTGTAAATCTGAATCGTTATTCGTAACTAAAATTTGTCTATACATTTTAGAAATATCAGCTGTCAGAGCATATTTATGTAATCTAAATCTTGATGTTATGTCGAAAATATCATCCTGCAACTTTGGGCCTACCATTAGTGTTTGATTTAGAGAAATGCCTGTTGATATCTTAGCCGAGGCATCAAACACTACCCTCAATGCAGTTGTCGAACTATCCTTCAAAACAAAATGATGCGGAAGGTAATTTGTTCTACCCAACATTTCATTTCTCTTGTAATGTGGAACAAGCTCCATGTGACCTAATTTTAAATAAGTGTCCATGAATTCTTTATACATGGTTTTACAATTGGGCAAGCGTTCTAATCGTTTTTGTACTTAGAAAACGATTAATAGCCATATCCTTTGAATATCCCAAAGATTTAGTACACTCTTTGAAAGGTAATTTTACACAAAATCTACCCGATACTCTAGTATAATATTTTACAAAATGATCTTCACATTGAATTTCTTCCGGTGTTAAAGAACTAACTGAATTCACTTCTTCCAGTTCCCAAATTTTTTAAAGTTTTCTTCAATATATTCTGAAGACTTCAATAATCCACAGAATTACGTGTTTACAGAACTAACTACTGTTCCACTAGCTACATAACCGAATACAGTTTCTTGCAATAAAATACCATGCGAAGGTAAACGAAATTGTCCTGACCTTAAAATTTCAAAAAAATACTCTGCTCCGATAAGCAAGTCAATTTTGGCTGGATTTGTGAATCCTTCATGTGCCAGTTCAATATGCGATGGTAAATTCAAGTCATTTATGTTTATTGGGATAGTCATAGTAATGTCTGTAATATTAGGTACAATTAAACATTTCATACTGACAGAAAAATTCCTGTTCTTATTTGCAACTTCTATAACTACACTTTTATTTACAGTGACCGATGTATTATTAATGTTGATACGGGAGCGTATATTCTTTCAGCTCTTAAACCCAATTTTTGCAAAGATCTATAAGATAAAAATTGAGCACTTGATCCATTATCCAAAAGGCAAATGGCAGGAATAAATTCCCCTAACATATTTTTCACATAAACCCGTGCTGTTTGAAGAAGAATATTTTTCCTTTGAGAGATTAAACAGCTTGAAACTGCTTTAGCTTCGACTGCTAAATTATGTTGTGGTTTCTCATTTTCGTTTGGGATAAATAAATTTGATGACTCAATTGGCGAGTCAATTGGCGCCGCAGACAGGGTGTCTACACTTTCTCTATGAAGAAGTGTGTTGTGCTTAGCTTTGCATACATTGCACACGTACTTCGAATTGCAATTTACAACTTATGTTGCGCACTGAAGCAATTAATACACAAATTATGTTTTTTTACAAAGTCAAATCTTTGCAACGAATTTAGTTTTAAAAATGCAGAACACTTAAATATGTAATGATTAAGAGATATACAGCAAGCACATACTTTATTGTATGATTTCACCATAAGTGATTTCGGTTTTTGATATTTCTCAAAAACTTTCAATTTTGAAGAGACACTACGTGATAAATTATCCAACATTTGGCATCTTTTTTCCAAAAATGCAATTAAATCATCCAACTTCGGAACTTCCCTGGAAGTTATATTAGCTCGTATTGCTTTCTTGATTCTTTATCGAGTTTAGCCAATTATATTTAATAACACAACATCAGATAATTTATTTCTTTCAAGACCCATTGTATTTAGTGCTCTTAAATTTTTTTAACTATATCTATCAAACTTCGCAGTTCCTTAGAAGATTCATAAGTTATTTTATCAAATTCTAGTATTTGCTTAACATATACATCAACTAACACGCGTTCGTTTGAATATCTTTCGTCTAAAGCTGCGAAAAGCGTTTTAAATGTATCGTTAACAGTTTGTAAATTCTTGGCTTCGCCGACTAAAGCCGAATGTAAATACTGCAATTTTGAGTTTCATCTAAATGAGAATTATTGGTAATAATATTATCAAATTGAAACTTAAAACAACTATATTCTTCTATTTTCCCGAAAATTTAGGAATTACAATTTCGGGAAGTCGAATATTAACGCTATTATTTACATCTTTATTACCATCTGAAATAAATGAACTATTTTGACAGGTAATCAAACTATTAATTTTTACCTGTAATGCTTCGATGCGAAATTCCAAATCCAAAAATTCTTCTTCAATATCCGATATATCTTCTTCGGGATCAACTTTCTCGAAAAACTGTATTCGAATGTAATCCAAACTTGATTGATACTTCAATAAATTTTCTAATTTTATTTTTAACTCAGCAGCTAAAATATCCGATGGGGCTTTTACCTCCTTTTCTTTTCAGTATGTCTCTATTTTAGTAATCTGAGCCTTCAATGTCGATTTTTGTCGATTTAGCGCAATGAGTGCCATTCTTTTCTCCGGCTCGACGGACCAACTGTATGAGCCAAATGTCATACGTTGCACTGGTCCCAAATTTGTTATATTCGAATGGACTGTAGACTAATAAATTATATCAAAACCATTGTCGACCATACGACACACGAATTAATAACAATTTATTTACTTAAACGAATTATCTACAATACTAATGTATGAACAAAATCAATACATGAAACATCGACCATACGATGTGCGAGCGTAACAAACTTTTGATGCAACAAACGATTTCAAACAAATTCTAATATCTTTTAGTTTACGATGCCAACATAAGAATTAAAAACTATGATACCTATATTTGTATTATTTCAAAGGCGCATTTGGCGATTGCCAACATAGCCATTGGCGTCAACACACTATAGCACATCTTTTTGAAGAAAATCAAACTGATCAATATTTTTGTGTCCCTTTGGAAAATAGATTATAAATCTACAAAGAATTTATTTCTCTAATAACAGTTACAGAAAAAAACCCTTCTAAATGTAAGTTTAGTAAGCAACTTTACTTCATGGGTTAAACTCAAAGCTGAGGGAATCGAACATGACGGCTGCACACTATCCTTAAAGAGAATTATAAACGCATATTAAACTGTGACTGATACATTTGATTGAGAACAAATTCTGTATTAAGAACCTTTATCTTAAATGTAGTATGGATCAGAGGAAACTTTAGTTCTAAAACCGCTATGTACATTCAAACCGCTGAATATTAAAATGCAGAGTAAAAGCTTTTCTTACCTGAAACTACTTTATTTTATCCCATTTTTTGCTCTTGTGTGTGTGCGTGGTTCATTTTGTTACTATAGAACCTGTCGTCACGTCCAATAACAATGACTCGCTATTTTAGTTTAAGAAAGTTTCCTTTTAAGTTAAAATAGCCCGAGAAGCAGATAGCTGGTGAAAAATCGTTTGGAGGACAAAGCAGAAATTTAAAAGTGTTCGTATACGTTACTATAGTAACACACTGGAAGTTTCAGAGTACATTATACTTTGCCTAAAGGCTGACGGAGAAAGTGTTATACTTACACGTATTGGTGACTAAAAATGATTTGGCGAGTTATGGCATTTTGCGATTTTGGCGACTAAAGAAAATTGATAAATTGGCGAGTTTTTGTACACTTCTGTTTTCTATGTTAAAGTGATCTGCTTCTTTTGCGTTTATTGGCTTAAATTAGTTTATTTAAATAGAGTTATTTGGAGTCCTTTTAAATTACAGGATGATATTTCTTTTAAGGTGTTAAATCCCATTATATTAAGCAGTAAGTAAAAGAATGTAATGCAATTATACTCTACTGAAATGAGGCTTTGAACAATCTCCTTATCTACATGATTACATTTATACTTTTCAAACTGAGAGGAATGAAATATATGATGTATAATGTATGTAAGTAAGGTTCGTGTCTAGGGAATTTAGGGGTCGTCATAAATTTCCAAAGTCCTTAATTAACTCCAGTAATACGAATTACTAGACGACAAACATTGTATTTAGACGACACTTTAGATTAAACATAAAACAATTAAAACATATCAATATTTTAGTTAAATCCTCATTACAGAGAAAGTATGTTCTTCGTACTGCGTCGTTATCAAAAACAAAGGCCTCCGTAGCCGTCTGTTGTGATGGTACGTCTTGCCACTACTAAAATCAATTCTCATCTAAGTGGTTTACGGGTAGTTCACAGATGGCTCTGGCTGAAAGACAGAATTGCCAGCAGCGGGAGTCTGCAGCAAGTGTCAGAGGCCGTTCCGACATTTATGTGCAACGATTGCATGTGCCCATTTTTTGAAAACAGTTTCTACAGTACACTATCGAGTACCTATTCGTTACCTAACCAAACTCCTTTCCTGTACAGTCTATGAGGCGTTAGAAAAGCATTTTATTTAACCCTTTCAAGGGCAAGAACCTCCCCTGTATGAACGGTGCACATTTTCCCCCGATTTTTTTAACACTAAAGATTCTTGAAAATGTTTCCAATTAAAGGTTGCAAAACGGTTTTTATTTCTTTAAACTGATAACAGATGGCAGTAATAACCATTTTTCTGCTCATTTAACTGGAATACACTACAATGCAAGTGGAAAAAAAATATTAGATTTAGACGTTTGCACGGTGCAAACGGCGCCCTTCAAAGGGTTAAGTTATAAAAAAAATTCTAGCTTTGAAGTACGATATTTAGATTTTAATACCTCTATAAACAAACGACATTAAAATTTTAACATTTTCAAAACACTCGCTGTTCATTCAAACGTTATTTTCAACTACCGAAAACGGAACTCAAAAATACGCACTTGCTAACCTTGCGATCAGAAAATTTCGTTAGGAAATGGATTCAACCTTTGCTTAAAAACCTGGACTAAAAGTTTCAAACGTAATGATGTACCACTTTTACTCACAGAAACCGACGGTTCAGAGACGATTTCTTATTGCTGTTATTATTGATATCATCCATGGTGCTAGAACTCACATGCATCGGAGGCTACATCTTTATCGAGATAATCATTTTCGGGTAAGTTTTTCGAAAACACGTATCTGTACACTTCTAATTCAAGTTTTGAAATAAAAAATTTTTTGAAAATCTAGTAAACAGAAAAAGAATTAAGAGTAATATTTCATCAGATTAGTTATTTTAAATAGACGGTCGAGGAACTGAAATTTCTCGGAGAAGATAGCTATAATTCATTTCTTGGTCTGAAACCTCTATGGAGCATTTAGCATCAAGTAATGAAATCCCGACATACAATACTTTCACTTTGAACTAACTATACAGTATGCCCACTAAAGTCCCTTCCAACCCTCTTCATCTCACCTCTCGCCATCACCTCTCCGCATCAAACTTCGGAACAGCTGCTGCTATATCCTAAAAGTGGTGTCTAGGTATAGTAAAGTAGCCATTCACTACTGAATGAAAAACACCTACCACGCTACCTGGTGGAAAACTGCGGAGTTAGCATTCCTATCTCGAAAACAGAACGAGATAGGGAAAAAAAGTGATTTACACAGTTGTAGAACATCATCGATTTAGGAAAGAAAAAATACCAGATGGACATTAATGAAAATAATAAAACGGTTAAAATGCGCATTTGTTTTTTCGTGATTTCCTACACTGTGACGTCACAAAACTTGAACGGAAGGAGAAATGATTATCTTTCGGGCAAAACACGGCACCGCAATGTGCACAGTGATATATCGCTTGTGATCCCCAATCAAAAGGACCGCGTTCAAACCTCGATGGTTGCATCCTTGTACTGATTGTCTTTATAAACAGAGTAGACAATAGTAGAGCATGTAAATAGTGTCCGCATCAACTCAATGCAACTTGTGCTTGGTGTTCGAAATTTTTGCAGTATGGAAATACGTAAGAAATGCCACGCCTGTTCACCTGAGGCAGCTATAAAAGAGACATCATCTTGGGGTTTGTAGTACGTTGATGCTCTTGGTCAGGGGCTGAGTATTCCAAGCTGAGTATTTTAAGATGGTTTTACTGTATGGTGATTGTGGACGCAAGGCCCGATCAGCAGCAAGGTGATACCGAAAAAGTTTCAATGCAGGTCCGCATCCTCTCCTCAAACCATCCTAAATGTTGTAAAACGTTTAAGGGAGACAGGCTGCCGTTACTAATCGACCTCGATCTGGCAGACCAGCTAAGGTAGGACGGCAAGTTCAATAGAATGAGGTATTAGCAGACTGATATATATATATATCATAATATATATATATATATGATCGGGATAAATATATATATATATAGATCGATCAATATATATATATATAGATCGGGACTATATATATATATATATTGTACCTTAACTGTGAAATTCGATTGCTCGTTATTCTTTTTGAAAAAAATGTGCTTGAAAATGTCTCAACAACGTGGTTTACGGATCCATGGCATGGCGTATTATAGGCAGACTGAATCCGGGCAACACATCGTAGTGTCGAGGACGCTGTTGGGGTCCTCCAGAAGTGTCGTCGCAAGGCTGTGGAATCGATTCCAAAAAAACAGCGGAATGTTAGACGTCGCCAGGGCAAGGGCGGCCACGCGCCACTACAGCACTGATGCCCGGTATATACTGTTAACAGCTCGTCGAAACAGAACGACATGCTACTCAGCTGCAAAGACCGTTGCTCTTGGCAAGAGGACGAAGTGTGTCCAGCCAAACAGTACGTAATAGGCTCATCAGGGGAGGTATCTATGCACGTAGGCCAATGGTCTGCAGAACATCGAGATTGGTAGCAACATGATTGGAGCCAAGTGCTATTACAGACGAGTCCCGATTCAGTCTGGAGTGTGGCACCCGAACGTGTTTTGGTATGGAGGGAAAGGGGCACTCGAAATAACCCCACATTCGTTCGTGAAAGGTCACAATACAGACGAGCTGGTTTTATGGTATGGGGTGGATCGGCATAGGTGGACGTACGAACCTGCATATCATTCGGAATGGTACTTTGACGGCCCGAAGGTATGCAGACGAGATACTGAAACCTCATGTCCTACCTTACGCTGCAGCCATTGAGATTCCTTCGTATTCCAGCATAGTAATGCAGACCGCTTACAGCTCGTCTTGTGGAGAACATGCTTGAAGCTGAAACAATACAGCGCATGGAATGGCCAGCGTGCTCTCTTGACCTGAATCCAATCGAGCATGTTTGGGACATGCTCGGACGACGCATTGCTGCGAGACCAGGCCTCATTTTACTCTCCGAGACTTGGAGATTGCACTTCTTGAGGAGTGGAACAGTATTCCCCAAAGTCTTATCGATAACATCCTCGCATCCATGAAAACAGATGTGCAGCAGTCTTAGCTGTTTCAGGAGACCACACGCCATATTAAAATCCTGCATCATTTCTAAACAATATTTTTTTTATCGTTTACATGTAATCAAATTGTTGCACTAAATCATCTTTTCTTGTTTTTTCCATATTTTCAAAGAATTAAAGCTTAATTACAAATTTTTGTAGGTATTTTTTTCTGTATTGCGCATTGATACGAGTGTACTATCCATTTTATGCCAATACGTGGCTGTCCCGCACGGTTTTCTTAACTTCTTTCTTTGCTTCCCTATTTCTTTGAGAAGTGTATATATAAAGTTCATTGCAATTAGTCATTATGGACAATTTGTTTTCCTTTGCTGTATTTCCACTAAAATATAAGACATATATATATATATATATATATATATATATTATATATATATATATATATAGTCCCGATTATCAGCGGAATTTGGGTGGTAAGGGCACCGCGGATAACAAAGTCGCGGATAACCCGAAACTGTCTAAAAATGAGGTGCAACCACGAAAAAAAATTCCACATAAAAATTATGTTTTATTGTACAAAAAACATAATAAAACTGTACATACATACAGTATGTACAAAAAGTGTTCAGTCACATCTTTTTTAAAAAATCAGTCACCCGTTTTGGCATCTTGCTTGAAAACACCTTTTCTGTATTCTAAATTGTACTTTCCTTAACATGATTTTTTTCTGCAAGATGTGCATCGTCGTCTCGTTCCTCTAAATATTGAGCAATCCGTCTACGTGCTGCAAAGCAGTTTCGTGTGTCATCCGCTCGTTTTCCACTTTCATTTTTGTTCTTCATTCTCGTTCACTCCCATTGCTTTGTTCGTTATCTCTATGTCAGTCAGTCGATCAAATCCAGAATCACTTGCGTCGTATTCCAGCCACTCTTCTGTGTTCTCTTCGTCAACATTCTCACCTCCCGGAACGGATGTCACTAGGTCAACAAGTGTAGCGGTCGGCATGATTTCATTCTCTTCTTCACAAATGTTTTGGTTGAGATTTGTTTCGATACTCGGAAAGGGTTTTCTCCATCATTTAACAAGGATTGAGGGTTTGATGTAATCCCATGCAGACGCAATATCCAATATTGTATAATTCCGCCAAACTTCTTTGAGATCACAGCCTTACTCGATTTTTCACAGTAAAAACTTTGTCCTGTATGTTCTCTTCATGGTTGTACTGACTCCCTGGTCCATAGGTTGTATCAGCGCAGTAACATTTGGGGGAAAAAACTTTGCGAATATTTCCCCTTCAGAAGATTTAAGCACACTTGCAGATGGATGTGAAGGCGCGTTGTCAATTAACAAAACAGACCTCTTTGACAAATTTTTTGAGTCAAGATGTTTACGTACTTGAGGTACTAAAATCTTTTCAAACCATTCTTGAAAAATCTACTGGTTCATCCACCCTTTATTTGGTTGAAATAATCAACTGGTATATTTCTACTTTTGGCCCCTTAAAATACCTCGGTTTCTTAGATTTACCGATTACAAGAAGCCTACGTTTGTGACTACCCGCAGAGTTGCTGCATGGCAAGATTGTAATTCTTCCCTTGCTACTTTTGTGACCTGCCACTTGATGTTCACTTTCAAATGCTCAAGTACGATTGGGAAGACACTTCCACAAAAGCCCTGATTCATGAGCGTTATAAATTTGTCCATATGACAGATCCTCAGACAACACAAACTCTTCAAAATGAAGTTGAAAAAGATCAACTGCTCTTTTATCACCACTCAACTTCTCTCCGTGTAGATCAATACGATCTCTAATTCCATGACGTATCTTAAAACAATGTAACCACCCGGACGACGCATCAAATTTCCTTCCAGGAATGAACAAATCAAAAAAGATTTTCGCATTAGCTCCAATGGTAGGACCAGACATGGGGGTGCCCTCACTTCGCACCTGAGCTAACCACTCCGCTAATGCCGAGTCAAGTTACTTATCCCTTTCACTCCCAGTGATGCCAATTGGAATCATGATATTCACATTTTTTTTCTCAGTCGCCAGAACTGCTAGTGATATCAAATAAATTTTATTAAAATATTTGTACATTTTGCTATTCAAAAATATTTTTCCTTTACCAATAGATTGCAGCACTATCCCAGTAAAGGAAGAATATTTGATGTTTGAGTGTCAGCTGAAATCGAAAAACAAGTTAAAATCAATTTCATTTTAGATGTAATTAAGAAAATAATAATGTTTAAATTAGTCCTCTTATCATTTTTAAATATGTGTAAAAATCATATTTTGGCAATTTTTTAAAACAAATTATCCGAAATTTTTGTTGGTTTATTTTTCCAAAAACTAGTGATTCCAAATGGCATCATTGGGAGTTATCAATGGGTGGTGAAACTCAACACCTCTAAATGTTTATTTGCGAGTGCTAGCGGTTATAGCACATGGTTGTACAAAATTTGATACTTTAACTGTATTATTTGAATATAAGTGTTTTCTACTGATTTGCTTCAAAATTAGCTGAGAAGACAAAGCTTGGATAAGTGGTGATGTTGCAATGCGCTTAGCAGAGACAGTACGACGAAATAAAAATCATAAACTTTTGTTGACAATTGGTTCGCATAATACAAACCTATGCTTGCTTATTGCCTATGCATCATACAATCTATGGATATGCTTGTTGAACTTTGTCGTGTTGACATACGTGCAAAAAGATATTACCTAAGAATAATTTTCCATTTGTTAGACATATGTATTGTGAATGCATGGCTTCTTTATCGAAGACATTTGCAGCAAATATCAGAAGCAAAGGCAAAGTATTGCCATTGTATGACTTTAAATCATCTGTCTCAAAAGCACTATTGATGGCTAATAAAATGCCAGCGCTCTAGAGGGAGACCAAAAAACTCTGAAAGTTCTCCAACAGTAGTCAAGAAATCAAAAATAACAAATCCCATTGCTGATGTCAGATTTGACAATTTAGGCCATTGGCCTTTTCATATAGAAGGAATAAGAAGATGCAAATTGTGTATCAAATCGTACACCAGGATAATGTGTGAAAAATGCAATGTATCACTTTTTCTTAACAAAATTAATAATTGCTTTAAAAAATTTCATGTAAAATAAATTAAAATATATTATTAAAATATATTATTAAAAAAATTAAAATACATTATTTATTCATTAAAATATATTATTTGCTTCAGATACATGTATCGATTTAAATATATTAAAATATTTACATTTTTCCACCTAGCATCAACTCCCAATGATTCCAATTGGCATCAACTCTATTTTTAACTCATGCCCTTAATTCCCAATGATGCCATTTGGAATCATTTAAAATTTTTATTAATAAATTAAAATTTTTTTTTTCTTTCTGTTCCTTTATACTGGACATAAATTAAGTACATTTCAGGAATTTCATATTTTTAGAATGGGTAATAAACTTTTGGGTCTGAAAGGGTTAAAAGTGGATTTCTTCATCGTTTTTCATTTTTTCATCCCAGAAGCACTTTCAGACACTGATAAAAATTAAAATTGGTTTTGAGGTTCGTAATTAAATTTTTTTTTCACGGCACTCTCACTCGCGGATGATCCGCTC
Source organism: Dolomedes plantarius (assembly GCA_907164885.2). Taxonomy (NCBI): domain Eukaryota; kingdom Metazoa; phylum Arthropoda; class Arachnida; order Araneae; family Dolomedidae; genus Dolomedes; species Dolomedes plantarius. The sequence goes on from OU015490.1 coordinate 69,702,113, forward strand.
GCGGATAATCGGGGCTATATATATATATATATATATATATATATATATATATATATATATATATAAAGGATTTTAAGGGTAGGATAATTTAAAGGGTTAAAAAGGGGGGCTCTCAGAGAAACTCAGATTAAAATGCTAAAAAGCGAGATATTTCATAGAAAATGGGTTATAGTTTGTAAAAAGATCAACAGATCTGGTTTCGGAGAATATTTTTATCATCGGGAGATGAGAATTGCAGGACCATCGCTGGCGCTTACGTAAAAAACTATTTTTAGAGTTTCGACTGGGTTTCGAGCGTAAATATTGCAAGCTTCAGCAGAGGGAAGATTCAAGAATGTTCTTTTCCAAGAGAATCAGATTTATTCTAGGCCCGCTTTCAGGCAGTTGATAGAATCAGAAGCAAGTAGGAAAGTTAAACGGGTAAGACGTACGTCATACCAGGTCGCGGGGTGGAGACGGACGGGATTGAGATTAATTAAATTGTTGGAATGGCGTATTAATTAAACAGTATATGGAAGTTTAATACGAACGATGGAGCTGGAGACGTCTTTATTAGTAAATAAATTAATTTCAAGGACTATGATTTGCCTTGCCTTACTCAAGCTACAATGACTGCACCACCACAGAGAATTCATGAAGTCAGGAGTCCAGCCCCGACTTCAATATCCCGGATTATCCTCTAAGAATTGAATTTATAGAGACGTGGATTAGAACCGTTACACGTGTTGTGTATATATATATACACTGAAGTGCCACTGAATTAGGGATAGCAAAGCCTATGCAAATTGTGTAGCGCTGCGCATCATGTATGCGCAAGTGAGGGCGCTGTGGTAACTGCATATATAGCGCGTACTGTGGTTGTTCTGAATTAGTTGTTGGAATTGCCAGTATGGGTAAACTGCCTGATTTAGACGCCTTCGATCCGGGACAAATCGTAGGTGCGTGACGCATGGGCCATTCAATTTCCGAAATCGTCAGACAGCTAGGATTTTCAAGGTCGACAGTGTCAAGAGTATACCAAGAATACATGGATGGTGGGGAAAAAACTAGCGATCGGGCAAACTGCAAAGGACAATTAGCCTTGATAGTGCGTGGTGAGAGACGGCTCAGGCGTATTGTACGTAGCCAACGAAGCCAAACATTAGCTCAAATTACCACCCAGTTTAATTATGGTGCCAGTCGTACAGTCAGTAAATGGACTGTTCAACGCTCGCTTCACCGTATGGGTTTCGGGAGCCGTCGACCTACGAGAGTACCATTGCTCTATACTCACCATCGGGCTGCACGTCTTGCCTGGGCAAGAGAGCATAGAGACTGGAGTGTAGAGGACTGGAATCGAGTAGCATGGAGTGATGAGTCTCGATTCCGACTACTTAACGCCGACGGGAGGCTGAGAGTATGGCGTCAGGCTCATGAAACCATGGATCTTGCATGCCTGGCTGGAACTGTACAAGGGCATGGTGGCTCAATCATGGTCTGGGGTGTTTTTTCGTGGCACAGTTTGGGATCTTTGGTGTGTGTACCAACCTCCCTCAATGCAATTCGGTACGTAGAGTTCCTGGGTGATCACCTCCATCCGTTTATGCTGTTCTGTTATCCGCACGGTAATGGAGTTTTCCAGCAAGACAACTCTACCTCTCACAAGTCCCGGTTGGCTACTGGCTGGTTGGATGAGCATTCCTCAGACTTCTCTGTCATGAATTGGCCACCTAGAAGCCCAGACTTAAATCCTATTGAGCATCTTTGGGATGTTTTGGAACAAGGCGTGAAAGGCCATCACACAGCACCAAAGAACCTTACTGAATTATGGACAGCTTTAGCCAATATTTGGCAAGCCATTCCCGTGGAATGTTTCCAGAAACTTGTTGAATCTATGCCTCGTCGTGTGGCAGCCGTTATCAAGGCCAGAGGAGGCCCAACTCGTTACTAGGTTGGTATCCCTAATTCAGTGGCACTTCAGTATATATATATGTGTGTGTGTGTGTGTGTGTGTGTGTGTGTGTGTGTGTGTGCGTGTGTGTGTGTGTAAGTAATAATAACATCCGACCAGTAATTAATTATATTCCATTAATTCTCTAAGCAGATTCCCCTTCTATTGTGTCTGATTTCCAAATTTCGTTACAAGTGAGAGTTATTACCTCCTTAAACTGTTAAAACTATAAGAGCTGCTCAAAAAGTAACATCAAATTGACCGAGGTTCCTGAAACGTAAACCGCAGGCTTTTCGAACTCCTCCGCAGTCAATTTTCATTCTTATCGAAGATATTAACACTGCCGCATAAATGGCAAAGCGTTCTTAATCAGAAGGGGAGCCCGTACAAAACGGCGTGGCCTTAGAAGTTAAAACTGTAGAAAGAGCCTTGAGTAATTATCAGATTTTTACGGTTGGATTATGTGAAACTTTGCTGAAAGTGCATCTATAAACGTGCAGTGACGAGGCAATGTTGTAGATAAGGTGTAGACAGGGAGTAGATAGGGTTAGAAACATTAATTCATGATCAGCAACTGTCGGCTGCTGTCAAAGTGATGCATTCTTGGTTGAAAGTACAATCAAAATCATTTTTTTACAATGTAATAAAGAAGATAATGCAAAGGTATGTAAAGTGCATTAAAAAGAGTGATTACATAGAAAAATTTCAGTCGCAACGCTAGTGGAATTAACCTGGCAGTAGTCGCGTGTCGGTCTTTTTGCCGCCGAAATCAGTAATCTTCCTCTAACCCCTCTCCCCTTAAAGTTACAATGGAGAAATTCTGCTTAGCTGACCTTGACTGTTCGCTCTTTTGTGTAGTAAAATTGCAAGTCATTCCTGTGCTTTCTCAGTATTTTATTGCATTCTAAACTTGAAATCGGTCCATTCGACCGCTTTGCGATCACTTGCGTTAGCTCATTTTTTCCCCTTCCCATTTACCTTTCCCGGTTTCTGAGAATTTCTCGGCAGGGCATTTTCTGTGGATTTTGTGAGGAACCACCTACAAAAAGTTGTGTGATCTCAAACAACTGAAGGGCGTTGTTTTTGCACAGCAAAGCAAAATCGGAAAACAAAACAATTTTGTCAACAATATAGTTTGTATAGAACCTATTGCCGGAGCACTGTCCAAGCCAACATTACTGCGGTTCTGTCCTTCAAAATAATTTATTCCAGCACGATTGCAAATTTATAATTGAAAATTTATTATCTAATTAGTAATTCACTGTATCGTTATAAATTCTGTGAAAATATTTATTAATTTTTATTATTTCAATATATTTTGCGAAAAAAATTATTAAAATATTTTATGTAAATGTCAATTGAATATAAACTTAAATTAAATAAATAATAATTGTTGTAAAATGTAGCTTTTCAAATTCAATCAAAATTGTGTTTCCCTATGTGCTCCGTTTTCGATAATCTAGTAACTCCAACATATTATCTCTCTGTTTTCGGCCAAATGGTAACGGCGGCAAACAGACCGAACGCGACTAATTGCGTTCTAAAAAAAGACGAGACTACTCTCGGGTTAATGATATATCACAGAATATTCAATTTGATGTTACTTTGTGAAATACCCTCGTGTATAGACCTAGAAAGAGATAGTTAATGCAATGGTTTTATTTAAAAAAAGGTTTTTTTTAGATCTACAAAAAGCTGTTTTCAAAAAGAAGAACGCTGATTTTTTTTCCCCGAACGTTCTCAAAATTTGACATCAATCACGAATGAAATCCCCATATAAGGAATTTCCTTTTTTGAGGTAAAAAAAATCAATAAGGGGTGAAAAATTATCTTTCACGGTTCTGGGAAAAAGTATGGGAAGGGAAGATACTTCGTTACTCCGCAACTGTCTGACTGCCTATTAATTTTGCTTAGAAGTGTCATCGGGAAGGAACATGCATCAGGGCCTTGTGATAGAGACTTATTTGCCTGTTTGTGTTATTCATTTCCTTGCTAATGCACTTTTTTTTTAACTTGGCAGAGATGTAAGTTTTTGGAATATAATCAGTAAAAGGAAACTGGTTCAAGAAAACTTCTTGTTCATTCCCAGTTAATTAGTGTTAGAATTAATTACAGAGTAATGACATTTTGTGAAATATATATCTTAAAGCATTTATCCCCAGTGTTTATCTGAATTCTAAGTCCTAATGATTCATATGTCCAGTGTAATGCATTTTCGGTCTAATATTAGATATTTTGCTACTTTTCGAGCTCCAGTTTTCGAAAAGGAATATATTTCAGAAATATAAACCTCCAACATAAAAAAAAACATTAGGTAGTCAATTCTAACGAAACTACCTCGGATTATTAACGTAGGATTACATATCGTTGCTTAGCTCTTTTGTATGTATATATGTCTGTATGTGTTATGTATATATATATATATATATATGTGTGTGTGTGTGTGTTATGTATATATGAATATATATATATATATATATATATATATATATATGTATGTCAAAATTTTAGCGCACTTTGGTACATTTCTGGTTAACTGTTTAGTGCTTGCCCAAGCGATATAGACTAGATTTGGCGCACTGCCAAAATTCACGAGAACGGATGGACAGACGGTTTAAGAGTGTGAAATTTTTCTTTCGGAAGGACAGTTATGGAGAAACGTAATCCTACGTTTAAAAACTCTACATTTACTTACTTATTCGGAGATAAACTACTAAACTAAATTTCAAACTCTACCATCAGCCAAATTTGTACTAGTGGTTTATATTTGCTATAGTAATTGGCGAATATTTGGCTCAGACTTTGGCTACATCGACATCAGGATATAAGTTTACTATTTTGTGCATCACTGCGGGGTGCAGTGGCCCATTTGGCATGAACAGCGGGCCAGTGATGTGAACGTTCCTGGTTCGATGGTCGTCGCTGCAAATCCACCGTCGTTTTCATTAATGGTGGCCGGGGTACATAAAATAGGGCATGGCTGCAATGCCCTCCAAGTTCTCAAATTTAACTCTGGAGGTGCAGGGTCAAGTGCTCCGGTCTCGCCACTTGACTCAGTTCAAAAGTACGTGACTGATCATTTAGCCAAGTCAGATTCCGACCCTTGTGGTGCTAATTCAAAACAGGAGCCGCTCCTTCATTGCCCATAGCCTTCGGGACATGATCTAATGTTTTCGGTCAAGAGGCATATGCAATAATAACAACATGCATCACTGCAGAACTTACAGAAATAGTTAGGTTACCAGGCACTCGTTTTAAGGTACGTTTAAGTTTCCCCATAGCGGTCCTCTGGAAAGCAAAATATCAGACGCTAAAACCGTCTGTCCGTACCTGGCAAATTATAATTTTGGCAGCGCGCCAAACCCAGACTGTATCGCTTGGAGAAGCAGTAAACGGTGAAACAGAAAAGTACCAAAATACGTCAAAATTTTGACATACATATATGTATATACACTGAAGTGCCACTGAATTAGGGATACCTACCTAGAAACGAGTTGGGCCTCCTCTGGCATTGATAACGGCTGCCACACAACGAGGCATAGATTCAACAAGTTTCTGGAAACGTTCCACGGGAATGGCTTGCCAAATATTGGCTAAAGCTGTCCATAAATCAGTAAGGTTCTTTAGTGCTGTGTGATGGCCTTTCACTCCTTGTTCCAAAACATCCCAAAGATGCTCAATAGGATTTAAGTCTGGGCTTCTAGGAGGCCAATTCATGACAGAGAAGTCAGAAGAATGCTCATCCAACCAGCCAGTAGCCAACCGAGACTTGTGAGAAGTACAGTTGTCTTGTTGTAAAACTCCATTACCGTGCGGATAACAGAACAGCATAAACGGATGGAGGTGATCACCCAGCAACTCTACGTACCGAATTTACATTGAGGGAGGTTGGTACACGCACCAAAGATCCCAAACTGTGCCACGAAAAAACACCCCAGACCATGATTGAGCCACCATGCCCTTGTACAGTTCCAGCCAGGCATGCAGGATCCATGGCTTCATGAGCTTGACGCCATATTCTAAGCCTCCCGTCGGCGTTAAGTAGTCGGAATCGAGACTCATCCCTCCATGCTACTCGTTTCCAGTCCTCTACACTCCAGTCTCTATGCTCTCTTGCCCAGGCAAGACGTGCAGCCCGATGGCGAGTATAGAGCAATGGTACTCTCGTAGGTCGACGGCTCCCGAAACCCATACGGTGAAGCGAGCGTTGAACAGTCCATTTACTGACTGTACGACTGGCACCGTAATTAAACTGGGTGGTAATTTCAGCTGATGTTTGGCTTCGCTGGCTACATGCAATACGCCTGAGCCGTCTCTCACCACGCACTGTCAAGGCTAATTGTCCTTTGCAGTTAGTCCGAGCGCTAGTTTTTTTGTCCACCATCCATGTATTCTTGGTATAGTCTTGACACTGTCGACCTTGAAAATCCTAGCTGTCTGACGATTTCGGAAATTGTATGGCCCATGCGTCGCGCACCTACTATTTCTCCGCGATCGAAGGCGTCTAAATCAGGCAGTTTACCCATACTGGCAATTCGAACAACTAATTCAAAACAACCACAGTACGCGCTATATATGCAGTTACCATAGCGCCCTCACTTGCGCATACATGATGCGAAGAGCTACACAATTTGCATAGGCTTTGCTATCCCTAATTCAGTGGCACTTCAGTGTATATACATACGTACATATATAGATAGATATATACATAACACATACATACATATATACTGTTACGAATTTTATGAGTCTATAGTAATCTTGCCAAATATGAGAGTTATCGCCAAATTGACGATGGATTTGGTGACTTATTTTGGTAGCCAAATTTGACGATATGGCGCCAGATGGTCGCCAACCTTCTGGACCTTTCCAGAAGGTTATGTATCTATATAGCTGGTTGACCGATAGAGGGTGCTTTGGGAGTCTATAAATATACCTGACATTGGCAGTGGACCTCATTGTTCTTTTCTGCTGAGAAATGAATGTATTAAAAGTGGGTTAGGCATGTATTGTATTGAATACTCTGTTATCCTGACTGGCATTTTTAGAGTTTTCTGCTGTATAGAAGACAGTTGTTATGTGTTTTCTGTTTGAATTTGTGTTTGCGCCTGAAGAATTTACAAAATAATAAATTTTATTTTGTGTGCACATTCAATAGAGATTTTATTCAATCCTGTAGAACACAGGAAAACGGAACAAGACATTCAAAGGAGTTAAGCATCGATAAGTAATCCTACGTTAATGACCCGCGGTAGTTTCGTTAGAAGAGACTACCTGAAATATTTTTTCGTAACTTGCCCGGAGGTCAGTTGCATGAGTCGTTACGACGAATTCACAAAGAACTGCATCTGTGAAGTTGACTTAATTTGAATGGTTGATTCCTGTCTAGGATAGATAAGAAAACGTTAAATCCATAAACCGGAAAGTCCTATGAGGTCGGAGCGTGTGGGAGAAAGCACGACTCCCCCAGGATGTCACCCCTGGCGACATTATAAACCAGAGAAGCGACCCCAGTTCGCAAGCGGACAGAGGGTTGTTGACTCTGTGTGGAAAAACACAATTGAAACAACGAATTAATTGAAAAACAACAATTTAATTGAAAAAACAAATTAATTGAAAAACATAAAAAAAATAGCTGGATTAAAATGAAAATGGAATGGTACACTTAAATGAAAACACTAATAACAACAGTTGTAAAGACGTTCCAAATACAGATACAAGTAAAAAATATTGTGCAAGTCTCAGTCCCTCACATGTATCACACTCTTTGAATAGTTTTCAGAGTTCTGGGCGGGTACAGTTCAACTTGTTGTAAAAATCACTAAAGTTAATTTTATTCACAGTCTTTTGTCGTAGTTGTTTAGTCGTTTTGGAGATCTCCCGGGTTGTAGGCATTTTTTTTTAAAATAATGTTCTTGGATGTTTATCGTCCATTTCACATTAGTTATTGATTTCAATTTTTTCTCTTGATCATGTTAACAAAAATATTAAAATTATTCTTTCAGTAATAAATTTACGAAATGCTGTTAAACTGTAACTTTCAACATCAATACCAAATATCTGGTACCTGATGTTGCAAAAATTAGAAGAAAAATACAAATTCAAACAATTGACTCTAACATTCAATTATTGTAGAAAATAAAAAAAAATCAAGACAATAAAAACGCAAATTTTTAGGTATGTGACCTGTTGTGAGTACATCCTCGTGAGCGTTTACCAAAGGGAAAGTGCTTCAAACGTGAAACTCAAGTTGAGCAAACTGCACAAAATGAAAAGGGGCAGGCAAGTTTCTCAAACATGAGAGGGAAAGGCAACTGTTTAAAGGGAACATTTGAACAGTGTGAAGAAACAGGGAGGACAGTGATTTGAAACCCCAGTATACGGAAATCGTCTAGAATACTCCCGGCCAGTGGACATAAGCGGCAACAATGGTTCAGAATCCCAAAAAATTACTGCAAAATTACGCAACGTAGTATGTAATCATTTGATCATTTATTTTGATGATTTATAAAATTTATAATATACTTTTATTTGAGGGAAAACTGTCTCCCATGCTTAATTTATAAACTTTTTAAGGGATGGTGGACTTTCAAACTATCAAAAATTGAACAAAAATTAGAAAAATAATGTTATTTATAAAATATGTAAATATTGGAATAAAAAGCATTTAAAATGTGCAGGGAAAAGTAAAATGAAAACCTGGAGGCTTTAGAAAAATAAATATGAATGATTGGTGGAAAAACATCTTTAAAATGGGTTTTCATGAAAATGAGTAATTTCCAGATTTGAAAGTCTTTCAGGCCCTGATTTTCCATTAGGCCCAGTAGGCCGGGGCCTAGGGGACCCCGAATGTTGGGGGGGGGGGGGGGGGGGCCCAAAATTTTATTTTTAAAGAAAAAAGAAAAAAATTCCCAATTCAATTTTTTTTACCTTTTTTAATAGCAATTTTTTTTATATATCCTTTCAAGAGAGAAATTAAAAATTGGATCGTAAGGAGCATTTTAAACAATAAATAATTTGAATTTTTAAAATTAAAAAAATTAATAATTATAAAAATTTGTAAGGTGTTAAATATACTTATAGTCTAATGAATATATATGAAAAATTTCATATCTCTGAGGTAAAAATTTCAAAAATCGCTTTGTAATGTCCACCATCCTCATAACACATTAATTTTGCGTGATTAATTAACTTGCCTGATTAATTAATTTTATTAGCATTATTTATTGTTCATTCACTACTTTCGAGTGATGGAAATAAAGTTTTAGCATCTGTTTTTCAATTCTGATTTTCCGTTTTGTATGCCCACATTCAGCAGTTGATTAATTGTTATAACACTTTGTGTTTTATTATACACTTAATTGCTCACGTGATTTATATACTACATGAACATAACTTTTGTGTGTTACAACTTGCAAATTATTGAACTAAACTTTTTATAATGTCTTTTAGTTCTGATTTGGAACTACAGAGGGGCATAATGGGCATTTGATTAATTATTTTCAGACAGACCGAGTTTTTGTGCTGTATCATAACTGTATTAGTTTATGCCTGCTTGCTTTATTAACTTTACATTATTTTTTTTTAACACTTCCGTGTTACGGAAATCAAAAGTTTCAAATGTGCTTTTTTTGTTTCCATTATTTTCAATTTATATGAGCAATATAAGAAGCTATTTTAATTATTATTAGATAAACCGCGTGTTTTATAATTTCTACACGACATAGAATCTGCTTGATTTATTAACGTTATTAAATATTTGTTTCTGCTTTTGTAGCTTCCGAGTTATAACATTAAAAAGCTTTTGTCCTGCTATTGAATTTCAATTTTTAATTTCAAACAGACGTCGTAGGAAGTTCATTAATTTATTACAACATATCGACTCTTGGTGTTTTATAATTACTTTAAACTACTTTTTGCCTGTCTAATATAGTAACTTAAAATTTTTTTTTACAACTTTGCAGACACAAAGTTAAATTTAATCTCTGTTTTTTGATTCCGAGTTTTTTAAATTTTAAATAAACATGGCTTAAAAGTGATTAATTAGTATCGTAAAGATTAACTTTTTTTTATTACTGTAACAGTATTACAAAAATTCTAAATAATAATTTTAGCCATCCAGACGTAGGTGATTATTTTATTCTCCTGCAGGAAATAGCGAGCGAAATTAATAACTTGTATGGTTTCAGTGTAAGCAGACTTTTAATGCAACAAAAAAAAACGTAATGAAAATAAGCGAAGAAAAAGGTAAATTTCTATTTATTATAAACTTCCAAACTTGCGGTAAACGCGACCAGAAAATAAAACATTTCTCGGAGGCAATATTTCCTAGAGCCATAGTGTGTGAAATATCGTTTTTTTTCGATCCAAATAAAAATTAAAATTCCATAGACAGGGAAATAACGTTTCTCTCTCTTCAGCTTCAAGGAGACGCGATAACGGAGATATTGAAATTAATAATACAGCGTGTCCGGGCCAAAAGTATCCAAAAGTTATGGTTTATTTTATGGAACTACCCATTAGAATTTTTAAAAAAATATTTGAATAGAAAGAACATCTCACCAAGTTTTAATCTATATATATAAAACAGTTCCGTAACTGACTCATTCATTCACTGACTGAGAGACTGACTGACATACAACGCACAGACCAAACCGCTGGACCTAAAGGGCTGAAATTTTGCATGACGATTCTTCTAATAGTGTAGGGGTGCACTAAGAAAGATTTCTCAAAAATTCTTCTTAGATTTTTTTAAATTAAATTTTTAAGCTGTTTTTTAAACTTTTTTTACGTTTGCATTTAAAATAATACATTGAGGGTTATAAAATTTATATCACGAGAAAGATCATAAAAATTCCTTCAAAATGAATTTTTTTCGAATTTTTACCTCCATTTCCTGATTTTTGGTGAATTTTTAAAGATTAATTTTTAGAATTTAATTTATTAAATGCTGATCACGTGATTTCTTTTTCTGGTACTTTCAATAAAATTATCGTCACGTGCGTAACAACTAAATAGACAAAAAATATTTTTTTCTCTTTCTAATGCAGCAGACGATTGGATATTATACAAAAATAATGCATATCCCTCACGATTTTTTTATAAATATATATATATATATATAGATATATATTTTACATCAATTGTATACATTGATCATCGAATTTATTATAAATATATATATTTATTTTTTGGCATAAATTGCATACGTTGACCATTGTATTTAATTTGAATGTACTCCGTAGCGAAGCGCGGGTTTTCAGCTAGTATCAATCATAAATTTCGATTATGGTATCACAGATTTCGGTGTGTGCACCTTTTGTAGCACGACTAACGTCTAAATGGTAATCCAGTTCTCTCCAAGTGTTTCGTAGCATATCAGGAGTTATTAGACTTTTTTGCTTGGGGATTCATTAAAACCACTGTGTCTAAACAAAAAATTGAAACTATGGATGAGTTGAAGAAGCGTATTATTCAAGCAATTCGTGTAATAAAACCTGATATGCTACGAGACACTTAGAGAGAACTGGATTACCATTTAGACGTTTGTCCTGCAACAAAAGGTGTACACATCCAAATCTGTGATACCATAATCGAAATTTATGATTGATATTAAAACTTGGTGAGATGTTCTTTCTATTTAAATAACTTTTTAAAAATTATATTGTGTAGTTCCGTAAAAATAAGTTATTACTTTTGGATACGTTTAGCCCGGACACTCTACATATAAGTACGTTTTGCTTGGAGCGAACATTTCTGTCATCGCAAAACACAGATTAGTATTGTATTGTATTGTTTCGTTTTGCTTTGAGCGACCATATTTAGAGTCGATATTAGCCAGCGATTGGCCCACGATGATCGCTATAGTCACTCTAACAAAACGTACAATAAAAAGAACGTGATTTCGGCGGCGTCCGAGGCTGAAGGATTGATTTAAGCAAATTAAAAACTAAATATTGGAAAGGATTGCTATATAATTCCATTGATTTGATGCTAAGTATTGAAAGGTATACGGATTGAGGTGGTGCCAAACGTACCATAAAAAGAACGTGATTTCGGCGGCGTCCGAGGCTGAAGGATTGATTTAAGCAAATTAAAAACTAAATATTGGAAAGGATTGCTATATAATTCCATTGATTGGATGCTAAGTATTGAAAGGTATACGGTTTGAGGCTGTGCCAAAACGTTTGCTTAAAAAATAGATCAAAATTTAGTATTGAAAAGTTTAGTCATGGCTTAACCCATTTAGGACCTCTCCATGTTTCCTTTATTGGAAATGCACAAAACAGTTTTTTAACACTTCTTAGAACATTAATTACACAAATAAGTTGTTTCTATAAAATTAAATTTATTTTTACGAGAGTTACAAAATGTTGCGTTTTCGCAACGTCAGTCCAAAGCGGTATAAAAATTTAAAATAATAATATTTTTTTTTCAAAATCTAAAATCTTTGAAACATTTCACATGAAGAGGTACATTACACTTATTACATACAATAATTGTTTGATTTTTGCAGTGTTTACGTTTTTTTTGTTTATTTTTCCCTATTTTTAGTAATAATATGGCCCATACGGTCTTTCCGAGTTTCGTTGTGAATTAGATTTTGAATTGAAGATGGTCTTCCAATATGTGAAGTTTCAGGTAAAACAGAATTCATCTGCATTTCTTCAAGCATTTTTATCAAAGATATGGCTCTCTCAAAGATATAGATCTCTGAAACTCTAATGAACTTATTTTAAAATTCATTACATCCATGTAGAGTCTCCATTTTTCCCATACTATATGCTCCTTTTTCTTACTACATATTGCTTACTTTTATATTTATTAGAAATAAATGTCGATTTCACCTACAATGTCTTTAGGGGATTCGACATTTTCACATAAAATATTATCATCAATAGCTTCTTCATCCGTCAAATAATCCGGATCTGGAGGGATAATGACGAATTATGGTTCATCGGTAGCTTCTGTTGAAGACGATTCTGAAATATCATCATCATCATCTAGCCCATGAAAGTACTCCAATGTCTCTTCCAATGTCAAAAATCGCTTTTTTCTAGAGACAAACTTATCCGAAATGCAAACAATACCAATTTACTGAATAAAAAACTAGGCAGCACTAATAAAACACTTTGGAAATAAGTAATACACATTGGACTGATGTTGCGTTTTCGCAACATTTTTAAAAATATGAATTTGAAACTTAAAAACAAAAATTATAATTTACCTGTTGAAGCCATTTTGTTCTTTAGTCTCTAGTAAACTCGGAACAAACATCAAATCGGAAATTTAACATGTACTTCTATCTAAGGTTATTATTTGAAATTAGTCATTTTTTCCCTTTAAAAACACCAGAAAAAAACAATTTTTTGCAAGTGCTAAAAGCGGGCAAATGTGGAAACAAAAAAATCATTATGATCAATTAAAGTATAGAGAATAAAATAAAAATGTTACTTCAGACGTACAAAATATACAACATGCCTTTAAAATATACAGAAATTAATGTTGCGTTTTCGCAACGGCAGTCTTAAATGGGTTAAAACTTATTCACATTGATCGACCACGATGATCGCTATAGTCGATTGAAGCAAAACGTAAATTAAGAAGAACGTGATTCCGGTGTTATCCGAGGCTGGAGGATTGGCTTAAGCAAATAAAAATTTTAGTATTGGAAAGGATTTCTATATAATTCCATTGATTTGATGCTAACTATTGGTAGCTATACGGATTGATGCGCCAAAACGTTTGTTTAAAAAATCACACAATAGACCATATTTAATATTATTCATGGCTTAGGACTTGATCACATTGCTCCCGGAAGGGAGTGTACCGTCATCGATAAAAATGTCGACCATTCACAATGTTAGCGCATGCGGACCACTGAGTAATACATATTTTTTCCTCGCCATTCTACATGAACACAGTTTATGACGCCAGGCAATCGAGAATAGTGCGTCACTGGGCAGGCAGGCGCATCTACAAAACCACCGTGGCGGCCTTATTCATTCACGTTGGTTATGCAAATCTCACGGTGAAGAATATGCCATGGGCCGGGACGCTGATTGGTCCCGATGAACGTTTAAAAGCGTAGAAAAAGACAGTACGCTGTTAAGAAACAGGGAAGTGAGCAAGGTCGTAGGACTCTAAATTGAAGCTCACAATTTTAATTATTTAATTTTAAAGAATATAACTGCTGCGTATTGTAAGTATTTTTTGTTTATGCCATGCGTCGTCAATAAACAAAAATGAGAAGAGAAGCAATTGCAGCTGGTCCGTCATTTTAAATATTATACGAAAATAATGTATAATAAACACACAGAGTTCAACGCTATGACGAGGTGATATGTCAAACAATAGGAGGTCATATGTCAACGATATTCTCGCCAATAGAGGGACGCTACGTTGCGCTACAGAAGTAATACGAACAAGGCCTTAATGAGGGCATATTTATGAAAAATGTGAACCAAATTTCCATTGTTTCGATACAAGGAAAAAGGTAGAAAGATTGTATTGCATGATGCTTAATGTTACATGTTTGCTCATTTACTTTCCCATCATGTTTTCTTCATCATCACAAACTTTACCACCTGTGGTCATACACTTATCATAGGTTTTTGAGAATTCAAACTTGATGATTGTATAGAAACGGAGGCTCATATTAACCCATTAATGCCGACTTCGTTTTCTTTAACCATTTTTGCTACTTCTCTCATATTTGTATGTTTTAAGTCTATTAATGTGTATTATATTAAAATTATGTTTTTAGTTGCACTTTAACTGTGTTTTTTTTACTGGTACGTTTTCGTACCAATCGGCGTTCGTGTGTAGTACACATCGAGAATAAAAGCTAATATTAAATTTATTTATTAATGAAGATAATAACAAAATCGGGAATACCACAATTAATTGCAAAGCACGTTAGATGATTTTCTGACAGAATAAAACAATAAATGTCTATTGAGTGCAAACATGATAGTTTTTATGGCACTGAGGATGCAGTGGCACATTACACTTTTCGCACTTGTAGCTGCTTCTACCGGAACAGTTCTTGCAACGGGCATGTTCTAGATCTGATATGATTCACCAGTGATTATTCTTGTCAAATCTTATTTGTGAGGGCGCTTTATACCTAAATTAAATTGGCTTACCTGGCCCTCTAGGCAATGTTCCATAAGTGTCTAACAGTTCCTGTGCGCATTGTCGTACTAACTCAAGAAGTGGGATTTCATCAATATCATTTTTCATTTTATACAATTTCCATCCATTTATAACACTGGCACTAAGTACAAACGAAAACAATGGTCACCACCACTTTTTAGAACTAATTCTTACGAGATAATTTGCCACAGCTTGATCAACAAGGTCGACACTACCCATATGCTTATTATAAATTTTTAGCTGTTGTGGCATGGAAACATTCATTTTCTTTTTTTCCGCGGCCCTCCATCGAGTATCAGATGCAATAGATTTTGTAGAAACTTTGTTACTTGCAACAGTAACAACTTTATTGTCATTCCATTTGACGATACTGATATCTTCATGACATATGTATTCATATGTCCCCCTTGCCGACTTTTTCAAGATTTCTTTTGATGATAAAGGAGCACTTTTCAGCCTGTTTTCTCTCAATGTCCCGGTTCCTGCTATGCATCTTTTCGATAGCTCTTTCAGCAAGGTAATGCTAGTAAATAAGTTGTCCATGACAACATGTGTTCCAGGTGGGATCTCGCATTTGTCTAGTAACCCAAGAACAACATCGGCACCTTGGCCTAAATCAGATTTTGATAATTTTGTAGATGCTCCAAAATAAGGTTCATCATGCAATAAAAGATCATTAGAAGAACTCATAGTCCAAAGTTTGAAGCCAAAACGTATAGGCTTACCAATTATGAATTGTTTTAGTCCGTGGTGCCCGAAATATGGAATTATAGACTCATCTACACTCAAAATTTTATACCAACAGCATAAAAACATGACTTTTAAGGGGCAACAATTTATAAAATACACTTTTATAACAATGATTTAAAAGTCAAAATATTATTTCAAAAAATTCTAATTCAAACGTGAAAGATTTTCGATTTTAATTCAAACGTGAAAGATTTCCGATTTTAATTCAAACTTGACTATACATTAGCCGGTTGGTACGGTTTCGTACCAACGATATATAAGTTTTTATATTTTATAATACAAAGCAAAACATGAATTTCGAGTGGCATGAATTTATAAAATACACTTTTAAAACAGTGATTAATAGTCAATATATAATTTTGAGATAAATCCAAAACTCTAAACTTACTATTTTCTATGTGATGTCAGAGGGATCTTGTTTCACGACGCTTTCACATGAGCATAACGTAAAATAACAACAAGAACTTGAGAGCAAATGGCGGAAAAACTATTTTTCCCGCTATCAGTGAACTATTCTTGAAGTACATGAACGATATTGGACAACTAGACACATTTAGTGCAGAGAAAAAAAAATATTCTTAAGCTGGTATGCTTTCGTACCAATAGGCATTAATGGGTTAAAGCTAGCTGAATACCCGCGATTGGGAATTACGGAATACATTCAAATTAAATACAACGGTCAATATATGCAATTAATGCCTATATATATATATATATATATATATATATATATATATATATATATATATATATATATATATATATATATATATATATATATATATATATATATATATATATATATATATATATATATATATATATATATATAAAATCGTAACTTTTTTTAAAAGACAAAATTATGTAGAAGAAAATATTCAAATTAAATAAAACGGTCAATGTATGCAGTTAAATTGGATGCTTAATTTCCATAAAACATACTAATTTGCATTAAGTTCTTAAAACACTTCCATCTCAATTAGTCTAGTGGTTAAATTTTATCATTTACCACATTTCAATATTTTTTTGGTCAATTTATTTCCTTGTTATGCACATGATGATAAATTAATCTAAAGTATCACAAAAAGAAAAGAAACCGCGTGATCAGCACTTAATAAATTAAATTCTAAAAATTAATCTTTAAAATTTCACCAAAAATCAGAAAATGAAGGTAAAGATTCGAAAGAGATTTCAATTTAAAGGAATTATTATGATCTTTCTCGTGATATAAATTTTATAACCCTCCAATTATTATTTTAAATGCAACCTTTAAAGAATTAAAGAATGCTACAAAAACAGATAAAAATTTTATTTAAAAAAATCTAAAAAGAATTTTTTCAAAAATCTTTCTTAGTGCACCTCTACACTATAAAAAGAATCGCCATGCAAAATGTCAGCCCTTTAGGTCCAGCGGTTTGGTCTGTGCGTTGTATGTCAGTCAGTGAGTCAGTCAGTATAGGAACTGTTTTATATATATAGATAAATAAATTTTCAATTGATTCGCGTCAGTTATAATTAAAGGATTGCAATTAATTATAACACTATTTCGAATGGGTACACTAAACCGAAAACACTTTCAAATTCTTAAATTTCATGATTGTCATTTGTAGACGTAGTACATACTGCAATGTTAGTACAATTTGTAAATTTTTACACCATTTGGGGCAATGCTTACACATTTCTTCGCTTTAAGCACAAAAAAGGGAATAAACAATGCAATAATAAGCTACAAATGACTTCTAATTTAAATTTAAATGAGAAATTTTGTCAGCAAACTATGGGGTTACACGAATTACTTTAAAACTAGAGTATTTTCAAATAGCAAAATATATTTTCCACACCCAACAGAGATGCATATTAATGATTCAATACTTAAAACTTAAGTTCAGAAATATCTGAAAAGTATTAAATAGTACAAACGCTTTCTAACCAATAATTAAATCATACATTTAAACTTCAAACTGGGGATTTTTTTGTTACAAGAGTTATTTAAAATCAAAGTATTTTCAAATATATGATAATGAGCAAATAGCTGTTTGCCCAAACTTCAAGGGGAATAATGATTCAACATTTACGTTTAGGACTCAAAATTATCTGAAAACAATAGAAATAGTACAAAGGGATTCCAATCGATGGTAATAACCGTAATTTTTAGCTTGAAAAAAGGAGTGATTGACGGAAGTTGTCAAGAAAGGAAGTACTTTCAAGTACGCAATAACTAGCAAATAATAGTTGGAATAAAGTTCTATGAAAAAATAACATATTTCTTCTCTGATAGCCTTTGCGTTTTGCCCAACAAATTCTAGTTTATAGATTACACATTCCTTACAAACATTCCTAAGAATCAAATGTTCCCATTTAACGAAACCTTTAATCTATAAATATAAAACAGTTCTCAGACTGACTGACAGACAACGCTCAGACCAAACCGTTGCACCTAAAGGGCTGAAATTTTGCATGGCGATTCTTCTTACAGTGTAGGGGTGCACTGAGAAAGATTTTTGAAAAATTCTTCTTAGATTTTTTTAAATTAAATTTTAAGGTGTTTTTGTAACATTCTTTTTCGTTTAAAATAATAATGTGAGGGTTATTAAATTTATGCCACGAGAAAGATCATACAAAGTCCTTTAAAATGAAATCTTTTTCGAATATTTACCTCAATTTTCTGATTTTAGGTGAATTTTTAAAGATTAATTTTTAGAATTTAATTATTAAACTCTGATCACGTGGTTCATTTTCTTTTTTGCGATACTTTATATTAATTTTGTGTCACGTGCATAACAGTGAAATAAATTGACAAAAGAAATATTAAAATACGGTAAAAGATAAAATTTACCACCAGACTAATTGAGATGGAAGTTTTTTAAGAATTTAATTTCAAAAGAGTACGTTTTATGGATATTAAACTTACCGATTAATTTCATACATTCACCGCTGTATTTAATTTGAATATTTTCTTCTACATTATCTTGTCTTTAAAAATATCCCTTACGATTTTTTTAAAATATATATATATATATATATATGGCATTAATTGCCTACCTTGACCATTGTATTAATTATATATATATGTATGTATATATATATATATATATATATATATATATATATATATATATATATATATATATATATTTGTTTTTTGGGGGCGTTGGCATCAATTCCAAACACTGACCATTGTATTTATTATTAATATTTATATATATATATATATATAGGCATTCATTGCATACATTTACCGTTGTATTTAATTTGAATGTACTCTGTAGAGAAGCACGGGTATTCAACTAGTTCTAAATAATTTTCTAAAGATGAAAAAAAATACGAGCTTAAAAAATGCTCTATTTAGAAATTTTTTCTTTTACTTGAAATTAAGAATCACATTCTTAATATTTTATATTGATATTTCTAATAATGTCAATTTATCTTTGTTTAAATCCAAAGTAAAGGAAAGAAGAGTTTTTTTTCCGATCGTTGAAAATTTAAGGGGCACACAACCTTTGACTACTAGGAAATGACCCTAAACATGATCAAATTAGAGCTACTGAAACTCCAATAATATTAATATATATGTATAACTTTTTTTGTTTTATATCAAAATTACAAGTCTTCAGTTATATTTTATACAAAAATAGAACTTGTAAAGCCATAAATAATTTTTAGATTTTATTTTTAAATGTACACATTGCTAAAAATAGAAAGAAATCATTGGATGTTTCGCGCATCATAAAATTTAAGAAATATGCATAGAGAAACTATTTTTTGGTCAAATTAAATTAATAATACACTCAAGTTTAATGTAAAACCAAAAAGTATACAAAAAATATAGTTTAAATTGAAAAATTTACATAACATTTTTAAAAAAATTTAATTTAGCAATTTTTTAAAACATTTTCAAGTGTAAATTTTTTTTTACAAATTTATTTTTACTTTTCTGGTTTTAGTATGTAAAAAAGCTTATAATACAAATCTGATAAAACTTTTGTGTGTCTAGCACACATAGTTTGGAAGTAACAGTGCACAAAATCCAAAAATTCACATATTTGAGAAAACTGAAGTTAAAGTTGGAATATACATGGCCATGGCAATAGAGTGAGCTTTACATAAACTCTCATAACTCTAGAAATAATGCAATTTTTTATGCGGTTTTTTGCATATTTTTCAGAAATGTCCCAAAAATCAGAATATATCAAAAACCAAAAATCGATTTTTTGATGTTTTAAAGGTTGTGTGTGTTATAAAGACTCATGGAGTATATCTATTAATATTCAGGTCTTTATAACTGTCTCTCATAACCGCCATATATTGGCTGAAAAGAAAAATGATTTATTGCCAAAAATGGCGATGCACGCCAAATCTGGTGTATTGAGCATGTATTGCGCAGGCGTGAAGTACAGCTTGGCGCATGTCATGGCTAGCTTCGAAAAGTAGCGGGAGACAGCCCTTGGACGCGTTGGTGGTTGGTGACCTTTGGGAGCGTGTGTTGGTGATCGGGAGTGTGGTGCGAGGAATGGCATCTTATAAGAAAGACGGGATTGTCGAGAGAAGAGTACATCGTGTTACCGTCAGCTCTCAGGCCAAAGGCACTTCGCCTGGCTCATTTGTCCCACTTTGGGTTGAAGAAGACGTACGAGGCTCTCGCCAAAAGGTATTGGTGGCGAGGGGCATACATGGATTGTGCAAATTATGTTGCCTGATGTACAGAATGCATTCTCCATAACAAAAGAAGAGTGGCGGTTGCTCCAGTCCAGTCTGCACCACTTCCTACTGCACCAGGCCAACTTGTATCACTTGATCTTGTTGGTCCTTTCCGCAATGGTCACTCGGTCCTCACCATAATTGACCACTTCAGTCGCTTTTTGGTCTTATAGGACATGCCGTCAACCACAGCTGACAGAGTTACCAAGGCTATATTTAGGTACATTGTCATGTTTGGCAGACCAAGCCATATTCTTACAGATCTTGGCCCACAATTTACCTCTGTGGTATTCAAAAGGCTATTGGATATGGCTGGAATCAGATTGGCACACTCTTCACCTGGCCATCCTGAGGCAAATGGAGTCTCTGAAAGAATTAATGCCTCTATCAAGTCGTCGATCTCAACTTTGCAAGCCCAAGGTGTACCATTTGACACAGTCATCCTAATACATGCCTCACTATACAACTCTACCATCCACTCTACGACAGGTCACTCCCTTGCAGTCGTCCATTTTGGAAGAGCTTTAGCCCTCTTGACTGATTCTGAGAGGTTCTTCGATGACTTTCCTCATCTTGACAAAGGGTCCCTCATTGATAATATTATGGCACAAACCAAAGCCATTTGGTCACTGTGTTTCAACAATACATCCCTAAGTCAAGCGAACTCTCACAGGAAGCTCAATAGAGCAAGAAGAGACACAAGGCTAAAGGAGGGTGACATTGTGCATGTGAAATATAAAACTCATTTCACCCAATTTCTCAAGGGACCATTTGCAATTGAGAAATTCCGCTCAAATGTGACTGTGGTCATTCGACCACTGGAAGATAGAATATCACAGGCTTCGCTCATCCATGTGAACAGGCTGATAAAGGCCCCAGCTCGTAAAGGGCATTTATTAGAGAGGCAGACGAATCCATCTCCCACTACTAATAATTTTGTATGCCCTAGTTCTTTTCATACAGTTGCCCAGATGCCTGTTCCAGCGTCCAATCCTTCAGATCCTGTGCTGGACTCCAGTATTTCAAGGGTTCCAGAGGATGACCATTCCATGGATGCCACTGAGGGGAACTTTCCTGATGGAGAACTGTTTCCTCCTGCTCCAGACGATGAGTTCCAGGTCCCAGAAGCAAGTCTAGCAGACGAGCAGTTGTCATTCCACCAGACATCAATGCTTCTTGAAACTCCTCAGCTCCAGATAGAAACGCCTACAATTCAGGAGCCTGTTGTACTCACCAATGCCAGTCCACCACCGCCAGAAAATACAACAGACCCCAAGATGCCAGAAATTCCTACTGCAGTGAAGAAGCCCTGCCCCTACAACCTCAGGCCAAGAAGATGAGGGTCTGGGAAAGATGTTTGCGCGCACGTCTTCTCCAGTTGATGGACAACCCAGCGATTGGCACGTCCAACTCTTCTTCTGCCTGTCTTCCTGTGTGGACTGGGACTCTTGCTGCATATGGTATACCTCTGTATCTTTTTAAAGTTTTTAATATCTGTGAAATTACTCCATTCATAATATATCTGTTAATTATGCACAACCTTGTTTGTTTAACCTCTATAAGCTGATAATAGTTTTCACTCTTAATTCTAAAGTTCTGTTATTATTGAGTCTACCAATAGTAAAGTAAAATGCCAAATTAACCACTTTGTTGATACAAAATATAACAATATGCAATCAAAATCATTTGGTTCTCCCATATACCATTGTAAATAACCTAGCAATAGTCAATATTAAGTTTAGTTTCACACTTTGCCTGAATTGCAGGAAACATCATCTGATATCAGCTATCAGTTTGTTTTCATTTGCGAGTTTCATTGAATATGTTTTTTTGTACATTATGTGCAACCTGTGATATTTTAATCAGCCATAAGATTCTCGATTTTGTCATTTGGGAAATGAAGTTGTTTTTTATTGTACAAGGCAATCTTTTCTTCATTTCTCAGGAATAAGTCCTCACATTTTTGTAAATATATGTATTGTATTAACTTATTCTTTTGTGTATTTTTTATGGGTGACCAGCTTTCCAGAAAAGTATTGAATCCTGTTATGTACTGTATACAGGTTTGAAGGTTCTCGACCTCAACATGGTCACTATCTCCTGCAGTTGTACATCACCTGCTGCATATAGGTGAAGTCTTTATAAGTTTAATATTGAATGAACTCACCTGTTAGCTTTGTGAAGTGGGTAATGCATCAACTGTTTCTTGTATATAATCATGTATTTTTGTGTTATATTGTATATTTGTTTGTGAATAATGTTATTATAGTGTCCTACAATTTATGATGCTAGGGTATATACTCACCATAATGTATATCCCAACACAATTTTTGCACTTGCTTTTTTATGCTAGGGTATATACTCACCATAATGTATATCCCAACACAATTTTTGCACTTGCTTTTTTAAGTTTTTATGCACATTTACTTTTGCTGTTTGTAATATGCATGGTACAGTGTGGTACACTGTGTTACAAGTTATTTTCTTTATCCAGGGTGTCTCTAAACTTTTCGCATAGTAATGACACTCTTGTGTATGACACCATGCTCTCTGTCACAATGTTGACTGTTATTAGTGCTTTCACTTTGTCTATCCATGACACTTTGCCTATCTAGGACACATAATTTTTGCAATTGACATTCATTGCTTTTCAATGTAACTTTAATTTTTTCTAAGTGAATTTTTACAGGGTTGTTTTTTTGTGTTTTTTTCTTTGTTTTTCAATGGCTGGCCAGCCGACGTTAAGTGTTTAATGTTCTTTTATACAATGTACATACCCTGTATAATGTTATGGTCATATAATCAAAATTAGGAGCAAATTGTTTTCCTCATTTAGGATCTCCAATGTGTACCTTTGTAAACTAGACTCAATATGAGCAGTAATGATTTTTCCTCATTTAGGATCTCCAATGTGTACCTTTGTAAATTAGACTCAATATGAGCATTAATGAATATTTTTCCCTCATCTAGGATCTTCAATGTAATACATTGTAATGCACTGGTATAATCACATTTTTCCAAAGGACCTTCAATGTAACTCTTTGTAAGCCTGCCAACTCCCACTCCTAACACATTGTTAATTCTAACTGAACTCTCTTTGGGAAATTTTCCCTCATTTGTTTTTTTTCTTCACTTGGTGAAGGGGGAGAGTGTTATAAAGACTCATGTAGTATATCTATTAATATTCAGGTCTTTATAACTGTCTCTCATAACCGCCATATATTGGCTGAAAAGAAAAATGATTTATTGCCAAAAAAGGCGATGCACGCCAAATCTGGTGTATTGAGCATGTATTGCGCAGGCGCGAAGTACAGCTTGGCGCATGTCAGGCTAGCTTCGAAAAGTAGCGGGAGACAGCCCTTGGACTGGTAAGCGGTTGGTGAACTTTGGGAGCGTATGTTGAGTGTGGAGCGAGGAGCATGGCATGGCTTGACTGTTTACAATTAAGTATTCCCTTTTTTTCATTATGTTTAGTAAAATAAATCTTCTTATTTGCTCCTTAAACCCCTTGTCTGTAATTTAATTTACTGTAGTGGGTAATGTTTCTTTGGGTAGAGCTTAACTTATTGAATATTGTAATATGCTTAGCACGTGGGTCAGGCTATATGTAGGGTTAAGTATTTTCTTGCTAAGCTAAGTGCTGTTAACCTAAAGTAAATACTCTACTTAATCTATGTTACCTGAGACAACCTATCTGGGTTATCCTTCATGTCGCTTAGTTACTTGAAGTTAATTCTGTAACTTAAATTAATACACAACGCATTTCATGTTTCACCTTTTTGACTGGCTTAACTATTCGCTAATTTGCTACCACTTGTTCCGATACGGCTTCCCATTTTGGCGTCGTAATTCTCGGCTTCACAACAGTGTGCCCCCTTAAATCATAGAGACGAATGGAGTAACTTTAAACCAGTGGTTGCCAACCCGCACAAGTATGCGGACCACTAAGCCAGAAATTGAAGCATGTGCGGACACCCCACACCAACTTAAGGGGGGGACTTCCGGGGATTATGTGGATATTAGAATATCCCTGAAGCATAAGGGATGCAGGGATAAGCACTCACTTTTTGTTTCAACCTTGTTTTCAATATTTAGAATTAGGTAGCCTAAATCTCAGCCTGAAATGGAAACATTTAGATTCATGGGTGAGTGAGTAAAACAGTTTTTTAGAACACATTATTATTGCTATTGTACAGTGTACAGTACGACTTAACTACAAATTCTTTAATTTTAATACAGAAAAAATTGCAGAAAAATACATAAAAATTAATTCAACACCTGATAGTCATCGGATATATTCGACCCATCTAGTTCAGCGAACATTGCTTTCAAAATCCCAATTTACTTGGCAATATTTTTATATGTGGTGCTGGACCACTCCCGAGGCACTCGCTGACCACCTTTGGTCCGCTTACCACCGGTTGGGAACCACTGCTTTGTACACTCCCTTAATAACAAAATATAAACAAACAAAACCGATAAGCACATTTTGCAGTTCGTTGTTGCCTTCGTTGTTGCAGTTTGTTGGTTTCTAGTGCCCTCTGGTCATTTAAATTTTCCCAGCAGCAACATACGGGCTACGTCTGGTGTGATCTCAAGACCTGTTCACACTGCGTCCGCCAGCGTTACTCTTATTGACATATTTCAAACCAATCACATATCTTGAGAATTTCGTGGCTAATCTTTTGGAGGTTTGTAATTGGTTAAACGTATTTCAGTACGAGTTACGCTGACGCGGATGGATTCTATGTGAATAGGGCCTTAGAGCTGTATTTCCGACATATTGTAGTTTTTCTGAAAATGAAGGCTTTTAAAGTTAAATGAAAGAAAACCCCACAGGCTCCTTACCTCACGAAGAGGACATCTTAGATTCTGGCCTTCAGTGTATGCTATCATGTTTAACTTTTAGTGCGCAAGTGCACGGAGATGATCTGTGTGATCTACGTATGTGTGACTGACACCGAAAAGTTGCGAAACCGTATTTGTCAATGTGGAAGTAAAATTGACTTTTGAACCGAAGAAGACACCTTATATTTTGGCCTTCGTTGTATGCTATCATGTTTGACTTTTAGTGCGCATGTGCCCGGAGATGATCTGTGTGATCTACGTATGTGTGACCGACATCGAAAAGTTGCGAAACCGTACTTGTCAATGTGAAAGTAAAATTGACTTTTGAATCGAAGAGGACACCTTAGATTTTGGCCTTCAGTGTATGCTATCATATTTAACTTTTAGTGCGCAAGTGCACGGAGATGATCTGTGTGATCTACGTATGTGTGACCGACACCGAAAAATTGCGAAACCGTACTTGTCAATGTGGAAGAAAAATTGGGCTTTTGAACCGAAGAGGACACCTTAGATTCTGACCTTCAGTGTATGCTATCATGTTTAGCTTTTAGTGCGCATGTGCACGGAGATGATCTGTGTGATCTACGTATGTGTGAACGACACCCAAAAGTCGCGAAACCGTACTTGTCAATGGGGAAGCAAAATTGAATTTTGGACTGAAATGTTTGGTCTGGTGTAAGCCTACCAGATTTCGAAACAGGACGACTCCAGTTTCTTGACCGGACCTTTCTATTGATTCGTTTGAATTTTAGAGAGCGTTATGCAGCCAACTTTAGCCACACGAGAGAATAAAAAAAGTCTGTAACAGTTCAAATTAGATTCAAAATGAGAAGATATCTTGCTTCTTTTACATTTTTTTCTTCCGCCACTAACTCCTCCCATTTTCTGTTGATTGGGCCATTATTTTTCTGGAAGTTTCCATCCAGCCCTGCTGAAGACGTGTATCATCATCTCATTATCACAACCCTTCTCGGGACTACATTTGATCTTTTACGCTGTCATCTTGCTTACGACTTCTTATTATCTCGGCTAAGTCATATATTCTCCCCGTCTTTCATGCTCCTCTATTCACATTCCTCTCTCTTAAAGACTTATTTTTCTTTTTAAACGTTTCCCCATCTGTAATCTCTTTTCCATGCCATAATTTCTTCGGCCTACGGGGACCACCTGGACGTCACCTTGCGGCGTTTCTTTTCATACCATAATTGCCTTTTTACTTCTTCAGGATCTAGCTAAATCCACCACCTATTCATCTCCTGTATTCATCAATATTCTATTTAATCTCTTTTATGGTCTATTCTTTCTCCCCTGTTCGTTTCATCTTCCGACATCTTTCAAAGGTTTATTCATTATCCTTTTACTCCATATAATGTCACTCTTTAACCGTGACAAAAGTCAACGGGCCCGCCACTTTGAAAACAAAAAAAATCACCCATGCCAACAATTCAAAAGCTTAGATTATTTTCCCAATATCTATTACCTGTTTTTTTATAGCAAATACCAAATTAAGGGTTTGAAATCGATATAGTTCGATATCAGTTACATTTTGTTCAACAAACCTTATGAACAGAAAATTCCGTCGTATAGGAATCAAATATGAAAATTCTCCAGAATATTAAAGTAACACCATAAAAATCATGAGATTAATTTTTAGCGTTCAAGGCATTAATTTTCTAACAGCGAAACACGCTGGGTTCTACTTCACCGTCATTCTATTCACTCGACAAATAAACCACAAACTCCACAACCTAAATTATTTCCCGTCTTTTATCAATACGTTGCAGCTTACGTTAAAAACTATGAAATTGCCATTGTATCTCATAGAAACACGAAGAAAGGATAATAAAAAAAAATACTCACAAAGGAATATATTTTTGCTTAGAGACGCGGAATAAAGAAATCGATGGCAGGTGAAAAATTGCCTTCTACGGGCACAGAAAAATCGAAGGGTTGGGAGATACTTAGTGAATCCATGACTGTCTCAAAGTACATTAATTTTGCTTAGAGGTGTCCAAGGTAAGGAACTGCCATCTTTACATGCATCGAGCTCTAACGATGCGTTTCTTTTTTTGGCTTTATTCCTTTTTTTCGTTTTTTTTTAGCGGAAGCCGCGCAATCAGTGGATAACGGATTTACTCCCCAGAGGCCTTGCATCTTGGTTTTTATGGGTATTAAGGGACAAGAAATGCTGTTAGTAGATTGATTAACCCTTTTAAGTACAAATTAAATTTAAAATAATAGATCGCTCTCGTGCTGTGTTTGAGATGTACCTTGAAAAAATATGCTAAATTTAACTATGTTCTGAGGTTTTATAGCCACACGTTTAAACAAACAATTGATTAAATTTTAAAATTAATGTAAAACACACGCACACACACACATATATGTGTGTGTATGTACACACATGTATATTTTATATACATCTATAAGTAAATTCAATTATTTAATTAACGTCAATAATTATAAACTAATTTATACATACATAAATATATTTTGTACATATCTGTATGGAAATCAATAACCGAATCAACGTATAATTTTAAAAAATGTGTGTGTGTGTGCATGTGTGTGTGTATGTGTGCATGTGTGTGTATATGTGCGTGTGCGTGTATGTGTGTGTGTGTGTATGTTTGTGTATGTGTGTGTGTATGCGTGTGTATGTGTGTGTATGCGTGTGTATGTGTGTGTGTATGTTTATGTATGTGTGTGTGTGTGTGTGTAGCGTAAAACGCATCCTCCTATAAAATTGCATTTACCCTGTATTCTAAACTATCATTTTAATAAAGCACGACCCCTCTTCCAAATTGCAACCTAAAAATAATGTAAGTTATAGTTTATATTGGCCCTGCATATCATTAAGCAGGGATGTGAAATATCTGAACTGAATAACATCCCCATATATATCTGATCGGAGCCCGAAGACCTCATTAAATTTGTATATAATAAATAAGTCCTGTTTTAAAATTCTTCCTATTGGTAAAACGCAGAGCAAGCGCGTGAACTGGACACCACGCGAGATGATTCAACCCCACGCGCCTATTTCGCCATAGCAATTAATTAATCCCAGGGAGAACCACGGCATAGACACGTGAACTCCACGTCCAATTAAATAATAAGTAATTTCGTCCCCCTGGTGCCCCGATCAGAAACAGTCACTTGAAAATAGATTGGACGGAAGACTCGTTCTCTTTTTCTTCTTAACCCTGTCATGTAAACACATAAGTTGCTGTTTTCGCGTCCCGTCCTGACAGACGTCGGGCAAGTCTTGTTGCATGAAATCCGCAAGTCCAGTGACCACTGTAGCCTTTGTAATGCTTAATAATTAAATAAAAGTGATATCCTGGATATCGTCTGTAATCTGTGTTCCTCTTCTCTGGCTCCTCGCCTGTGCTTTTCTCATCACCCAACGGCCGACTGCATCTCTCCAAGTGTCCAATAAGAAAAGCAGTCCCTTTCCGTGTGTTAATTTCCCCCATTGTGGTTATCATATAATTAATATATATATATATATATATATATATATATATATATATATATATATATATATATATATATATATATATATATATATATATATGTGTGTGTGTGTGTGTGTGTGTGTGTGTGTGTTTACACGCATGAAAATAGAAACGTTTTAAGTCGCACTTTCAACTGTACTGTACTGTACTGTACTGTATTGAACATCAGCGAGATAACAGCAGATCCTTCAAGTCATCCAACCCTTTCCGCCGATAGATTTACCTCAAACTTTAACTAAGACTCTTTCATTCTTTAACCGAAAGATGAAGCCGCACCGATTAGCAACCGGGATAGCTTCACCCAAATCCTTCGCTGATCTCGTTGATTCCGGCTGCCGGCCTATCCAATCCTTTTGTCAGGCACCACTATATATGTGTTGGTTTGGTTGTGGTTTCCAACGCTTTCTGAGGCCACAGACGCTGGTCAAACGAGCTTTAACACTTTAGCTCCACACTAGGTCGTCTTGGTCGTCGGTGGGCCCTTTCCCATCCGAGCGACAGTCAGTCTCGGTGCGTCTTCGAGCTAACCGGAGGTCAACACCAGCCAGTCTCTCCCTTTGTAACTTTCGTCTGGAGAGACAGAGAGACGGTGCATCGGTGTTTACTCCTATGTTGTTGAGGCGTCAGTTGGTCTCAGCTAGATACATGAAAGTTAATTCACAAAGTAGTAGTCCAGGGGCTTACATTTTCCTGGTAACTAAGTGTGGCCCCGTCAGCTCCCCGGAATAGGTTTTCTATGAAAAAGGGAGTCGGTGGTTAGGGGTGGTCTCTTTTCAGGGGAATCCAAGACGTTACAACAAAAAAAAAACTTCTATTCACAAATTACGAGTAATATATCGCATCTGAATTTTTGAAGGAGAGGAAAGGTGTGTATGACTTCAGAGATCCACTTTTAACTCGGTGGTGTTTGAGCCTCCATATCTCACTATTTTAATATGCACTAACTGTATACAGAGACTTCTAAATATAATATAAATAACATGATGCAGTATACAGGGTCATCGAAAAAGGAGTCCGTGATTTCCAGATATGAAAAGCAAATGTATACTAAGTTACTATATTATACCATTTCTTTACGGACACTAGGCGTGTTTTATTGCGGCATTATTATGATAGTTATAAGTTACTTTTTCTTTCAATTAGTTTCTGATCCGCAAATATTTTACGCTTTTAAAACACGTAACACACGTGGCTGGAACGGCATGTTAACACCGGCACTAGCTTTCATCACGTGGCAACAGGCAGTGTAGCGTACTGGAAATATGGTCTTATTTTTTCCCGAGACCCCACAAGAGCTTGAAACACAGCTGCGTGATTTTCAAGGAATGTGTTGCTCGTTCCCACCAGTTCGGAACACGTGGGGGGGATTAAGAAACGTTTTTTCCCACAGAGGCAGCCAGTAAAGCTGTCATCTTAACGTTTCTGCAAGGTAATAAAGTTCGGCGTCTAAGAAGAGCTGTCAGCCGATAATTTGCCGGCCCCTCCCCACCGTCTAAAAATCCAGACACGAGAGAGAGACGCTTGAGAACGCAGCCTGTGTGGATGTGTGTTTTAGGCTCAGTACGTTGTGAATCTGCACGGGATTTTAATTGAATATGTTGCAATGTTTAAATGTTATTTTTTTGTTAATAAATCGTTGAGTTTTTGTTTTAAAAATTTGGCCTTCGCTTTTAATTAGAACTCTGTCTTTCTTGGTATGGATCAATAGTTGTGAAATTTCTTCAAAATGCCTCAGAGAGTTTATGAGCCTTGTCGTGACGCTACAGCAGTGTTGCATAACAGGCGTTGGTGAGTGGGTGTGTCGTGGCTTGTGAACTGCCGTCAAGAGTAAACGTATTGTGCCTTTTACAACTTTTAGAATAACAATCGTTGATATAATTGCCTTTGTTAAAAATAATTCACCCATTAAAATGGATAAGTTTCTTAACCAATTGCTTCTTACCAAGTCTCAGAACTGATCGCACAAAATATGAAAGCTCATACTTTCGGTGAGTCACTTATTTTGCTTGCTTGCCAAAAGATTGTCAGTACGATGTTAGGAAATGAAGCAGTTATGAAAATAATCTAGATACCTATGTCCTATGATACTATCAACAGGCGTATTTTGGAAATGTCTTCTGATATTGAGAAAAATGTATGTGGTAATAAACTCCAGTGTTCG
Source organism: Dolomedes plantarius (assembly GCA_907164885.2). NCBI lineage: Eukaryota > Metazoa > Arthropoda > Arachnida > Araneae > Dolomedidae > Dolomedes > Dolomedes plantarius. The sequence goes on from OU015490.1 coordinate 69,733,176, forward strand.
GATTTTGCAGTGCAAGTTGAGGAGTCAACCGACATTACCATCAAGGCTCAACTCATAGCATTCATTCGTTTCATTAACGAAAATCAAATAACAAATCAGTTTCTTTTTTGCAAAGAATTAAGCCTGAGTACAAAAGGTGAGGATATTTTTAACATCCTGAATAACTACCGTGATAAATGGCAGTTATCGTGGAAAACGTGTGTAGGCATTTGCACAGATGGAGCTCCTTCTATGATACGCTGCAACAAGGGTCTTGTATCTTTTATAAAGGATCACAACGAAAATGTTATTGTAACACATTGCTTCCTTCATAGAGAGGCCTTGATATCAAGAACATTAGGAGAGTATTTAAGATAGGTCTTAGATCAAGTTGTTAAAATAGTGAACTTTATTAAAACAAGAGCAGTTAAATCACGCCTATTTGAACAGATTTGCCCCAAATTATAACATATTACTACTATTTTGTATACGGTGCGCCAGAAAGTATCTGTCGCTCAGACTGTATAAAGTTTGAGAACTACTGCAGTAGAGAGACAGTAGTAATAGCGAATATGAAGGGAAAAGTTCAGTGTGTGTTGTGGTACGCTGAATTTAAATCAGTTGTTACGGTGCAGAGGCATTTCTGGCGTTAGTAAGGAAAAGATGCACCTACGGACAAAACCATTAGTCGTTGTTTTTAGCAGTTTGAAGAAACTGGGAGTGTTAACATTAAGAAGTCCCTTGGTCGGCCACGAACGTCGGAGGAGTATGTTGAACGTTTACGACAATCGTGGTTACGTAGCCCGATAAATATATATCGCTCGCCTCAACTTCGAATTTGGCATTCCGAAGCAATCCATTATGAAGCCATTGATTATGAAGCCATCCAGAATGTGCTTCATAATCGTTCTCGATTGCATGCCTACAAAATCCAGTTCAAACACGAAATTAAAGAACTAGATCATCGTAAAAGAGCGGATTTTGTCGGTGATATGTTGGATGCAGTAAGTATATTCCAGAGGCTTTTAATAACAGATTCCCTGGACGTTGGATTGGAAGAGACTGTCCAATTACGTGACCCGATGTGACCTCTCTAGATATTTTTTATGGGGTTACTTGAAAAACATTTTGTACGTTGAGAAGATCCGGGCCCTACCCATCTACTTTATTGGATAGAATCACTCCTGCAATAGTGACTGTGAGTCCTGCTACGATCGAACGTACCTAGATCGAGATCGACTATCGTCTACATGTGTGCCGTGCCACGAGGTGTGCTCATGTCGAAACTTACCAGGTAATGTCCAAAACTTGATTCGTTTCTGTATCTTTTGGTGAAAAAATAAACACCAGAAGTTCTAATATATGGTTCTTTATTTCATGTTGCAATCACTGACCCCTTTTTAGAGGACCCTGTATATACTGTAATAAAAATACCGGATGAGCAAAAAGTCCGTATAAACTTTAAAAATACATAAAAATCGGAACATTAACCAAAATAAAAAAAAGGTTTGCAGAGTTAGCATCGATAGGTCACGGGATTTTTTTTTTTATGAGACAGGAAAAAAATCTCAAAAAGCAGCCGACAGGTGGCGCTGACTTATACAAGTCAAAGAAAAGATACGCAAATAACGAAGAGAATGCTTCTAAATCGTTTATTATAGCAGTAGGTGTTCCACATGACCCCCACCACAGGGGATAAGGAATTGCAGTCTAGTTACAAATCCAGCAACGGCAGAGTGCAGCAGGTCTGGATGTATACATGACACCTCTCGGCGGATCGCAGAACAACGGCGAACTGGTCGTGGATTAGAAGCGCACGTTCTTATAACCGTCTCATTTGCATATTTCCACAGAATTCTTTCGTACCAGTGCCACCTATCGGCTGTTTTTTTTAGTTATTTTTCTTCTTGTCTTAAAAAAATGCCGTGGCCTACCGATGCTAACCCTGCAAATCTTTTTTAATTTTGGTTATTTTTCCGGTTTTAAGGAATTTTAAAGTTTATACGGACTTTTTGCCCACCCGGTATATATGTAGTGCGTATAATATTGTATGTTTAGTAAATAAAATAGGTAGCGTTTAAGCTATTGCTCTGATGTTATATAAAATATTGTGTAAGATGCAATGTACTTATGGGAACAAATGTTTTGTATCCTTTACTAGATATCCTATCCAATTATATGTATAATGATACGTATATACAATTTACTATCTATGTTTGTATTGTATGCTACATTATACTTTTTCAAATTATAAAGATAACATCGTATAAGATCCACTATATTTATGATAAATAATTACAAGATAAAAAGAACTTTTTATATACCATGTTTTTAAATTTTCTGTTGAATCATATGCACTTGACAATTCTATGTATTAATAAATACCTTTAAAAAATTTTTTTGATGAATTATCCCATCAACTTGAAAGAGAATGATCAAATGCGTAATCAATCGTTTAACTTGAGAATTGGAAGTTAACTTGCGTTTAACTTTTCATTCCCGTCCCGTCCGATAGATGGCTGCACCATTCTACAAAACAAAATTAACTGAAAAGGAATTCAAAACTGTTTAAAGATGGCTAAAAGTATTAAAATAATGCACTGACATCGTGTTCTGAGCTACTCTAAAAGTTTCACATGTCTAGCTAGTCGGGAAGTTAGTAAAAAATCGATTGCAAGATTTGTACTGGACAAACAAACACACACACACACACACACACAAACAAAGAAACAAGAAAGCGAGTTAATAAAAACATGGTAAAAATAAATGTTATACTAAAATGTGCATACTATCCTATAATATTTATAATAATCAGCATGTATCTTTACCTATTATGTATGTAGTATTGTATACTATAATATGTATCCTATAATATATTATATTTTTAATAAATAATAAAGATGATAGCATTGTATAGGATGAAACATATTTATGACATCGGAGCTAAACACTCGCTTTGAAGTGTTTCGGTAACAGTTATAGCCCAAACTGTCTGACAAAATTCCCAAATATGGTTTTAATTTTCTTTTGCAACATACACCAAACTCAGAATTAACAGCTACTTAATATGATTTACACAGTATTCCCGAGCTCGGTCTTTTGCAACCGTTTATTAAAATTTATATGCAAATATTCTAGAAATTTTCCAACGTAACTTTCGCAGGAATATATTGTGTAAAGAGATATATCGAGGAAAATTTATTTTCTCGAGAAATGTTAAAAGTAACTTCCGGTGACAATTAATTACAGCTAAGCAAACGTGAAAATAGCCGTGACCTGGCTTTTACCGCCATAGAAAAATTTCTAACTTGATTAGAAACCTGAAAAACTGAACATTATTGATATGAAAATTTATGTTTTGACTGAAAATGAAGTTTTTAACATGAACGAATATGTTATACTAGCTGAAAAACCGCACTTCACTACGGAGTACATTCAAATTAAATACAACCGTCAATGTATGCAATTAATGCAAAGAAAATAAATAAATAAATAAATAAACTATCTATCTATCTATTTATATATATATATATATATATATAAACTCGTAAGGTATATTTTTATAGACAAAATAATGTAGAAGAAAATATTCGAATTAAATCTAATAGCGTAAACTAAATACTATAGTACAGTAAATATAGTACAGTTTGAGGAACATAACTTTTATTGTATTTTAATATTTTTTTGGATAATGTCCAATCGTATGCCACATTAGCAAGGAAAAATTATTTTTTTTGTCTATTTCGTTGTTACGCAGGTGACGATAAATTTATTTAAAGTACCAGAAAAAGCATTTAATAAATTAATTTTTAAAAATTCACGAAAAATCAGAAAATGGAGGTAAAGATTCGAAAAAGATTTCATTTTATAGGAGTTTTTATGATCTTTCTCGTGATATAAATTTTATAACCCTCAAATTATTATTTTAAATGCAAACTTTAAAAATAAGTTACTAAAACAGCTTAAGAATTTAATTTTAAAAATCTAAGAAGAATTTTTCAAAAATCTTTCTTAGTGCACCCCTACACTATTAGAAGAATCGCCATGCAAAATTTCAGCCCTTTAGGTCCAGCGGTTTGGTCCCTGCGTTGTATGTCAGTCAGTTACGGAACTATTTCATATATATATATATAAAGTACAGCAAGATATATCTGAACATTATCTGTCGAATTATTTTACATTTGATGTCAAATATCTGGCAATAATTCTTCACTGTACATCGAAACTTGGTACCAGTGAATGTTGGTAGTGAAGAGTATTCTAAAGTCCATGGTATCTGAGTACGTTGAAATAGTTCTTTTGATGCAAAATTTCAAAAAAAAAATTATTGCTCTATTTCAAAAGCCAATCATTTAGGATTTTAAAACATCTTTACTTTTATTCGCACGATAATTTGAGGAGAATTTATATCTGATTTCATAAACAGAAAGAGATATTATAAGATTGGAAGTCCAATCTTTAAATGCATTTTCTGGAAAACTTATTTCCAGTTACTTTTGTAAAAGAGACAGCTAATAATTTTAAAAGTTTTCCATATATTTGAATGAAATTTTCCAATTTTTTGTTCATAATACTAACAATGTTTCGAACTAAAAGCTAAGCTATATGTGTTAATTTAATCATTCTGCAGGTTCTTGTACTTAAATAAAGAATTTTTTTTAATCAGAGTTTTTTTTTCAGTTTTGGTATAATACTTCAGTGATTTTTGGAAATATTGTAAAACTTTTACTTCATAATACAGAAAAGTGTCTCAGTAGAATATTGTATAAAGTCAATTAAAATATATGTCGTCGAATGCAGTATAGGGTCTCTAGCGTAAGCACTAAATTGTACTACACTTTCATAAAAAAAATTCCCTATATTTTAAAATGTTATGAAACTTTTACCAAAATTATATATGTTTTCATGATTTTATATCACATTTGAACTAAATATATATATATATATATATTTAATCAGTACTGCATATTTTTAAAAAAAAGTATTCCGAACGTGGGTAGTTACCTTAAGGGTGTCCAAGACACAAAATTTTGGGGAAAAAATATTACATTTAAAAATTGTGTTCTTTTCGGCTTAAAAAACGTTTAAACCTTGTTTCTATCTTAATTAGAAAAGGAGATATTATTTTTTTCAACATTCTAATAGTAGCCAATCTTTGTTTAAACCTGTAAATGGGTTTTTCAGCATGGTGGGTTTTTTCACCATTTCTCGTCTTTAAATTGTCATAAGTCAAGAACCGTTAAAGATAAATGGTTCTAACTTGGAACATGTCTTTTTCAGTTATTTTACTTTAATTTTGACTCAGCAAATTCGAAAAAAAAAATTTACTTTTGATTATACGATTTTTTTAAAAATAAGTTTCATCATTCTTTTGAAATTTTTACTCAAAAATTTTAAATTTTTTAAAAATTAATATTTTAAAAAACGCTGAATCGGGATTAAAGCATATATTTCTGTTTAATTAAATGAAAAAGTTTTGAAATTCGATGAATAATATTTGGAGTTATAACGATTTTTATTTACCGTACTTTATTTAAAAATTTAAAATTTTTAAAATTTTTAAAACGTTTATGAGTAGCCTTATTATGGGATTTTGTTTACAAATTATATGGTTAATCATCACAAAAAAATTTAAAATTTTATATAATAAATATATATATATATATTTTTAATGTGTCCCAGACCCCCTTAAGAAAACCATTGTTAGAGTTTCATATTGCATAATTATTGGCACTAGAATACACCTATAACTTTAACAAGCAGTAACCGAATCCTTTGTTTGCTGGAATAATGAACTCTTCTCGGCAATTATTTTATCATAATGTAACCCTAAGGACCAGCTATTTCATACAGATCTTACCGTTGTTCCCGCAGTATATCGTAACGGAAATTGCTTATTGTTTAGGAAAATACGTATTTCGTCGTAAAACTGCAATAAAAAAAGAAAGTTTAAACTTATTTAATGAATATTCCTGAAAATGCATGGTTTGCCAATATTGAACAAAATGCACATGTATTTTTTATGAAAATCTTGTTGAAATTTTTATAATACGGATTACTTTCACTGAGGAGATTAATTTATTGTACGGATCGAGTGTAAGGAAATTTATTACGTTGCTAGATGAGTTGGCTAGATTTGTTTTAAGGGAACGGTTGTTATAGGCGACTTATCCAAAAATCTGTATGCTTTGGTGAATTTTAAACTGCCTTGATGATATGAAATCTTAGCACACCAGTTTCAAAATGAGAACTCAGCAATGACTCTAAGAAAATGGAACTATAGATTAAACACCTACAGGACGGTCCATTTTGCACAAATCTTGCTATTGTTCCAGGCGTATATCGTGACGAAACTGTATTGTTTTTAAAAGAAAATATGTGCTATACAGAAATACAGTACAAAATGTATATTTTGTTTTATGGAAAATTTTGTTGAAATTTATTATCATCCGTAAAAAATATTATTCAAATGATAAGTAAACTATTGCCAAAAAGATTTTATTGCGATAAAAAGTTCCCTTTAACAACACGCACATGTGCTTTGGCGCTGCACATTAATTAATTTCTCCAGTCCAGATCAGTTGGCTGTACAGAGACAAAAATTCATGTCTCTGAACCTCAAGGTAATTAATCAGGTATACAAACGCACGAGAATGATAGTAAACTTGTCTTGCATATTATATTTATTCAGAACTAAAGCAAAATAACTATAATGAAGCTAATAAATATTTTCGCCTATAAGTTACAACAAAATTTTAAACTCTTTTTCCAAGCTTGCTTACAAAATGGCATTCCTTAAAACTTTGCTACTGGTTGATAAGGTACAAACCCGAAAATAATTGAACTACTAAACCAAAGCATTTAAATTTTCTGTTTTGTACGTTTCCCAGAGGAATTCCACATTAGGAAAACCTTAAATATGTATATATACAGGGTTAGCAAGACATAAGTTTCTCACTTCAGAGGCCTCTAGAATGCGTTATATTGTTCGAAATGAGATAAAATTTGAAATATGGATAATTCGAATGATGCAATCGACATTTATGTAAAAAAAAAGTAATGGCCGCCTCCACACGCGTATGCGCTAGTCATCAGCATTGAGACCGAATCGGGATTAATCGCTGAAGATCACCCGCCTCCAGTCGGTCATACTCCAGCTTACCCGAGGTCGGCAAAAATCCAATCGACACTCCCTATGATATGGGGTCAGTGGTAGGTCTTAATGGACGTCGGCTCCTTATACCTGCGTTAGCCAGTCATCTCCGAATGGTTTCCGTTGATACCGCCGGATGTCTAGAAAGTGGTAGATGGCGTCGAACCGATTCTAGCGACGTTGCTGGTGCGAACATGGCCGCTCTTATTATCGAGCGATCCTCGAGAGCATTTGTTTTCCTGGGGCACCCTGACTCTCCGCGACGGTAGACTATCACTTCCGTGATCCATTGTTGCCAACACCGAGCTATACCATATCATTCCGACTGAGGTGGCGGCCTATACGCCTGTCTGACCAACCTGCTTCTCTGAGGCCTACTATACGTCCCCTCTCAAAGTCCGACAATTGTTCGTATTGTCGCCGGTTACGTCTCAGAGGCATCTATAGGCACTATACCGTCCATCCCAGTCAACAGATTTGTTGTAATAACCCTATGGCACGAGGAATCATGCTTTTAAACTCTCCCAGCTGCGCAACTCATATGCGCATATCGCGCTTATCCTTACTGCATATGTGTTACCAGACAACATTCCTGCCCAGTTTCGTGATAGTAGCTCGATTTCTTCAGGGTGCATATATTTTTTTTGACAGTATATATATATAATTTATATATCTATATATATATATATATATATATATATATATATATGTGTGTGTGTGTGTGTGTGTGTGTGTGTGTGTGTCTGTGTGTGTGTCTGTGTAAGTAAGATGATTAGCTCCATTCTCTTATGTTATCTAAATGTAATATTTTTACATTTATATAGGAGAACTTTTTTGTGGCGGCCAGTAATAGTTACGAAACAAACTGCCCACTTTCAGGGATAGCCGTCGAGAAGCGGTCTCTTCTATAACATTGGCTGTACGAAGTCTTTAATCGGTTCCTAAACAAAATATGGCGGTTTATACGTTTGGTCGACCAGAGAAGTTTTCATTTATATATATATATATATATATATATATATATATATATATATATATATATATAACATTAGATTTTAAGAAAAAGAACGAGAGTTAAACACTATTTCCTGGTACGCTCCGACGGGATAATCAAACTTTTGCGAAAGGCGTATATAACCCACACTTTACCGTACTTCAAAGAATTTACCTCAACAAAAAGCCATACATATTAATTGGTCAGTCACATTTTGAAATTGCACGCATCAAAACAATTTCCAATACGCACATCTTTACCAATTTCAAAAACGTTTCATAAAAACTGTTATAAGACCATTTACCAGATATCCACGAAACAAACAAAAAAAACACACTCTAAAGTACGTTTTATAATAACGTCTGACAAATTTCGATTAAACTCACCTGCGACGAATAAAAATTTAACCGTCAGAAATTGTGCGAAAAATATAAAGAAGGCCGAGAAGAAAAATATGCGTGGAGCGAACACCCCCGTTTCCCATCCCGGGATAAAAATTCATTCATCTTCTAATTTAATATTCAAAAGGTGAACATTCGTGGCGAAGTGCCTGCTCTTTTTCAGGCAAGAATATCGTAACTATAAATATTCATTTTTCTCCCTATTTATTGACATAACTGAAAGGGATTTCCATAATTGAAATTTGTCATTTTTTTTTGTGTTTTGTTTTCGCTGCTAGCGGAATGCGCAGTTTTTTCTTCTTCTTCTTTTATTATTACATTTCGCTTTAAACTGCTTGAAGGTGTCTTTTGGGAGGGAAAAAAAAACTTAAATTTTGATTTATAAGAAAAGATGAAAGTGAATATTTTTCATTTACGCACGGTGCTGCAAAAAGCAGCGATAAAACCAATTATCTATTAATCGCATGTCTGTTAACGCTGCTTTATTTATTAGTGCTAAAGATCTGTTGTTTATCCTTTTGACATATTTGCGTTTCTGGCCTTTTTTTTCAATTCGCCGAAATTTATTCGGCAAAGTAATATACCAATGTCTTTTAAAGACATTTAAAGAAAGAAACTAAAAAGCAACATAGCATTGGCGACGTTTAGTAAAGAAAGGAAATAAAATGCAGCATAACAATGCCTTGGCGAAGCTTAATAACAAGGAAATGAAATGAAAAGTAATATAGCAATGCCTTCGCGAAGGTGATAGAGGAAGAAAAAGAAGTAGCATAGCGGTATCTTGGCGATGTTTAACTGATAAAGAAAACACAAATAGTACATCGATGCTTTTGCGATATTTAACAGAGAAACATAAAATCAGTATACCGCAGCATTGGCGAAGTTTAACATAAGAAAAATTGATAATTTAATCAATGACACCTTGTGTACGAATTTAAAATCTGGGACCGAGATTTTGTTTTGTTTTGATTTTCACTTAAATATACTACATATATTAAATATCTTTGTTTAAGATGTAATAACTTCTAGGTAAGAACATGCGTTTGAAACAGACACTTAGGCTTAAGAAGGGAATATAATTTTTCTAATAAATTTGCTTATGCGTGATAAAAATTTCTCCAAAATGACAGATATTAAACTTTAATTTTCGAAATAATTTTGGTATGTACATTATAATTCTGCTACAGAGCTTTTTGTTTTGTAAAGAATATTAAAAATGATATTTTTCTGTAAAATCCCCGATGCAAAACAAATATCTTACTGCTACGCATGCTTTATCAGCTCCTTTAAAACAAACTTCCTTTGCATTATCTGTACAAAAGTTTATATATATTATTATTCAGTTTTATGTAGGCAAAGTCCCTAGAGAAATCTGTTTACCTAAAGTTTTCAAACAGCAGGATTGTTTCTCGGTGTTATGTTTGCGAAGTAAATACCTCCGAGGGGGTTTTGTTATTTATAGCTTCCATACAGGCAGTATAGGAAACTTTTGCATTCATTCTGTTTCCGTGTACCGTAATATCTCTAATGTCATAAGAACAGAGAAAAAACAAACATCTTTCGATCACATTATATACAGATCTTACGTGAACGTTCAATTTTGAATAAAGCTTCCGTATATCAATTAAACTTACGCTGGTTATAAAAATACGATTAACTTTATAATCTTATTTTTCGTACCTAAGACACACTTTTAACTTTAAAAATAGACTTAAATTTGGGGTGCGTCTTAAGTTTAGAAAGGTAACATTAAAATTAACATAAATATTATATATACACACACACACACACACACACATATATATATATATATATATATATACACTGCTGGACACTGTAAATGCAACACCTTGAAGGAAACATGCAAATAACATGAAATTTACAACCTGCATTAGCGGAAGTGAGATATGCAAATGATTAGAATTTCAGCGCAGACGCACATCACGCGCGCCTGTGGCGCCACTTCAAAGCGCTATTTAAGGCTTGGAGATTTCGACGATTTCAAGTTCGGCAATTGTGTTTTTCTTGTGGTTTTTCAAAAAAACGATCAATTATGCCTCGTCGAAACAGCGATCATCTTTTGATCAAGAATCCGAGTTCGACAGAGGAAGGATAGTGGCCTACCGAGATTGTGGATTATCTTTCTGGGAAGACGGTAGTCGTGTTGGACGAAACCAAACAACTGTAATGCGGATATGTGATCGTTGGATGCAAGAGGGTACGATGGACCGGCGTGTTCGATCGCATCCACCTCAGCGCACCACTTCACGTGATAACAGGCAAATTGTGCGCATGGCAGTGATGGATCGCTCAATCACATCACGAACCATAGCACAGCACTTGCAGTCTGTAACGCATCGTCCAATGTCTGCGGGTACCTTTCGACGCCGTTTACAGCAGAGTGGTCTGTCCGCAAGACGTCCATTGCTTTGTCTACCCTTGACGCAGAACCACAGACGTCTCCGCCGCCAATGCTGCGCTGACAGAATGATGTGGAAGGCAGAATGGAATGAAATTGTCTTTACTGACGAGTCTCGCTTCTGTCTGCAACACCACGATGGTCGCATTCCAGTCTAGAGACACCGTGAAGAGAGGATGCTGAACAGCTGCGTTATGCACCGCCACACTGGTCCTGCACTGGTATTATGGTATGGGGCGGTATTGGATATCACTCTCGCACACCTCTAGTACGTATTTCCGGTACTTTAAACAGCCAGCGTTACATCTCCGAGGTGTTGGAGCCAGTTGTCTTTCCTTACCTTCAGTGCTTGCCCACAGCCATATTTCAACAGGATAATGCGCGACCACACGTGGCGCGCATTGTCCAACGGTTCTTCGTCAATCGCCAGATTGAATTGCTTCCCTGGCCACCTCGCTCTCCGGATCTTTCGCCGATAGAAAACATGTGGTCCATGGTTGCTCTACGATTAACCCAGATTCCATCCCCAGCTGCCACAGCAGATCAACTTTGGCAACGTGTGGAAGCTGCTTGGTCTGCTGGACCCCAAGAACTCATCCAAAGTCTCTTTGAATCAATGCCGAGGCGTGTGGCAGCGGTGATCTCCAACAATGGCGGCTACTCTGGCTACTGGTTTTGGCAGGAACCACACTTCACAGAAGTCTATAAATTTAATCATTTGATACTTGGTCAACATCTTATCTACAAAATAAATTTTGTTGTGATATCTCTTGTCTTTCTAGGTGTTGCAATTTGGGTGGCCAGCAGTGTATATATATATACTACCTAAAAAAACCCACTTTGCTACGGAGTACATTCAAAGTAAATACAACGGTCAATGTATGCAATTAATGCCAAAAATAAATAAATATATATATATATATATATATATATATATATATATATATATATATAATAATTATAATAATAATATATACGACGATCAATGTATACAATTGATGTAATATATATATATTTATAAGAAACTCTTAAGGAATATTTTTATAGACAAAATAATTGTAGAAGAAATATTCAAATTAAATCTAATATAAAGAATATCTAAAGAATATAGTACAGTTAATATAGTACAGTTTGTAGATATGTTCTTTACTGCATTTTAATATTTTTTTGGATAATGTCCAATCGTTTGCCGTATTATCAAGAAAAAAAAGTATATATTTTTTGTTTTTAGTTGTTAGCACGTGACGATAAATTATTTTAAGTACCAGGAAAATATATCACGTGATCAGCATTTAATAAATAAATTCTAAAAAGAATCTTTAAAAATTCACCAAAATCAGAAATGGAGGTAAATATTCGAAATAGATTTCATTTAAGGCATTTTATGATCTTTCTCGTGATAATAAATTTTATAACCCTCAAATTATTATTTTAAATGCAAACTTAATAAAGTTAAAAAATTTTAAAATCTAAGAATTTTTGAAAAAATTCTTCTCACTGCTCCCCTACACTATGAGAAGAATCGCCACGCAAAATTTCAGCCCTTTAGGTCCAGCGGTTTGGTTCTGTGCGTGTATGTAAGTCAGTTAGTCAGTTACGGAGCTATTATTTATGTATATATATATATATATAATATATATATATATATATATATCATATATATATATACTATCTATATATATATATATATAATTTATATATATATATGAAGACCTTATTTGAATCGTGGGTCAAATCCCCTTTCTAAAAAAATGGAGTTAGCCTCATTTTCATGTTAACACGAGTCATTTAGAGGGCGTTACAAATCAGATTTCATCAGCACTCATTAGACTTTAAGTCTCTGTATCTCAAAATGACCAAAAATGGATTTGGCCCACTTTTCAAATAAGACATACTACCAACATACATACATACATACATAACAACAAACAAAAATACATACTAACATACATACCCACAAACATACATACCAACACCAACCAACCAACCAACACACCAAAACACACACACACATCTTTGTTAAGTAAGAAGTTGATGATATCTTAATACACCTCATAAGATAAAAAATATTCTTTTCTAAAAATCTCCCTATAAATTTGAGGTCCGTCTTATTGTCCAAAAAATAGGGTAACTTGCGAAGTACAATAAGTGTAAAAATGTTTGAATTATATATAGTAATGTAAATAATTGATTATATATGGTAATAAATATCTGTTATATTTATGTTAATATATTTAGGTTATTACATTTATGTTTTGATATTTATGTTATTTTATTTATGTTAATAATATTTATTAACATAAATAATTGAATAGATTTAACATTGATATTTTAATGTTTAATTATAAATGCCGACAATGTTACCCTTCTCTTTTCTCAAAAAATTACTTCTATAAATATTTACTATTAAATAACCGAGGTTTCGACTGATTATCACAAAAAAAGTTCGTCTTCATTTGAAAAGGATTTAGATATTGCTGCTATTCATTCATGGTGAAAGCTCTACAGTTATTATAGTGCATTTGAAAAGAAGCAATGCACGTCATAAATTTATGTTAGATACATATATTAAATGTTACCTATGCGCTTTCTTTGAATAATAAGGTTATGGGGGAAAATATGTTTGCAGGATGTTTTTCGCCCAATGAATAAATATTTATTTACCTGAAGATTTTGAAAATTAGTCAATGCAACATATGACTACTATTTTACCATAGCATTCTGTGATTTATATAATTTTATTTATGGTATTCGACTACAATTTAAAATTCTTTAGTTTTTCTAGCTTAGACATATTTCATGCCTTTGTACTTCGTGTATAATGTCCGTAAATACCGAGCATCTTTCTAATAATTAGTATTTAAAATTAACAATAATTACAAGATAAAAAAAAATTTATATACCATGTTTTTAAATTTTCTATTGAATCATATAAACTTGACAATTCTAGGTATTAATAAATACTTTTTTAATTTTTTTTCATGAATTATCCCATCAACCTTGAACGGAAATGAAGTTAATTGGAAGTTAACTTGCGTTTAACTTTTCGTTCCCGTTCTGGCCAATAGATGGATGCACCAGTCTAAAATCAAAATTAACTGAAAATAAATGAAAATTAATTTAACTCTGCTTAAAGATGGCTAAAAGTATTAAAAAATGCATTGTCATCGTGTTCTGAGCTATTCTAAAAGTTTCAAATGTCTAGCTAGTCAGGAAGTTAGTTAAAAATCGATTACAAGATTTGTACTGGACAAACACACAAGCAAACACACAAGCAAACACACAAACATGAAAGCAATAATAAAAATATCGTAAAAAAATATATTTATAAAAAATTGTAATGCATATTTTTATAGAGAAAATAATGTAGAAGAAAATATTCAAATTAAATGTAATAGGACATACTAAAGAATATCGTACAGTTAATATAGTACAGTTTGAGGAACATATCTTTTACTGTATTTTAATACTTTTTTGTATAATGTCCGATCGCCTGCCACATTAGCAAGAAAAAAAATATTTTTTGTCTATTTAGTTGTTATGCACGTGACGATAAATTTATTTAAAGTAACAGAAAAAGAAATCACGTGATCAGCATTTAATAAATTAAATTTTAAACATTAATCTTTAAAATTTCACCAAAAAGTCCGAAAATATAGGTAAAGATTCGAAAAAGATAGCATTTTAGAGGAAGTTTTATGATCTTTCTCATGATATAAATTTTATAACCCTCAAATTATTATTTTAAATGCAAACTTAAAAACAGTTACTAAAACAGCTTACAAATTTCATTTAAAAAAATCTAACAAGAATTTCTCAAAAATCTTTCTTAGTGCACCACTACACTATAAGAAGAATCGCCATGCAAAATTTCAGCCCTTTAGGTAAAGCGGTTTGGTCTGTGCGTTGTACGTCAGTGAGTTAGTCAGTTACGGAACTGTTTTATATGTATAGATAACAACTCTGTGTATCAAAAATCTTGAGCCGAGCTTTTATAGTTTATTATTATTTTTATATAGTTGCAATTTTAAAAACTGCATGTGCAGGAAATGGCAGTTTCCTTTAAATAACAATTTGGAACATTTTATATTTTTCCCGTAGCAAACCTCTTTTATAATCTGTCTGCTATGAAATGTGTGTTTTTTATTCAGTCCGCCTACACAGAGCATAAACTTTTAGGCGAAAATTTGTATTTCTTACAACATCATCCTTTACTTATAAAAATGAATTTTGCTTGAAAATAGTGTATCTTTCCTAATGCTTGGGAAAAAAAAGAAATGATGTCAAAATAATATTTTAAAAAAATTAATAAATTCCCCTGTCTTTTTTTGTTCATTTTGCTATATTTCAAACTAGCTGAAAACCCCTACTTCGCTACGGAGTACATTCAAATTAAATACAACGGTCAATGTACGCAATTAATGCCAAAAATATGTTTAAATATATTTATAATAAATACAACGATCAATGTATGCAATTGATGTAAAAAAAAAAAAACGAAATAATATATTTATAAAAAAATCGTAACGGATATTTTTATAGACAGAATAATGTAGAAGAAAATATTCAAATTAAATGTAATAGGACATACTAAAGAATATAGTGCAGTTAATATGGTACAGTTTGAGGAACATATCTTTTCCTGTATTTTAATACTTTTTTGGATAATGTCCAATCGTCTGCCACATTAGCAAGAAAAAAAATATTTTTGTCTATTTAGTTGTTATGCACGTGACGATAAATTTATTTAAAGTACCAGAAAAAGAAATCACTTGATCAGTATTTAATAAATTAAATTCTAAAAAGATCTCATTTTAAAGGAATTATTATGATCTTTGTCGTGATATAAATTGTATAACCCCCAAATTATTATCTTGAATGGAAACTTAAAAAAAAGTCAGTAAAACAGCTTAAAAATTTAATTTTAAATAATCTAAGTAGAATTTTTCAAAAATCTTTCATAGTGCACCCCTACACTATAAGAAGAATCGCCAGGAAAAATTTCAGCCCTTTAGGTCCAGTGGTTTGGTCTGTGCGTTGTATGTCAGTCAGTAACAAAACTGTTTTATATGTCTAGACTAGCTGAAAACCCGCACTTCGCTACGGAGTACATTCAAATTAAATGCAACGGTCAATGTATGTAATTAATGCCAAAAGAAATATATATATATATATATATATATATATATATATATGTATATATATATATAATAAATACGACGTTCAATGTATACAATTGATGTAAAAAAAACAAAATTATATATTTATAAAACCACCATATACAGTTTGAGGAACATAATATCTTTTATTGTATTTTAAAGTATTTTTGGATAATTTCTAATCGTCTGCCGCATTAGCAAGAATAAAAAATTTTGTCTATTTAGTTGTTATGCACATGACGATAAATTTATTTAAAGTATCAGAAAAAGAAATCACGTGATCAGCATTTAATTAATTAAATTCTAAAAATTAATCTTTAAAAATTCACCAAAAATCAGAAAATCGAGGTAAAGATTCGAAAAAGTTTTCATTTTAAAGGAATTTTAATGATCTTTCTCGTGATATAAATTTTATAACACTCGGATTATTATTTTAGATGCAAACTTAAAAAAAGTTAGTAAAACAGCTTAAAAATTTAATTTAAAAAAATCAGAAGAATTTTTAAAAAATCTTTCTTAGTGCACCCCTACACTATAAGAAGAATCTCCATGCAAAATTTCAGCCCTTTAGGTCCAGCGGTTTGGTCTATGCGTTGTATGTCAGTCAGTCAGTGAGGCAGTTACGGAACTGTTTTATATATATAGATGATAAGGTAAGAAAATTTGACATATTGTAGAAGATTTTGCGCTTCACTTATTAAATTTTATGTTCTCTATCCACTAAATGTTCATACACTTTTGGTACATCTTAAAATACAACTAACTGAACTAAGACCATTCTCTTCAAAATGAAGTGCGGTATGATTACTATTCTCAACCGTATAATGCTTTATAAGGCCCTTTTTTATCCGCTAAGCACACCACGTAAGTTCACTTCAGGACTAGCAAATACTCGTCTATTTTCAGATTTACATCCTGAATGAGGTCAAGAGGGAATACGCTGGAAACTTGTAGATTGTGTCTAAATGTGTGTAACCTAGATATTACGTTAAATTAAAATTTTCCACCTAATCTTCTATTCTTGAAACACGTGGGAAAGAATTCCCTCAAAGTGTGGGGAAATCTATTCGTCAGCGTCTCTTGGGATCAATCCAATTTTTTTAATACACTAGACACCAAGCATTATTGATATTTATCTAAAGTGATTTGGTCGGCGAAGCCTGTTGATTTCGGAAAAAATAGGAAGTCCAGTTGGAGTGTGATGCCTTAAGGCTTCTGTGTACCAACTCTATTGGATTCGAAGGACTTTGTGTTAATGTATGGATAAAATGTGTCTAAGTATTGCCGACTTGGATTGACAGATTTTTTTAAATTGTACTACGTAATAGAGAAAGAAATTTTACACTTTGGGGCATTTTATCGTTTTTTTTAGAAAAAAATGCAAATAATAGTTAGAGTTTTAAATTATTCGAGGAAAAAAATCTGGTGCAGTGTATTTCAAACGCTCCTAAATTCCTTCCGTAGACGGAATTTATAAACTGAATACTTTTGCAAGGTGCAGAAAAGTTCAGGCTATCGGAAAATACCATTTTTATTGGGTTATCATCATTTATGTATCTGTCAATACTACACTCTTAGACAAAAAAAAGACGCACCAAGTTAGGGTAATGAAAATTGGACACAAATTGATATGCATACAGGTTTCAAGGGAAAATGCAAAATTTTAATGTTTGGCGGCCATTGAATAAACATGTGACGCTGCCGCGCATGTTAAGTGCGCAACTGCCAGGATATTAAAGAGGAGAAATTCCAATTCCAGGTCATAAATTCGTTGCGAATTTCATTCTGTGTACTCAGGTAGACAGCAACTATGCCTCGCATACAGGTGCGTGAACAATATGCGCAGACGTCAGCATTTGAGGGAGGATGTGTAGTTGGGCTCAACGAAGCCGGTTGGTTGAATCGGCGAATCGCTCGACATTTGGATAGGAACGATGCCACTATTAGACGATGTTGGCAGGAATGGGTGAACCATGGCCGAACACAGCGTCAAGAAGGAAGCTGTCGGCCTAGAGAAACGACAGAACGTGAGAACCGAGCAATCGGCAGAGCGGCAATCACAGCCCTAAATTCATCATTATCATCGATCGTACGTGCAACTGGTGCTTCAATGACCGCAAGGACGGATCCATAGGCGGCTTAGAGAAAGGGGGGCTGAGCTCACGGCGCCCCTTGCGCCGACAACCATTGACCTCTGTACACCGACAAGTCCGTTTGCAGTGATGTCGGGCACATTCGACCTGGAATGCCACTGACTGAAGTAGAATTGTCTTCATTGATGAGTCTCGCTTCGAATTGAGCCCTGATGACCAGCGAATACGTGTCTGGAGACTCACCGGACAGCGGTGGGATACTAACCTGGTTGTCTTCCTCCATACCGGGTGACAATCAGGAGTGATGGTATAGGGTGCCATTTCATTTCATAGCAAGACCCCTTTAGTTGTCATTCGCGGCACCCTTACAGCACAGAGGTACGTCGAAGATATTCTACGCCCATTGCGTTTCCCTTCATATCACGCCATCCTGGGCTTACATTTCAGCAAGATAATGCCCACCCTCACACAGCTTGTGTTTCTACTGCTTGCCTTCGTGCTTGCCCAATGCTAACTTAGCTAGCAAGGTCGCCGGATCTCTCCCCCATTGAATACGTTTGGAGCATTATGGACATTGCCCTCCAACCCGCGAGGGATTTTGACGATCTAACGCACCAATTGGACATAATTTGGAAGGATATCCCGTAGGAGGACATCCACCACCTCTATCAATCAATGCCAACCCCGAATAACTGTTTGAGTAAGGGCCAGAGGTGGACCAACGCGTTATTGATTTTTTCCATTTGTAAAGCTCTTTCTCTTGAATAATTCATCCAATTTTTCTCAAATTGAAATCATTTGTTTTTCTGTACTTGTACATCACATCTATTGAGTTTCGTTCAATTCAGATAACTCTTTCTTGGTGCGTCATTTTGTTTTGTGTTTTCTTCTAAGAATGTAGATGCATTTTCTCCATAGGTTAACAGTGATGTGAGGGAATCCAATAGGGCTTGTACAAAAGCAGCCTCAGAAGCGAAAAGATCGAAAAATTGAGGAAAATACTTTTTATGGAATTTCCTGGAATAGACTAAAATGAACATGATTATAGAACCTCGTACGTGTGTGTGAGTATGTCTGTGTGATTTTTCTAGGGTATTATTTTTGAATGCGGCAGGAACTTTCCGGGGGACTCTGCCTCTACACTCCGAGAATTTTCGAGGTACTGTGGTGAGAAAGCCACTGATAATTAATCCAATGAACAGACAGAACAGATACATCTATCCCTAAGCCGGGATTGAAACCCAAACTCATGCAGTGAAAGCATTCTCACTATTTGCTTTGTTTGATTGCGAAAAGCAGAATTAAATGATGGCACCGACTTTTACATTCTAA
This sequence comes from Dolomedes plantarius, assembly GCA_907164885.2. Taxonomy (NCBI): domain Eukaryota; kingdom Metazoa; phylum Arthropoda; class Arachnida; order Araneae; family Dolomedidae; genus Dolomedes; species Dolomedes plantarius. The sequence continues at coordinate 69,752,706 of OU015490.1, forward strand.
ATTAAAGCAAAACAGAAAAAATAAATTGTGTCTCTTTTAATTAAAATACAAGTAGTTAAAAGACATCTTTATGAAGAGATACTTAGTTTAATTTTTTTTATCTATCGGGTGGTCGTAAAAAAACTTTGCTGATATATGGACCTCTAGCGGCTGTTCCGTTCAACCGATCGATATGAGATTTAAGATATAGTTATTCAGAGGTATGAGCTGAGGATTCTGTGAATGTCAACCAAGTGGCACTCACAATTACGGTTATAGGTACAGAAACTCGAAATTTTTGAATGGCAACGCCCACTTTTTCCCGTCTCAAAATGCTCAGCGCGTGCGAAAATCCCAAAGAGCGTTGGAATTGTACGTGTATCACAAAAAAAACGGACGCATTATGCACGCACAAAAAACAGCTCTGCGAACGGCCTATGATGGCACCCATGGGGAAAATGTGTAATCCAAATAAAAGTTTTCGTTTGTCCGATCGGTGTTGTCATCAGTGATTGGTGTCTTACCTCTGTCATCTGCAAATTTCCTCCGTGCGCCCCGATCATGTTTTTGTTGTTCGTGTTGAACCAATTATAATTGGTTCTGTTCAATAGAGGCTGGTCAAGAATTAAGGAGAAATGGTTTGACGATTGTGGCTACCATAAAATATAATAAACGACAAATGACCTCTGAATTTCTAGTTAGGAATACCTGGGAAAGAGATGTTCCACCCATATCTGTCTTCCAGGCAGATGTTCCCACTAAGTGGGAAAAGAATCATGTGCACAACGAAGGGTTAAGGAGTGTTATGGAAACATCAATTTAAAACTGATTCCGGAGCATCCGATTTGAAACTAGACGGAACCGGTTTTACTTCGCTCCTGCTCGCCCAATCGGATATTCTCCAGAACTTATTACAAAGTTTAAAAAAACGTTGACAACAGGAAAGGTGTGAAATTTTTTTGATTTTTCCTGCTGAAGAACGTCATGTGAAGTCAGTCTTCGAATTTTTTCGGTGAGATTGTCCGTCGGTGTTCTTTTAGAGAGGGTTTTCTGAAGCACGTGGTTTCGCTAGTGGCACAAGGGAGTATTATTTTTGAATGCGGCAGGATCTTTCCGGGGGACTCTGCCTCTGGTCTTCGAAGGGTTTTGCAAAGAAGAGAATCGAGCTTATGTAGGCCCAGTTCCTGTGCATGTGTTGAACGGATTTGTACAAATGCGGAATTGACCGATGTTTCTTGGTTTTTTGCTAAGAATTGTGATGTCCAAGTACAAATAATTTTCGTACCAAGAATTGTGATGTACAAGTGCAAATAATTTTCGTGCTAAGAATTGTGATGTACAAGTGCAAATAATTTTCGTGCTAAAAATTGCGATGTCCACGTGCAAATAATTCTTGTGCTCTCCTAACTTCAGTCTTAAATAAAGTGTGGTAAGTGAATTCCAGTTTTATTCTTTTATTTTTGTGCAATGTCCTGATCTTTTATAATCACGGCCACAACAAGAAATCATTTACAAGGAGTCTATAGGATGACGTCATGTCTCGAACACCAACGGTCAGGACGACCTCAGTTGAGACAGCGAACTGACTCCCCGAAAAGTGCTATCCACACTGAATCCACCAGCGTCAAAAATTCCGTTGGCGCTGAGGAGCAACCCTGTTCACATTATTTGCGTTTCCGAAAGCGTCAAGCGCATCTGACGGGCTGACGGACGCAGGTGTTTTTTACTCTGTGCATTTTTTTCAAGTACGTATAACGACTCGTTAAAGAATGGTTCCCATAGCTGACGAATCTTGAAATGACCTGTAATTGTTTCGAGATATCGCGGGTTCTCTCGCCAGCTTTGAAATTGAATCGACTGAGAATTTCACAGCGATCAGCTATATGATTGGTTAATAATTTTTACGCTGACGATCCGAATTCAGTGTGAACAGCGCTTTACCAACGGCCCTCAAACGGACAAATTTGCCATGTGATCGACGTCGCTTGGCGCCTCAGGTGCAACGCTGCCATACGTAGCGGGACTTACTTCGCCTTTGCTCTGGTATTTTATAATTAACCGATATTTTTTCCCCAATGCGGAGGCACTTGTCGTCAAACATTCGCTCATACTACGCCGCAATTTTACTGCCCGTTTTATTATGGGGGCACCATACAGGCGGACAGCATTACCCCCTATGAAGGGACGACACGAACGGAGGCATTTTTCGTGGCGCGACGCCAGGATTCGATCAAACCACCCTCGGCACCGAAAACCGGCCTGCTGTACCACTGGGCCGCCATAGGCCCATAATTCACCTAGATAATTAATCGTTTTTTGCAATTTCCACAGGACCACAAGAATAGTGGTCTATATGTACTAACCTGGGCCACGCCCTCTAGTGCAGGCTTCCAAAACTACGTAGTAGAGAACCATCATTGTACAAGAAGTAAAGAATGGAAGAAAGTGATTGGAGCGCTCAGGATCCGTGAGTTCGATGCCTTTTCATCATATCTTACAATTCAATACCTTTAAACTAAATAATAAGTGTTAAGGCTGCTATGTAGTAAGAAAAAAAATCGTATTTCCCTTGCAGACTCTTGTGGTGGGAGGAGTCCAGTTGACAGTTCGAGAATTCCACCTCCCTTAGGATTGACATTTTGAGGGATTGTAATGGCTCTCTATCTATAGGGGGGTTAAGCGCTGCCTCAAAATTTTTTATTTAAAATATATTTTTGTCAACTATTTACAGATACATAATTGCTGATAATCAAATAAAATTGGTATTGTTAGATAGCCTGAACTTTTCTGCAAAGCGCTACAGGATTCATTTTATAAATTTCGTCCACAGAAGGAATTTACGAGCGTTTAAAACACACTATATCAGATTTTTCCCCGAATAATTTAAATTTTAAAATATTAATTGCATTTTTTTTAAAAAATCGAAAAATGTACACAAATGTAAAATTTCTTTTTCAATTTTTTAAAAAAATATTTGAATCGAAGTCGGCAATCCGTGGACAAATTTTCTCCATAGGTTAACGTTGAGGTGAGCGAATCCAATTGGGTCAATACATAGCATACTTAGATGTTTGATTAATTGAAAGAAAATGTAAATTCCATTTCTAGTAATAGAATAAAAGTTTATCACAATGGTAGGTTGATTATTAAAATGCATTCTATAATTTAATTTTTTTAAGAAGAACTGAGAATTCCGAGTGATATTTTTACTCAGAATAAGCAAATATAATTAAATTATTTCTGTTTATCTAAAGTCACCAGATATTAATAAGATGTAATTTACTAAAATAACTCATTTAAAAATGTTACAATCAAATTAAGAGCACATCAGTCTTCTTAATCAAATTAATATATGTAAACATAACCTAATTAACAAAGATATACTCTTCCAGGCTGGCACATTCTTGAAATATCATGCATTTTCATATTTCAGACAACATTATGTGCAAACAGAGACTAAACATTGTTTAAACATTGATTTTAATAGCGATATTTTCTTTTTATTTTAATTAAAATAATTAAATTTGACTTATAAAATTTTTAACATAGAGAATATACAAATCTAATTTAAATAAGTGACAAAAACTGTTTACATGGACTAATATCTTTTTAATTGACGATCAGGAATCTATACCAACGGTGCTTGAAGATACTAGACAAGCAAAAAAAATAGTATAAGGCTTTTAAAACATTTAAATTTGTTGTTTACAAATAATGTCTCGTTATAACATTTTTTATTAAAATTTAATACTAAATTTTTTGATTTGGAGGACTGAACTTTTTCCCAACAATATTACACTAACAAAACGGAATTAACAAGATTTAACCATATGCTTGAATACACGTAAAGTATAATCCTCCCGTTAAAATTTTACTTCCTGATATTTAATTGCATAAACTGCGAAAAGAATTCATTGTGAAAAATATAATTCCTTAAATTGAAGATTTATTACATAACACATCTGTTTCCAGAAATTTGTTTTATATATAATTAAAACAAATTTAAAATTGTATTGTCCTTTCTAAAAGTTAATGACACATAAAAAAATTTCATTATATACTGTTATAGGCAATTTTCTGTTACGAAAATAACATATTATTACTATAACAAAATATTTATGCTCCGGGAGGCCAAGTGAGCTCCTTGAAAATATTAAAAATTAATGAATAAAAATCTGAGTTTAGAGAAATTTTTAATTTTATAAACTCCGACAAACCTGACTACTCTATGAGCGCGCTCAGGTGATACATATCTCAAAAAAGTGGTTTTTCCTTTTTTTAAATAACTGAATACCCGTGCTTTGCTATGGAGTAGATTCAAATTAAAAACAACGGTCAATAATGCCTATATATATATTTATAAAAATAATCGTAACAGATATTTTTACAGACAAAATAATGTAGCAGAAAATATACAAATTAAATACAATGGTTAAAGTACGTAATTAATTTGTATGTATAATATAACATACTAATTTTAATTACATTCTTAAATTTCCATCTCAATTAGTCCAGTGTTTAAATTTTATCTTTTATTGTATTTTAATATTTTTTGTCAATTTATTTCGTTGGTATGCACGTGACGCAAAATTAATTTAATGTATCAAAAAAAGAAAAGAAACCACGTGATCAGCATTTAATAAATCAAATTCTAAAAATCAATTTTTAAAAATTCACCAAAAATCAGAAAATGGAGGTAAATATTCGAAAAGATTTCATGTTAAAGGAATTTTTTATGATTTTTCTCGTGATATAAATTTTATAACCCTCAGATTGTTATTTTAAATTTGAACGTAAAAAAAGTTACAAAATCAGCTTAAAAATTTAATTTTAAAAAATCTAAGAAGAATTTTCAAACATTTGTCTTAGCGTACCCCTACACTATAAGAGGAAAAGCCATGCACAATTTCAATCCTTTAGGTCCAGAGGTTTGGTCTGCGCGTTATCTGTCAGTCAGTCAGTCACGGAACTGTTTCATATATGTAGATTTAGTACATTCAAATAACCATATGTTAAATCTGTGTGTTTTTAACTTCATTTCTTACAGCTAAATATTGTCTTTAATTCACTTTATCGCTTAAATTTTATTTGTAAATATTATTTAGTGATATAATGCTTATTTAGTAATGTAATGCTTAGGTATTATAACTGACGAAACCTATTTATTAATTCATCTGGCAGAGCTTAAACCACCAGAAAATTTATTCCGAATTTCAGATGTCACATTCTCCCCCCCCCCCCCTCCCCATCGATTCTGCGAATTTTCTTTCATTAGCTTCACAAACATGAATATTTCCCTCTCGGCTTATGCCGTAATCATCAGGATTATTTCTTCTGCCATCACTGATATCAGCGAGAATATCATTCACATAAGCTGGATTCGTCAGCTGACGATGAATATGATCACAGTCTTATTCATCCTGACGTTCATTATTATCTCTAATCCACCTCTAACATTTTATCACTTTCACGCACTTTTTCCGAATCTTCCGGATTATTGAGATCGAAATATGACTACGCATCTTTCAGGAAGATAATGAGCCGATGCACTACAATTGAGAAATGGGATTGAAGAGCGCGTAAAGCTGCGAGATTAAAATAACTGATTTGAGGGACTGCAAAAGTTAAAAGCTATTTTAATTTTTCTAATTTTTCACGTGTTATTTCAAAACCGTGTTACGGGTAATTCGCTTTAATAATCATCCTCAGAATTTGGTATTTATACGTGGGAAATATTTCTAGCTATGGAAATTTCATTCTATGAAATCAATATATTGATTTAGAATTATCCGTACGAATGCAGGAAGTTTTACATGTAAATGTGACATACTTTGTGTTCTCTAAAGTATTTATCGTTAAGATTAAATGCATTTATTACGTAAAATAAGCTTTGTGTTAAACTCTGACGAGCTGGAAATGAAGTTTTTTATGATATACATAGTGCACTGAGAAGCCGCAACATTGACACATTTCTGGATTGCTGAGTTATCGTTTCTGTACCAGCCACGTGATCATTTCTTGATTGACATGATATCCAAGCACCGATGGAGAAAAACTTCTTTACTGTTCGCGAACTGCTGTTCGACGCCAAATGCATTTCATATTTAGGTTGTCTATTCCATAGAAAGAACAGACTAATCAACTAAATATTTATACTGTGCGATTAATACAATAAATTGATAATTTGGTCGAAACTCATTTTATATGTTATACGTTACATATAACTACACGTAGAGATCCCTTTCATTTATTATTTATTTGGATTTAGACAAATATGCGTGAAAATTTCAAAGTTATCTTTTCAATAGGTTATGTTGTTACTGAAAATAGCAACAGCGATCCCCTTCCAGATAATTTTTTTGAAAAAATTACAACTATGCTGCAATTGCGTATTCTAAGGTTTATTAAATATCATGCATATGGTTCAAAACATCAGTGTAAAAGTAAAAAGGCAGTTTCACACAAAGTCACTGATGTAACCACGTTAAAATCGAAAGACGAAAAAATTTCAGGTAGTCTCTTCTTACGAAACTACCGCGGGTTATTAACGTAGGATAACTTATCATTGCTTACCTCTTTTGTATGTATATATGTAAGTATGTGTTATGTATATATATGTATCTACTAGCTGAATACCCGTACATCGCTACGGAATACATTCAAATTAAATTCAACGATTAATGTATGCAATTGGTGTAAGAAAAACAAAACAAATATTTATAAAAAAATCGTAACGGATATTTTTATAGACAAAATAATGTAGCAGATAATATTCAAATTAAATCTAAGAGAACATACTAAAGAATATAGTACAGTTAATATAGTACATTTTGAGGAACATATCTTTTACTATATTTTAATATTTTTCTGCATAATGTCCAATCAATCGTCTGCCGCTTTAGCAAGAAAAAAAAATATTTTTTTTGTCTATTTCGTTATTATGCACGTCACGATAAATTAATTTAAAGTATCAAAAAAAGAAAAGAAATCTCGTGATCATATTTTAATAAATTAAATTATAAAAAATAATCTTTAAAAATTTGCCAAAAATCAGAAAATGGAGGCAAAGATTCGAAAAAGATTTCATTTTAAAGGAATTTTTATGATCTTTCTCGTGATATAAATTTTATAACTTTCAAACTATTATTTTAAATGCAAACTTGAAAAAAGTTACAAAAACAGCTTAAAAATTTCATTTAAAAAAATCTACGAAGAATTTTTCTAAAATCTTTCTTAGTGCACCCCTATACTATAAGATTAATCGCCACGCAAATTTCAGCACTTTAGTTCCATCGGTTTGGTCTGTGCGTTGTCTGTCAGTCAGTCAGTCAGTCAGTCAGTCAGTTACGGATGTGTTATATATATATAAGTATGTCAAAATTTTGACGCATTTTGGTGCATTTCTGTTTAACTGTTTACTGCTTGCCCAAGCGATACAGACTGGGTTTGGCATGCTGTCAAAATTGTAACTCGCAACGACGGACGGTTTTAGCGTCTGAAATTTTGCTTTCCCGAGGACCGTTATGGAGGAACGTAATCCTACGTTAAAAGGGATACAGTGAGTTTAACACGTGGAGCTATGGAACGCATTTCTATATAAGTTATATAGCACACTATGCAATTAACAGAAAGCACTTTGTGAGGGATTTGAGATGTCATATGCTGCGTGCCAATGCCTTATAAAATTATTGAAATGCGCAGAGAATATTTCAGCATGCGAAGTGTCCAAAATTTATAGTCTGAAAAAAATGCAGCTAATTAATTTATCAACTGAAATATAATTTGACATATAAAAACAGCACATTGGGAATTCGTGCATAAATAGGAGCAATGTTTAATTGTGAGCTAAATGCTACGCTTAAATATGCAGGTGTTTGTTTAATAAGTCCATTGTCTCCACTTCACGACAATAAGTGACCATAGAGTATATATTAGGTCGGTCACGTGGTACAGTTTCTATTAGATTTTGCCGAAAATCCTGTGATGCATCCGTGAGAAGAGGTGGGTCCAACAGTATGTTAAAATAATTACAAGGTATAAAGAACTTTTTATATACCATGTTTTTAAATTTTCTGTTGAATCATATAAACTTGATAATTCTATATATTAATAAATACTTTTTAAATTTTTTTTCATGAATTATCCCATCAACTTGAAAGAAAATTGAAGTTAAATGGAAGTTAACTTGTGTTTAACTTTTCGTTCCCGTCCCGGCCGATAGATGGCTGTACCAGTCTACAAAACAATATTAACTGAAAATTAATTTAATTCTGCTTAAAGATGGCTAAAAGTATTTTAAAAATGCATTGTCATCGTGTTCTGAGCTATTCTAAAATTTTCAAATGTCTAGCTAGTCGGGAAGTTAGTTAAAAATCGATTGCAAGATTTCTACTGGATAATCACATACGCAAACAAACACACAAACAAGAAAGCAAGTTAATAAAGACATGGTAAAAATACTACGCTGTTTGAACTTTGAAATATATGAATGCGAACAGAGCTACGCCATCTAAAAAATTTTGTAGGCTTTCTGCCTAAAACGGTGTTCACATCTCAAAGAATTTTAGGAGCGTAGTTAACGTTCCTCCAATAGCGGGGAAATTGTTAACATGTCCTGTGGTTGGTTTGACGTATCACGTGATCATCTATCTCATTTAGCATTGTTATTGATTAAATTTTTCATCGCTGTCTCTCCAGAAGAAATGTCAATAAGGTCGTACAAAAGTGATGGAATAATTAGCTAATGATTTTTTCTTTTCGACCAAAAAGGATTTTAGGGTTATTACCACTCTAAATGGCGCTTTCAAGAATATCGAAACATATCTAGCTCACAGCAATTAAAAATTAAAGAATTGAAAATGCAAAAAATGAGAGATAATCAGATTTTTTTTTTTTTTTACTAATAATTTTTCCTTCAAAGTTAAATTTCCATTTATTTGCTTATTTAATTTTCCAGTGTTTCGCTCTTTCCCAACTAGATGTTCTGCTCTGTTTCCAAAAAACAATAGCATTATAAATAAACATTCTCCTTCCATCCATTTTATCGACATAATTGAAAAGAAATTTTCCAGAACTGGAATTTGTCTTTATCTTTTTAGTTGTTAACGGAACACTAGTTCATTTTTCTTTACTATTAGATTTTATTCTAATCTGTGTGGAGTAGTTAAGAATCAATATTAAGAACTGTTTACTTTTCTCCTAAGAAAATCTGAAAGGAAAAACATTTCATTAGATTATTACGATGAAAAGATGCAATCTAAAGGAATATAAATTGCGTGTAATACCTAGAGGCTGAAATGGCTCTTGTTGCTTCATATTACAAATTTTTCCTTGGGGGGGCATAAACTAAATTTGACTTTATTTAGTTACACACTGTAAATGTTAAGAAAACTCACATGAATATTTATGCTTACTGATATAAATTACTTAATACAATAAACATTTGTGCATATCTTCAAGTTTTAAATAAATAAGTATGATTTAAATTATGATTAAATTAAAAGCATCATGTATGTATAAAAAATTTAAAAATTCTTTCGGTTATTTTGCCCAAGTTGCATAAGCTATCGTACATTGCTTATTAGGTGTAAATATTTCTAAACATTTGTAAATATTGATTATTTCTGCTTACTTTATGTTTATTTTGCGTTATATACCGTCTATTTCAGTTACTTGACGTTAGATTTCAATATGATTCCCTTTGGCAAAATCTTCTAGAGTTTCGGCGAATTTGTCGACAAATATGGCTATATTTGGAGACTTTTGGGGTATCCGGAAAACTAATACGATTTCACCTTGGGGTGGGGGTATTAAGTTCCGAATTTTCCCTTTCTGAACTAATCAAGAATGCCGCCGATGGTATATAAGCATACCGAACTCGGCTCCCAAAACTGTTTTTCATTTATTCCTTAGTTGAAGATCAGCTGCTCATATAAAATGTAGGCCTGTTATTGTACCTGTGTGTATTGTGTCAAATCTGATGTCTATTGCAGCACTTTGCAGTCTCACATCCCACAGTGTTCACGGACCAGCTGCATGTTTATCGAAATTCCTTTTCGTGTTCCCAGCGATTTTGGAACATGTGTGAAAATTTCTAGCCTGGAAAGTTAATCCACAGGCATATACTGAAAGAATATGAGGGAAAAGTGAATGAAAGCAACATTACCTTGCAGCACAACTTGTAAATCTGTCCATTTAGAACAACATCAAAACGAGTTTGACACTATAGCTGCAATAAAGATGGCCGAAATATTTGACGATAAGAACTGTCACCAGCTAATCGTCCCGGCCCCGCTCTGGAAAACAGGCGCATTTCTAGGAATTCGAATGGACGCAGACAAAGAAAAGACCACGACATATTGGTGATAGACATGACGTTTTGGGGGAGAACCCCATGTAACATCTATGAGAGACGGTTGCATGTTTTAAGCTCCTGTGGGAGGCTAAACTAGTCTCTAACCGTAACTGTTAATGTACTTCTGCACCGAACCCTTCCATACTATAACGGTTAAATTCATCTTGTCATGCTGTACTAGTTTAAATTTAATTTGTTTTGTTTCATTAAATTTTTGTTAAGTTTTAGTAAACTATTGGCCTTATTTACCACTCGGTTTTTATCTTGCCACGATTTAATTCGAACTCCTTAGAATTAGCTTCATGACGCCATAAGTCCTAAGTTACTGTTTGTAATATTAATGACATGTATATGATTGTAAAGAAAAAAAAAACTTACGCTGTTATCTGGAGTCATCACTTTCAAATATCGTCCAGAGAAATGCACCTGTATTATCCCTTTCATTGCAAGTGTTTCGCACTGTAAAAAACATATGTTAAACATCATTGTTATGTTTTTTTACTTAGGGTATTATAAACGAATAGAAGATTTGTTACAAAAGCTTCCCGAGACACTATCGATTTATCCTTTGATTCTTAGACGAAGAAATAAAGAAGTAAATGAAAATTTACATTTAGAAATGCAGACTGTCAAGTACAGTTTCACTCACATGTACACAGATTTAATCATTTACCATGATTGTGATTTGAATTTAGTTTAAATAATTACAAGATAAAAATAACTTTTTATACACCATTTTTTTAAATTTTCTGTTGAATCATATAAACTTGACAATTCTATGTATTAATAAATACTTTTAAAATTTTTTTATCCCATCAACTTGAAAGAAAATGAAGTTCATTAGAAGTTAACTTGCGTTTAACCTTTCGTTCCCATCCCGGCCGACAGATAGCTGCACCAGTCTAAAAAGCAAAATTAACTGAAAATAACTTAAAATTAATTTAATTCTGCTGCTTAAAGATGGCTAAAAGTATTTAAAAAAAGCATTGTAATTGTGTTCTGAGCTATTCTAAAAGTTTCAAATGCCTAGCTAATTGGGAAGTTAGTTAAAAATCGATTGCAAGATTTGTAAGGGACAAACACACGCACACAAACAAACAAGAAAGCAAGTTAATAAAAACATGGTAATAAGTGTAGCAAATTTGGACCAAAATTCTGAGAGGAAAAATAAACTTTATCGTGTTACACATCTTATATATTTTGTTATAAAAGCACATTTTACTTATTCAATCTTCGTAGAATCCACTGCGTACAGACATATCTGTTGATAATTACTATCAGCAGATATGGCTGGGATATGTTGGTTTTCCGCGAAAGATTGAATTAGGTCACCTACTGTTTTTAAAAAAAAAATTCTCTGGGGGGAGGGGCAATGTTAACTAAGAAAAACGCAATTTTTCATTTTTATTTTTTGAAATTGATACTTTGGGAAAGAAACAGCTTAATAAGAAACATTCTTGTGAATGAAGTTTAACCACGTGATGAAAGCATCAGGTTCAGTGACAAAAGCGAAAGTCCATTACACGTGCGAAAATTCGCTTTACATAAATCCGACTGGACCATATTCGACGTTGCCTTTCACGTGTTTCGTTCTTTTTACTTAAACGTGCTACAAGTAACACAGAAATACTGACTAATTTAGGACCCACATAAGATCCTTTAGCAGGAGACAATCTTAAAATTAAGCTTAACGAGAGAAAACAAATTAAAATGTGCTAGTTTACAAACAAGACTTGAAAATGTTCATCAAGCATTAAATTATGAAACGTGTCACAGGGAAACCTTTTCAAGGATTATTTATCTGTTATCCTTAAAAATTCTGTCATATCTAATAATGTTTTAAAACATTTCGACGAAATTCTCTTGAAAACAATAATGCTTTAAAAAGCTCACAAGCAACTACTTCATGGAAAATTATGAAACATATTGTAGGATCCTTTCAAAGAACTGCTTTTTTATCTTTAAGGAAACGGTGGTTAAAATCTATTTCTTTTTACTTTTCCTCATAGAGATACGAAATTTTGTACATGCATACATTTCACTATAAATATATAGAATACCTTAAAAGAAATTTCCAATCTCATTACAATTTTAAGATTTTTAAAAAAGTTTTAAATTTATAAAATAAATTTTAAAATGCTCCTTGCTACTTAATTTTTCAGATATTTTCTCGATTTTGCATTTTAATCATTTTTAACTGTGTAGCAAACAAATCTGGGTATCAATTATTTAATCCCTTGAATAGCTAATTTTTGAGGGTTTTTTTTTCTGAATTCCATCCCGATTTTCATCAAAATTTCGCCTTTTAATAAGTTATAAATCAAATTTAATTACCTTAATGAAGTCGAATTGTAAAATGCATACCAAGTTTTTTGTAAACAGTATCCGAATTCTTCCTTATCAATTTCATGAATTTTGAACAAAAATTAAGTGGCATGGAGCATTTAAAAAAATCTAAAAACAAAAAATCTGTTTTGAGAAAAACAGATTCAAAATTTATTACTACACTTACCCTTTATAAATTATTTCGTAGAAGCTTCGTAAATGATTTTATATTTGAAAAAAAAACTATTTTGGTACTATTCATCTACAGAAATATATATTGTTTTTACAGAGCAGTTATAAATAAAATTTAATTATCTTAAGGAAGTCGAATTGTAAAATGCATACCCAGTATTTAGCAAACAGTATCAGAATTCTGTCGTATCAATTTCATGAATTTTGAACAAAAATTAAGTGGCATGGAGCATTTAAAATAATATAAAATCAAAGAATCTGTTTTGAGAAAAACAGATTTAAAATTTATTACTACACTTACCCTTTATAAATTACTTCGTAGAAGCTTCATAAATGATTTTATATTTGGAAAAAACTATTTTCGTACTATTAATCTACAGAAATATGTATTGATTTTACAATAACAAAATAAATATTAGAATGGCAACATTTGCTCAAATAAAGGTCCACAGTTCCCTTAATTACCTTCATGTATATAGCCAAGTTTTGAAGCATTTCGACTAAATTAGCTTTAAACAATCATATTCGTATAGCTGAAATGCAGCTACTTCCACACATATTATAAAACGTATTATAAAATGATTTTTAAAGATTGTTTACCGTTTAAACTTAAAAAATGCTGTCATAAATGTAAAACCTCACCTATCCTCTCTTGAAACCAATTACACTTCGAAATTATGTCTACGATATGCAGCTTCTTCATGATAGATTATGAGACGTATCATATATATCTTTCAAAGGATAATATATCATAAAATAATGATGTCGTACTTATTAAAGTTTCACAACGTTCCAACTGAACGAAATGACTTGAAACCCATTCTACTTCAAATAACTGAAATGCAGCTACTTAAAGACAGATTATACAAAACGTATCCTAGAAAACTTTCGAAGGATTATTTATCTTTTATACCCCCAAAATGCTGTCATGCATATTAGAGGTTCAAAATGTTTCGATTAAAGTGACTTGAAACCAATTACATTTTAAATAGTTCAAATGCAACTATGGAATACATCATCTTCATAATAGATCATAAAACGTATCATATGAATCTTTCAGGGGCTTGTTTATTTTATATTCTTTAAATATTCTACAATACGGAAAGGTTTAAAATATTTCAACCTAACGGACTTGGAACCAATCACTCAAACAAATCATCAATAGTTGTTGTTGTGTCTACAAATAATACAGAACAAAAAAAGTCTAGATAGAACCGAAAGCATGGATTATAGCAGCTTCCAGATCAGATGCTTGTGGTCAGTAGAGAAGTTCTTGCGGTGACAAAAGGAGCTTGAAAATGGTCGCCACAATGCCTGGGAAATCAAAGATATGTTCTGGAGAAAGCTGGGTTTCTGCGCAATTTCTAAAGTTGATAAAGGATCTTCTCCCGTCAGGGTGGGTTTTCATACCCTTAAATGATTAGTTCTTAGTCCAGCTATTGTAAAAGCAATTGTTCTGGGATAGTTAAGTCCGAAATGAGTGCTTCCTTTAGGGTTCTGGTTGGATAATCTGCATCAGGCCACTGCTTTAACATCTGCTAGTGTGAGGGAGGAAGAGGTCTGGACCAAGTTTCGCTCTTGTTTGGCCTGCGAGTCAGCACACTCATTTATTTAATCACACTTCTTTCATACAACTTTTGCTGTTTAATCATACTTTAAACAGCAGAAATGAAGCTACAAAATGCGGCCTCTTCATAATAGACAGCTGAAAACCAGTACTTCCCTACGGACTACATTCAAATTAAATACAACTGTCAATGTATGCAATTAATGCCAAAACAATAACAATATATATATATATATATATATATACATATATATATATATATATATATATATATATATATATATATATATATATACATATATATATATATATATATATATATATATATATATATATATATATATATATATATATATATATATATATAATATAATAATAATAATAAATACAACAATGTATGCAATTGATGTAAAAAAACGAAAAAATATATTTATAAAAAAATCGTAACGGATATTTTTATAGACAAAATAATGAAGAAAATATTCAAATTAAATCTAACAGAACATACTAAAGAATATAGCACAGTTAATATAATTTATAAAAAAAAGACATACTAAAGAATATATTACATACTAAAGAATATAGCACAGAACATACTAAAGAATATAGCACATACTAAAGAATTGGACAGTTTGAGACATACTAAAGAATAACACTCATAGAACAGTCATAGAACATACTAAAGAATATAGCACAGTTAATTTATAAAAAAATGGTTCGCACGGACCGTCTTCGCTACGGACTACATTCAAATTAAATACAACGGTCAATGTATGCAATTAATGCCAAACCAAAAAGAATATATATATATAATAAATACAGCAATCAATGTATGCAATTCATGTAAAAAAACGAAAAAATATATTTATAAAAAAATCCTCACGGATATTTTTATAGACAAAATAACGAAGAAAATATTCAAATTAAATCTAATAGAACATACTAAAGAATATAGCACAGTTAATATAGTACAGTTTGAGGAACATTTCTTTTACTGTATTTCAATATTTTTTTGGATAATGTCCAATCGTCTGCAGCAAAAAATTATTTTTTGTCTATTTCGTTTTCATGCACGTGACGCAAAATTAATTTAAAGTATCACAAAGGGAAAAGAAACCACGCGATCAGCATTTAACAAATTCAATTCTAAAAATACATCTTTTAAAATTCATCAAAAATCAGAAAATGGATGTAAAGATTCGAAAAAGATTTAATTTTAAAGGATTTTTTATGATCTTTCTCGCGATATAAATTTTATAACCCTCGGATTATTATTTTAAATGCAAACGTTAAAGAATGTTACAAAAACAGCTTAAAAATTTATTTTTGAAAAAAATCTAAGAAGAATTTTTCAAAAATCTCTCAGTGCACCCCTACGTTATAAGAAGAATCGCTATGCAAAATGTCAGCCTTTTAGTTTCAGCGGTTTGGTCTGTGCGTTATATGTCAGTCAGTGAATCAATCAGTCAGTTACGGAAATGTTTTTTATATATAGATTATGAAACGTATGATAGAAGCCTATCAGACGATTGCTTTTCGTTTATCCTTAAAATATGCCGTCATACATAAAGGTTCAAAACGTTTCGATAAAACTGACTTGGAACCAACGATACTTTAAATTGCATAAATGCAGCTACGACAGGTAGTTACTACATGACAGATTATGAAACGTATCATAGAATCTTTTAAAAGGATTCTTTAACTTTTATTCTTAAAAAATACTGTCGTACATACAAAGTTTAAAAAAGCATATCGACAAAAATAACGTCAAACCAACCCCGTTTTGAGCAGCTGAAATGCAACTAACTCACAACATATTATGAAACGTATCATAGAGACCTTTCAAAAGACTGTTTATATTTTATTCTTGATAAATGCTGTCATACACATTTAATGTTCAAAAATATTTCGACTAAAAATTACATAAAACCAATCATCGTTTTAAAAGCTAAAAAGCAGCAACAAAAAATTGGCCTGCGAAATGATCCATTTTCTTATCTCTGAAGAAAATTCATTTATCTGCTAATATAATAGCTAAGGCTTTCAGGAGGAAGGTTCTTATTTTTTAAATAAAGTTTGAAAAACAACAACAAATAAATGCCTTTTCCCTCGCCTATTAACATAACTGAAAGGAAATTTTCCATAATTGAAATTTATCAATCCTTCTCGTTGTTAAAGGGATAAGGAAGTTATATATTTTTTATCTACGATCGCATTCTACTTCAGATTGCCTGCAGCAATTTTTCCGAGCAAAAATTCTTAATCGCTGATTTATAAGGGAAAAAATGAAAGTGGAACATTTTTCATTAGTGTAAAAAGCGACAAAGAGCAACGCTAACAGTAAATTTATTTACTGCCAGGGCGCAGGTTTGTGTCTGGGAGCTAAATTGGCTTTTGATGCTATTTGTTACAATGTACGATGAACAAAAAAAATATTCCCCTCTAGGGAAAGGGGCGTAAGTTTATAGTTCAGAGTTTCACCTTTGCCAGATACATGCGAGAAGATAAGCAAAAGCCTTTTATTAAAATTTGCGCCATGGTGTTTGAAACATTTTAACGCATATAATATTTATTTCTTTGTTCGGAGATTTGAGGTATATTTACGCTTTATGGTCCGTAGCACTTAATGTTATTTTTTAAAGTTAAAAGCAGCAAATCTGTGAAAAAAATGTGTTTCGATCTTATAAGTTCCAAAAGGAAATCATTTTACTCCAAATACCTTTTAGAATTCCAGTCTAGGTATTTCTAGGGATAGAATCTGTAAAATTATGTAGGGTAGGTGGGGGCAAAGGTTTGCAGTTTTGAGTTTTGGGTTTCTTACGGGCCTCCGTTAGATCCTATCGCCCCAAAAAGTCACTTGTATTGTAGTTGGGTATCCCCTCTACCTTCTATAAAATAATGAATTTTTTCCCGAAATATTTAGTCACCAAATTTTTAATTTTACCAAAAGAACTGTTTGCGAACCTTTGCCCCAATCGGTGGGGCAAAGGTTCGCACTGCAAACCTTTACCCCACTCGTTGGTCTCTTACTGGATAGGCATCGAAAATCTCAAAAAGAGTTGTCTAAATAATTTTATTTCACATTTTGTAATCTTTTTAAAGATGTTACATATATAGAAAATCACAAATTGAACAGGTTAATCTCAATAAATTTTTTCTTAAACTAAATAACTTCAAAATGATATATCAACTATTAACACAGAAATTTGAATCTAACAAAGAAATTCACAAAATGAAAAGGGGTTAATCTCAATAATTTTTTTCTTAAACTAAAGAACTTACAATTAAAATATCAACTATTAACACTATCGCTATATTATATCTTAGGCTTTACTCATTCTTTTAAAACCCGTAAAAATTAAGCAAATTAAGGGGATGGGGGACATTGCAAAGCAATTTTTGAAATTTTTACCTCAGAGATATGAAATTGGGCATACATATTCATTAAAGTAAAACTATTTCAAACACCTTATAAAATTTTATAAATATTTAAAATTTTATTTTTTATATTTAAAAAATTGAAATTTTTATTATGTTTTTTAAAATGCTCCTTGCGATCCAATTTTTAACCTTATCCTTAATTTTGCATTTAGATTGCTTATACATTTTGATCAGGGTTATGTTTTGATTTGTTCTTTCGTTGAATAATTAATTTTTAGGAAATATTTTTATGCTTGTACTCTGAATTCTCGTGAAATTTTTGTACATTTCCACGATTAAGTTAAACTTTGATAATCTGAATGATGTCTAAACCTGAAATGGATACATAACTTTATTTTAATGTATAATAGGAGTCTTTGTAATAAATTTCATAATATTTCGTCAAAAATTGTGACGCAAGGAGCCTTTCAAAGACTTGCAAATCTGGAAATTACTCATTTAGAGTTTTTTCCCTAACCAGACCTTGGAAGCTTATAATGTCTTGTAAAAACATTTAATTCCTTTATCTTGTAAAATAGGTCTTTGTTCAGAGCTATTTTATTTTTATGTTGCACTAATTTATTTTATTTTTAATTTATGGATTTTCAAGCATTTTACAAAAAATTTTCTGATTAAAAACAGGCAGTGTTTATCAAAAACCATAATTTTTTTTCAAATTACAAAAATGTGAATTCCCATTAATAATAAAAGACGTTGTTAATAAGGATTCCTAATGAAAAGAGGACATGAAACAAATGTTAATAGTTAGAGCGGCAAAGGTTTGCAGATGGGGCAAAGGTTTGCACTGCGAACCATTACCCCATGACTCCTGCAAACCTTTACCCCATTTCGTGCTGGTTCTGTTTCTGCAGAATGGATTTGAGTTAACCCAGAACTCAAGGTAGGATTTGAAAGGTTATTTACCACCCTAACATGCGAAAATAAGCTCAAAACAGTTCGTGAGTTTGAGTGATGCTCAAAATTACACAAAAGTTGCAAAAAATTACATTAAAAGAGACGAAAATAAACTTACCTCATTTTTTCTGCAAAAGGGGGTCTTAACTCCAACATTTTTTACGAGGCAACTGATTGGAAGTAGAGGAATGCATTGCCTACCCTATTCTTCCTAAAACTCTTCCCGGTCATTTTAAAATGTATGTGCGAACCTTTGCCCCATGCGAACCTTTGCCCCCACCTACCCTATTATAGATAAAAAAGAAGAATTTCGTAAATTTTAAATGCTATATAAATTTCTTCAACAGGAGAAGAGTGAGAGATCGCATACTCTACAAGCTATTACATACGGAATAACACTGCCACATTACAGCTGAAAAACTTGAGGGTGGAAAGGGCTATTTAAAGAAGCAGGAACTAATAGAAAACTAGAAGTAATGTTAACACAAGAAAACGGTGGAAAACTCAAAAACACCTCTTTTGAACACAGGAAAATTATTTCAGCGTAGACTTCCAGGATGAATAAATATAAGGTACAGAATATGTGCCATGCGAGTTAAACCCATTTTGCATTCTGAAAGGGCCAGAAATGAATCCAAGGCTACATTCCCACCAAATAAAATTAAGTATTTGTCAAGAATTATAGGATCAGCAAAATAACGGAATGGTATTTATTGAAGGCCTTGTAAACAACCTTAAAATTCCTCAAGGGTAGATGTGAAATTTTGTAACAAAGAAATAAAGGCAACATAATTATATTAAGAATGGAAACTTACAAGTTCATAAAAGGGAAACTAATTTCAAATTCGGAATTTCTCTATATTTTTACTCGTGACTTACAAAATACAATCACGAGTAAAAATTTAGAGAATTTCAGAGATATTGGCTTTTTTCAGTAGATTTTTTGAGAAATACATTCAGAAATCTGTCATAAATAATTATAAGAACTAATTATTTATGACAGATGCTATTCTTATCAGCGTGACAGTTTTGCATTTTAGATTTTTTTAGTTTACCAAAATTTCCCGTAAAGCAAGTAATATATAGCTATACCTTACATATAGTTAAGAAAGAAAGAAAAATGTTTGATCAACAACTCCTTGTTACATATTTAAAATTTTGAACCAAGTTCTTTTTCTGATTTTAAACATAATTTATTTATATAGTATCAATTTTTTTTTCATTGAGAGAATAGCAAACAGTGGATTTCTATTTCTACAGAATATCAGAATATTTGAGGTTTTATTTCCTATTGATTCCTTTAGTCTAGCGTAAGACTTATGAACGAACATGAGAATGGATTCCTTTAATTATTATGGCAATGTCAGAAGAATCAAGTAATATAACAATGTCTTGGCGACGTTTAATAGAGGAAGGAAAAACAAGGAATTTAATCTTAAATCAATGTATCTAACTTAAGACTATAAATTTTTATTATTGTTGTTCGCGTCTACTATGTAAGTGCTGTACATAAAAATTGTGATTAACTCCACTTTAAATGCCACATTAAAATGCCGAGCAAATCAGTAAAATGGTGGCTTACTAACTAACAGATTGCAACAAAGACAAATATGTATTTTTAACGTAGTATTACGCTCCTCTACAACGGTGTTCTGGAAAGCAAAATTTCAGACTCTAAAAACGTCCGTCGTCGCGAGTTATAATTTTGGCAGCGTGCTAAACTCAGCCTGTATCGCTTTGGCAACCACTAAATAGTTATACAGAAAAGCATTTAAATGCGTCAAAATTTATATATATATATATATATATATATATATATATATATATATATATATATATATATATATATATATATATATATATATATATATATATATATATATATATATATTATTTATGACAGATGCGATATATATATATATACGCTAGCTGAAAACCCGCACTTTGCTACGGAGTACATTCCAATTAAATACAACGGTCCTAATTGATGTAATATATATATATATATATATATATATATATATATATATATATATATATATATATATATATATATATATATATATATATATATATATATATATATATACTATTTGTAAAAAAATCGAAAGGGATATTTTTTAGAGAAAATAATGAAGAAGAAAATATTCAAATTAAATCTAATAGAACATACTAAAAAATATAGTATAGTTCATATAGTACAGTTTGAGAAACATATATTTTACTGTATTTTAATATTTGTTTGATAATGTCCAATCGTCAGCCACATTCGCAAGAATTTGTTTTATATATTTGTAATAAAAATCGAAATATACAACTACTGACTTCCGCATTTAAGATTGAAATCCATGCAAGAAAAGAGTGATTGGTTTGGACCTCACTTTAACGATTTACAAGAGCTAAAAGATGAGGTTCTCTTTAGTAAGTATTACACTTGAATATAAATGAACAGTAGTCTATATACTAAACCCCATTTGTAAATTCACTCTTATCCAAACAAAGCGTTTTCCATTCAGACAAACAGCTGGAGAATTCCACTGAATGTCACCAGAATTTCTCATTTATCAGCAGAAAGGGGAAAACAAAATAAACCCAGAGAAAAATTAAGAGACCCAAAAATAAAAGCATTACATCGCTTTTTGACGTCATAAACCATACGTAAGCGTCAGATGGATCGACACGCCAATCTCAGCTGTTGCCGTATCCCGCTCTCATTCTCGGCGGATTTTCTTTACATCAAATGAAAATTGACATTCGTTATTTTACGGCGAAGAGCTGTCGTGGATCATTACAGAAGTAATTCTTTTGCGACGCACCGAAAAATTAAACGCCAGAAACATGAATTCATCGATGTTGACATTGTTTCAGGAAAAGCATTCTTCCGATTCTGTGCATGACTAAAGCCCCTTTTTCAATTAAACGGAGTTAAATGTTTAATGTATTACAGTAAAACTAAAAAGACAAAGGTTAAGACAAAGTTCAACACAAACATTTGGCTATAATGCAGTTTTAAAATTAACATAAACTTTTAATGCAACATGAATAGCGTAGCTCTCATTACATGCGAGTAACATATTCTAGAAGAACATTTATATATTTGACGTCTTTAATGCGTCTGTTCTGCAAAAATCTTACGTTTGCGAGACTTCAGCCAACAGAAAATGCATCCCCGACACTAAAAGATACTAATGAGAAGAATATTCCTGAAGAAACTAGGAAACGTAAACAAAGCCGAGTAAACGGAATTTTAGATGTACTTGTATCTGTCATCAGTAGATGGAAAACACTGGTTGTCTGTTATTAAACAAGCCGTTTAATATCCTAAATATGAAATCCGATATCAGTGCTTTGAAAGCAAAGTCTTACAGCGTGGTCTATCCTAATATATTTCAAACAACTGGAGATGACTATTCAAAATCAAGGGCAATGTGATAGGAATACAAACTACATTATTCTCCAATTTAAGGAACTGAAAAAGAGCAGACTTTGCAATATTCTATACATGTAGAATTATTTATTTAGACCAAAATAATTATCAGAAATGAAATGGATGGAAAGAAAAACCTGCGTGAGTATTCGACAAAACTGAAACGTTTTGAATAAATATTCAGTGTAAGTATTTGTAACGGCCACTCTGCTACGCACTTATACTTTCCAAAATTCCCCTCGCTTAAAATACAAAAGACGAACATGGGAATTTACAGCACGTGTCATGATCTTCTCTTAAAAGCATCACATTCTCCTCCGCCGAAATGAAATCGGTATTCCTCAACTCCTGTGTCATACAATCTGTTCGGAAGTAACCATAGAGTGTGTAAGGTATACATAAGATTCGATTCACAAGAATCGAACTTTTGAGTGAGGGAATTAAAGAAGCTGCTTGAGATATGCTAATTTCGGCATACACGCTTGGTATAAATACCAAGCAGCTTGATTAAAAAAAGGTTGAAAAAAAGGTTGTTAAGGTTGATAGATAAGCGAGAGGGAGCTACGAGTTAGGCAGCTCCAGGTGTTAACCGGCGCTAGTGTTTAGCAGGCCCAAAGTTTACGTGGCAGTACTGCTGGTTTGACTCTCTGCTGGTTTGTGAGTATTTGCAAATTGTATTTCTATTGAATGTTAATATATATTCCGTACAAGTAGTACGTATGCTTATTGCTGTAAAAGCAAATTCTATATGTGCAACGAATTCAATAAACATTGTTTCATGTATAAACTGTGTTTGTATCAAATTCATTTAGAGTGTCACTTCAAATTATATACACCCAAGTCTGGGTAAAAGTGAGCTATTTTCTCTATAAGTGGTGAAACTCCATATCACAGAAGTAAAATTATTTTGCAGTATAAGATATCGATATCTTACTGGTGTCAGGATCATAACCCTAGAATATATATAAATAATTCTTCTTCTTCACAAGAAGAACAACCCCTTACAGGCCCTGGCTGCCTCAACCACGCGTTCCTTCCCGCTTCTTCTATCTGCAACGACTCCTCTCCAATTTTTAACTTTCAAAGTCTTTAAATCTTTTTCAGTGTCATTTAACCATCTAGTCGGTGGGCTACCTCTAGCTCGGGATCCCTTAGGGTTTTTTAAATGTCAAGATCTTAGTGGGATTATCTTCCGAGCTTCTCCAAACATAGCCAAGCCATCTTAATCTATTACTAAGGATGACTTGCGTTATTTGTGATTGTCTATAATGCCTATACAGTGAAAAACTATATATGGTTCTTCAACTTCCTTCTTCCGGCACTTGGCCAAGTATCTTTCTCTCAAACATGACATATGAGCGCTGAGTGTCTATGCTCAAGGTCCATGTTTCACTCGTGGTAAGTAAGACATGTAATATTAATGTCTTATAAATTCTTAATTTAGTTTTGCGACTGATGAGATTAGATCTCAATTGTCTTCTAAGCACAAAGAAGCATTTATTAGCCACTAGCTGAAAACCCGTACTTCGCTACGGAGTACATTCAAATTAAATACAACGGTCAATGTATGCAATTCATGCCAAATATAAATATATATTATATGATAAATACGACGATCAATGTATACAATTGATGTAAAATATATATATATATATATATATTTATATATATATATATATATATTTATATATATATATATATATATTTATAAGAAAATCGTAAAGGATAATTTTATAGACAAAATAATGTAGAAGAAAATATTAAAATTAAATCTAATATAAAGAATACTAAAGAATATAGTACAGTTAATA
Organism: Dolomedes plantarius; assembly: GCA_907164885.2. Taxonomy (NCBI): domain Eukaryota; kingdom Metazoa; phylum Arthropoda; class Arachnida; order Araneae; family Dolomedidae; genus Dolomedes; species Dolomedes plantarius. Next base: position 69,776,696 of record OU015490.1, read on the forward strand.
TAGTACAGTTTTTAGAACATTTCTTTTACTGTATTTTAATATTTTTTTGGATAATGTCCAATCGTCTGCCGCATTAGCAAGGAAAAAAAAATATTTTTTGTTTATTTAGTTGTTATGCACGTGACGATAAATTTATTTAAAGTACCAGAAAAAGAAATCACGTGATCAGCATTTAATATATTAAATTCTAAAAATTAATCTTTAAAAATTCACCAAAAATCAGGAAATGGAGGTAAAGATTCGAAAAAGATTTCATTTTAAAGGAAATTTTATGATCTTTCTCGTGATATAAATTTTATAACCCTCAATGTATTATTTTAAATGCAAACGTAAAAAAAGTTTAAAAAACAGCTTAAAAATTTAATTTAAAAAAATCTAAGAAGAATTTTTGAAAAATCTTTCTTAGTGCACCCCTACACTATTAGAAGAATCGCCATGCAAAATTTCAGCCCTTTAGGTCCAGCGGTTTGGTCTGTGCGTTGTATGTCAGTCAGTCAGTGAATGAATGAATGAATGAATGAATGAATGAGTCAGTTACGGAACTGTTTTATATATATAGACAACGAAATCGGCAAAAAAATACATTTTTTTCTTACTAATGCGGCAGACGATTGGACATTATTCAAAAAAATATTAAAATAATGTAAAAGATATGTTCCTCAAACTGTACTACATTAACTGTACTATATTCTTTAGTATGTCCTATGAGATTTAATTTGAATACTTTCTTCTACATTATTTTGTCTATAAAAATATCCCTTACGATTTTTTTATTAATATATTTTTTTTTGTTTTTTTTACATCAATCGTATACATCAATCGTCGTATTTATTATATATATATATATATATATATATATATATATATATATATATATATATATATATTGGCATTAATTGCATACACTGACATTGTATTTAATTTGAATGTACCGTTCGTTTAGGAACACCTGGTTCAGTTCCTGGTTCTAAAAGTTTAAAATAGTGGCGCCATCTATTTATAATAAACCTACCAAAAGCCATTAAAAAACTAAACACAGTATAAATAACATAGAAAAAAAAGCATACGAAATGTTATACACATTAATAATATGAAAACCAATTAAATATATAAATGTATAGTAAACTCCTCAGATTTCAGCTATATTCGGTCTTTCATCATAAAAAAGCTGAAAAAAATTTTTAAAAATAATAAAATAAAATAAAAATAATAATTTAAAAAATAATAAAATAAAATAAAGATAATAATTAAAAAATAATAAAATAAAAGCTGAAATAAAAAAGCCTTCATAAAAAAGCTGAAAATACAGGCTTAGCAAAATTTGCACGATCCCACACTCGAACCCGAGACTTACGTGGTACCAAATGAACCGCTTTAACTACTACGCCACGATTATGCACAACACTGCTGAGTAAAGTAAAAAATATACGCAATGAGTTTTTTGGAAAGTTGCTATGGGTTGGTGAATATACATACATTTATGGAGTAAGAGGAGTTTTAAGTGAGAAATAAGTTAGCAGGATAGAAGCTTAGTCTTTAACTCTTCAATAGACACAGAGACATAAGCTAGGAGGATTGCAGTAGCGATTAAAAAAGATCGTGACACTTAGCGTGGTTGATTCGAATTTTCCATTGCGTATGAGAGTGTCAATATGCCGTTGGATCCGATTTATTTTAGACTATAAAATCTGACTTGAAAGATTATTATTTTCATTTATTATTCTGGTTTAATATATAACTTGAAACTTTTTGATTTTATTTATTTTTATCTTTTCGCTCGCTGTTTGCTAACCCTAACGTGGACGCCATATTCAGAGCGGTGATTCCACAAAGTGTAACAGCTTACAAATTGTTGGTTTTTTATTAATTAAAAATCAACGGTAATTAATTTCGATTTTTGAAGTTCTTCAGACCCTCGGCTGTTTTTAAAGACGCCTGTATGTAAAATTTCACGATCGTTGCTCCTAAACTGTGGATTTCTATACAATTACAGAGATACAAACATTCATTTTTATATATTAGATTTTGATTGTGTTATGAATTTCTGCTCTTTGTAAATTTTTATTTATATAATTACATTGCTTTAAAATATTTTTCTAAAAATCTAGGTATATTGTAATGACATAATTAATGAGTTCACTGCCATATTGGTCTTTTATTTCCCCTGTAGATTAAAATTTTTGATCCACTAAAGATGACCGTAGCAATCCTGTTGTCCATTCAGTGATATTTTACTTTAAAGCTTAGATACAATGAAAATTATTGAATTTGTTTTGCAAAGCAAATTTTTAAATAATAAATGAAAATTACTTCAATCACGCATGATTCTGTTGAGAACCTGAAAATGTTTACATACTGCTGATATCCAATAAGAAAAGTACTCCAAGGAAAATCACCCATATCATAACATGGGATTGAAGATCTGCGATTTTCACTGATGTACAGCCGTAATTAAATTTTACACAGATATTTATTCAATGTATTTTAAATTTCTTCAGTAAAATTTCTTATTTCTTACGAGAAATAAATTCTAACTTAAACTGAACTGAAAGTAATTTTAGCATAGTCTTATATTTCAGAATATCTATTAATACCGAAGTGCACTTACCTATCGTAAACCCCCTAAGTTCAAGATTAAAGCACTTTAAACATCTATTCTCTTAATGCAGTTCAACGGAATTCAAATTCATCGGCCCTTTAATAGTTTTCACAATGTTAACGAAATTGACAATTAAACGGAATCTTTAGCTAAGAAATTTTGAAAGATATTCAAATTTATGGAAATAGATTGCCCAATCTTACGTCTGGTCTTTGATTCAATTTAAGCGTTGCGCTTCTGACGGTTTTGTTCTACGCTTAAATCACTTTTGTATTGCAGTATTCTTCACTGCCACCAAAAATACCGATAACTTTAAACCAAAAACCTTCCGTAAATGTAGTAGAATATTAGTACATTTATTTTCGACAGAATTAAGGATGCGGGATTTAATACAATCTTTTAAAATAAGTATTCAAAATTCCCTTACAGTTATATCTCGTTCAACATGATGAACTGTTAAATTCAAAAGCTAGAAGCTGCTAATTTTTGAATATATTGAAGCTGCATACTTCAGCTTAAAATTTAAGAGCAGAACCTGATCGAAATTTTAAGAGCAGAGTTCATTTTTAGTTCTAGAAAATAGCATGAAATGAGTAAATATATTACTTTACATACTGATAAATTGTTTAGAGCAAAAACTATTTTTAATTTGTTATCTTGCAGTGTATAACACACATGGTACATCAACGGGTTTTGCTTGTTAGGAAATCAGGTATGATTAAAAGAAAGTAGCTTAAATAAAATTACACTACCAAAGAAATTATTCGAGGGTAAACAAGTTTTGTACGCTTCCAAATTTAAGTAGCTCTTACGCAGGATTATGCTTTTCGAAGCATGTCATATTACCAGAAGAAACACACTTTTCTGATATTTTCGGAGTAAATAAAGCTACTCAAATACTCATCATACCCTATAAGTTGCAATAAAAATCCTTAATTACATACACAATTCAATGACAGAAAATTGTCAGTTATCTTCGAAATCTGTTGTTCTTCAATCCCTGCATTAATTATGTAAGAGTTTTTTTACTGATCATTTATTTAAAAACGTAAACTATATAAATGTAATAAAACAGCACTTAATGAGTGTCGATTTAATTGTTATCCCATGACAGGTAGGAGACAATGTTTTTTCCCTTTATATCATAAATAATTTTGTTGTTCCCAATGCCAGGTTCATATAGGTTTCGAGCTGAGTAGTGTAGCTCCGGTTTATAATAGCCCCACAAGGGTAGTCCGACTTGGCTAGGTGCCAACTAATTTTTACCCAGCACCAAGGGCGACAATTGGTGGGGGTTGGTACCTTCCATACCCACTGACCTCATAGGTCTTTCCTGTCTTCGGATTTAACGTGCCCATATTCGGCCTAGACACGAAGTTATTTAGTGCTTGTCGGAATTCGATCTGACCAAACTCGGTACCGAAAGCCGGCGCGCTACCGATAGGCTACCTTGGGCCCAGAGATATTTAAAACCCTTTAAACGCTTGAAGCTTTTTCTATCCCATACTTACAACTTGAAAAGAATTCATGACTGAAAATTCCATCCTTAATTTGATTCTTAAAATGTATTTCAGATGTTTCAATTTCGAGTGTCTTGAATACCAAAGTAGTAGATGGAATAAATCGTCAGAAATGCTTTTTCCAGGTGAAAGAAATGGTCATCAAAATGTTACGTATCATGTTTGAAAATTTCCTACTTACATAGTTCTATATTTGATATAAAATTTCCGATTTTTTTAAAAAATTCTTTCGTTATACATTTATTATTCATGTTGTATTTATTCACTGATCACTAAAATAAATCCTGAAATTGATAACAAATTATAATATAATAGAATTCGTTGACAATCATTTTCATTTTTATTTTTCAATAATCTGTTTGTAAACTTTTGTTTTTATATTTTTTAGGTATTTAACCTTTTAACCATTTCAGACGTATTTTTACGTCAAACTCTTAACTTCAAAAAGCGTGTGTTGCTGATTCTCCCCACCCCACCCCACCCCGTCCCAGATGACTGAATTTTCTTGCTGATGATTATTAAAATAGAGGATGGAAAAATTCTAAAAAAATACATTTTTCAACTGAAAGAAAGTTTTCACATTTATTATATATGGTGTAGAAAAATTTCTTAATTGTAATCATAAATCGATATTCGGTACAAAATTACTAATTTTCCCCCATAACGAATGTAATTTTCCTCCCCGCGGACTCTAGTACTCCCCCCTCCCCCTGTTACTGACAAGAGACTCAACGGAAAGCAGGAAAAAAGAAGAGTCCCGGAAGAGACAATGAGTGTAGGAGTTAAGTGTCGAAGTAGGTGGAGTTAACAATGTAATCGAGTGTGCATATTCCTATAACTAGGTGTGCTCTTAAAGTATGAGATTGTCTGTATGTTTATTTCATGTCAAGATGTCCTGTGTAATAAATTCCATGTCCATCCAGCCGGATATGGGTATTTTCTCAAATTAGGGCATTTCCCATACTGCCTATTCTTCTGTTCTTAAAATTACACACCAGTTAAGTCATATTTACTTATTGATCACTCAATCTATATATATAAAACAGTTCCATAACTGACTCACTGACTGACATATAACGCACAGACCAAACCGCTGGACCTAAAGGGCTGAAATTTTGCATGGCGATTCTTCTTATAGTGTAGGGGTGCACTAGGAGAGATTTTTGAAAAATTCTTCTTAGATTTTTAAAAATTAAATTATTAAGCTGTTTTAGTAACTTTTTTTAAGTCTGCATTTAGAATAATAATTTAAGGGTTATAAAATTTATATCACGAGAAAGATCATAAAAATTCCTTTAAAATGAAATCATTTTCGAATCTTTACCTCTATTTTCTGATTTTTGGTGAATTTTTAAAGATTAATTTTTAGAATTTAATTTATTAAATGCTGATCACGTGATTCCTTTTTCTGGTACTTTAAATAAATTTATCGTCACCTGCATAACAACTAAATAGACAATTTTTTTTTTTTCTGGCTAATGCGGCAGACAATTGGACATTATTTTGTCTATAAAAATAGCCCTTACGATTTGTTTTATAAATATATATTTTTTTCTACATCAATTGTATATATTGATCGTCGTATTTATTATAAATATATATATATATATATATATATATATATATATATATTTATTTTTTTGGCATTAATTGTATACATTGAACGTTGTATTTAATTTGAATGTACTCCGTAGCGAAGTGCGAGTTTTCAGCTAGTAAAAACATAATTAGACACGTAAAACTCGATAAAAAATACAACAAAATGTAGAGTTCCGTATTAAATATTGGAAATTTTGAATCATACTGAATTATGAGTATAACTAGCTGAATACCCGTGCTTCGCTATTTGAGTACATTCAAATTGCATACAATGGTCAATATGCAATTAATGCCGAATATATATATATATATATATATATATATATATATATATATATATATATATATATATTATAATAAATACAAGGGTCAATGTATGCAATTAATGCCCCCCAAAAAATATGTTTTTAAAAAAATCGTAAAGGATATTTTTATAGACAAAATAATGTAGAAAACAATATTCAAATTAAATACAACAATCAATGAATGCAATTAATTTGTATGTTGAATATCCACAAAACATGCTAATTTGAATTAAAGTCTTAAAAAACTTCCATCTCCATTTGTCTAGTGGTTAAATTTTATGTTCTACCGTATTTCAATATTTTTTAGTCAAATTATATCGTTGTTATGTAAGTGACGATAAATTAATTTAAAGTATCACAAAAAGAAACGAAACTACGTGATCAGAATTAAATAAATTTTATTCTAAAAATTAATATTTAAAAATTTACCAAAAATCAGAAAATGGAAGTAAAGATTCGAAAAAGATTTCATTTTAAAGAAATTTTTTACGATTTTTCTCGCGATATAAATTTTATAACCCTCGGATTATTATTTTAAATGCAAAATTAAAAAATGTTTCAAAAACAGCTTAAAAGTTTAATTGTAAAAAATCTAAGAAGATTTTTTTTTCAAAAATCTTTCTTAGTGCACCCCTACACTATAAGAAGAATCGCCATACAAAATTTCAGCTCTTTAGGTCCAGCTGTTTGGTCTGTGCGTTGTCTGACAGTCAGTCAATCAGTCAGTCAGTTACGGAAATGTTTTATATACATAGATTAATAAATTTTGTTACAGGATATAAAAGGACTCGATGACAAATGAAAAGTCAATCACTTAGACCTTTAGAAATCACTCAGAACATTCGAATCAGACCTAACAACTATAAACTACACTAAAAATGTGTTAAAATACCTTTTAACCAGGTCCTATAAAATTAAACATGCGTTAATAGAGATACTAATGATTGAAACACATAACAGTACATGGAACTGTATACAATCCTTGGAAACGCTTTAATGGTTATTTTAATCGATTTTAGCCATTTCAAGATCGAAACAAATACTCATCAATATTTATTCTTTTCCTTCAGAAGAGAATTTGAGATGCCTTTAGTCTTCCAATAATAGCATTCACCGTGTTACTGAAGGCGATAATTAAATCTTTGAGCAAGTAAGAATTTTCTAACGATAGTCTAATGCGAGAAATTAGATTATTATCCGAGTTCTTTATATTAATTAGACATTCTATTCAGCCCTGTCTGCTAATAATTTAATTTTCGGAACCTGCATCCTAATTTCGCAACCAGTCATTTACTTAGAACAAAATTCTAATAACGGAAATAGACATTTAATAGGGTTCTAGTCGAACACTATAAAAAGTAATTGCGACCACGATTGAGGAGACTTGTTTCGGGTTAATTTAGGGTCGAAATTTCGAATGTCCCGGAGGTTTCGATAAAGGAATGATATTATCCATTTAAGCACAGGGAAGTGCGATGCCGAGATTCAATGAAGCGAGTGTAAGGTTTCCAAGTCTATTCTTTAGGAGAGTAAAATAATTTAGACCAAACTTCAAGCAAGCCATAGTATGAAATAGTTTTTGCACTGTGAAATAAATTACTTTTTTTTGTAATTATCTTGTTTTGTAACGAAATGTTTCTCTATAATTAAGTTGCTAAGTCGACTATTTGGGAAGTCCATGAGATAAAACTACTGCATCTATTTACTTCATTTTGGTCTTAAACGAAAGATTGCAATCTATAGATTCGTCAAATTTGGTTTTTATAACCGCAACAATTTTTATTAATTATTTAAAATTTACAACTAAAAATTCATTTTTGCGCATGCGCAGTGACATGTTTTAATGATAAACACGTTTAATCCGAGCAGTATCTCTAGATCTCTGCCATTTTTATTTTTATGATAATCATGTATGTGAAATATAAGATTAAACATGATGGAAATTGCTTATTTCGCACTGTTTGATTAGCGATAATTTACAATTTTAAAAAAATGCTTTCTGCGCATGCTCAGTGACATTTTAAAATCTGACTTTAGATACTCACTAAGCACGAAGCCGCTTAATCAAATTAATTTGTTTCTGCGCATTATTATCGTTTCCAACATTTGGCAATGAGTATAATGTGTGTATTCGTGCATTTATCTAGCCGTCATGTTTACGGGTACCAACTAATTACATATATAGTTGCCTGTATTCATATCATAAGTACAGTAATTCAGAAAATAATCCATGTAAGGAAAGAGACTGATTGGTTTGGACCCCAGTATAGTGATTTACATGAGTTAAAATATGTGGGTTCTTTTCGTAAATATGACGGTTGAAAATTATTAAACGCCCGTAGTTTGTTCAAACCGCATATGAAAACTCACCGTTGTTCAAACAAAGCGTTTTCCTTCAAAACAAACAGTAGGAGAACGTCACTGAATATTACTAGAATTTCTTCTTTATCAACAGAAAGGGAAAAACAAAACCAAAAGGAAATTAAAAAACCAAAAATAAAAACATTCCGTCGGTTTTTGACGTCATAAACCAAAGCTGAGCGTCAGCTGGATCGACACGCCAATCTCAGCTGTTGCAATATCCCCCTCTCATTTTTGGCGCAATTTCTTTACATCCAACGGAAATTGACGTTAGTTATTTTATCGGGAGGTGTTGTAGCGGATCATTAGAAAGCTAATTTTTTGCGCCGCGACGAAAAATCAAACGTCAGTAACAGGAAGTCATTGCTGTTGACATTTTTTGAGAAACACTTTCAGCTAGTTCTGAGCAGGATGAACGCACCTTCTTCAAGTAAATAGAGCGACATTTTTAATGTATTGATTGCATCAGAAATAAAAGGACATCTGACAAGACTCAGTGTATAAAAATAGAGTATCAGAACTAATTTTTCATACATCACAAATTACTTTTTTTTTAATAAAAAGTAACTCTCTTAACACGAGATTAAGTAAGTCAAAATAACATTTATGCATCACGCTCTATAATACGTTTGTTTTACAAAAAATTCCTTGCTTTTGCAGGACTTCAGCCGACAGAAAAATTAAATTCCACCACTAAAAGGCATTAATTTGACAAATCTTTCTGGAAAAACTCGCAAACGCTAATAGATCCGAATAATAGCATTTCAGAGATTATTTATTTCTGTCATCGGCAGATGACAAACATGGGTTGCTTGAAGTTTAACACGCTATTTAATCCTAATAATTACAAGATAAAAAGAACTTTTTATATACCATGTTTTTAAATTTTCTGTTGAATCATATAAACTTGACAATTCTATATATTAATGAATACTTTTTTAAATTTTTATGAGGAATTTTCCCATTAACTTGAAACAAAATGATCAAATGCGTAATCAATCGTTTAGCTCGATGATTAAAAGTTAACTTGCGTTTAACTTTTGGTTCCCGTCCCGGTCAATAGATGGCTGCACCATTCTACAAAACAAAATTAACTGAAAATGAATTAACTGCTGCTTAAAGATAGCTAAAGGTATTAAAATAATGCATTGTCATCGTGTTCTGGGCTATTCTAAAAGTTTCAAATGTTTAGCTAGTCGGGAAGTTAGTTAAAAATCGGTTGCAAGATTTGTACGGGACAAACACACACTTACACAAACAAACAAACAAACAAGAAAGCGAGTTCATAAAAGCATGGTAAATATGAAATCCGATAGTGCTTTTCATACAGCATAGTGTTACTTTAATTATCAAATGCCTCGGGTTTTATCTTACCAACTGTTTGAAATATCTTATTATATTTCAAACAGTTGGAGATGAATCATCAAAAATAAGAGCATTGTAATAGGAATAGCACGTTTCATCATTTTCGAATTTAAGAAATTGGGAAATACCGCATTGCAAAATTCTGTAGTTTTAGAAATGTAACCTTACACGAATCATTCACTAAGAATGAAACGAAGCGAAAGGATAACCCGAGTGAATATTTATTTGCAGTAAAACTGAAAACATTATTAATGAATATTCAGTGTAAATATTTGTAACAACTCCGCTATATATTTGCAATTTAAAATATATATGTCTTTAAAATACAAAAGACTTATTAGAGAATCTACGTGGAATATTTTACGTTTCGAATATCTGCTTGGTTTATTACTGTTAGCAATATAATCGCAGACGACATCATCTGATCTCGGTTCTTTCTGTTTTCTCTAATTTGTTCTCGTATCAAATATTTCTATTAGATGTATTATTAAAAGTCCTATTGGTTGTTTCTGGGATCCTGTATAAGTTTATAAATACACTAGCTGAAAACCCGTACTTCGCTACGGAGTACATTCAAAATAAATACAACGCTCAATGTATGCAATTAATGGCAAAAAAATAAATAAATATATATATATATATATATATATATATATATATATATATATATAAATCGTAAGGGATATTTTTATAAATAAAATAATGTAGAAGAAAATATTCAAATTAAATGTAATAAGACATATTAAAGAGTATAGTACAATTTGAGGAACAGAATATCTTTTATTGTATTTTAATATTTTTTTGGATAATGTCCAACCGTCTGCCGCATTAGCAATAAAATTTTTTTTGTCTATTTAGTTCTTATGCACGTGACGATAAATTTGTTTAAGGTACCAGAAACAGAAATCACGTGATCAGCATTTAATAAATTAAATTCTAAAAATTAATCTTTAAATATTCACGAAAAATCAGAAAATGGAGGTAGAGATTCGACAAAATCACATTTTAAAGGAATTTTTAGGATCGTTCTTGTGATATAAATTTCATAACCCTCAAATTATTATTTTAAATGCAAACTTAAAAAAAGTTACTAAAACAGCTTAAAAATTTAATTTTAAAAAATCTAAGAATAATTTTTCAAAAATCTTTCTTAGTGCATCCCTACACTATATGAAGAATCGCCATGCAAACTTCAGCCCTTTAAGTCTAGCGGTTTGGTCTGTGCGTTGTATGTCAGTCAGTCAGTGAGCCAGTCAGTTACGGAACTGTTTTATATATATAGATAAGAACTATTAATATTCCTTTTGACTGCACTGAAATCCCTTAGAATTCAAAATAAGGATTATTTAGCAGAATAATACCTGTTTTTCAAAAGAAAGTTCCATAAAATCTTGCATTTTCCAAAATCTTCCATTCACATCCCATATCATTTAAAAACCTTAAATTTTTCAGTATAAGTTTACCATATGCAGAAGAATAATTGTGCATTAAATTTTTTGTATGAATCTAAAGTCATAAATGTTTTTTAACCTCCTTGTCGACTTTTTTTATGTTTTTCTTTTATTTCATGGTCTATAAATGTGAAAAATATTTGTGCTTTAAAAGGATGATACACAGTTTTGTGACGAACACTTTATTTAAATTGCTGACAAATTTGGAAGAAATCAGAAGAAAATAAATGCGGAGAGTTTTGGAAACGTTTTGCATTTTTTGAAGAATTTTTTGAAAAACTTCGTCTTAATGTTCCACAAAATACTTATACAAGAATTTTAAGTGTCTTCCATGTAGCAAAAAAAAAAGAGAATATTACTTAATCAAATTTTGATTATAGAGTAAAATATTAAATTTAAAAAAAAACGAGGTTGAATATCCCTTGCCCCCTTAAATTCAATTATCCTGCCGAAGAAATTAAACGATATTAAAAGAAAGAAGTTTTAAACGCTTACCAACAGAAATTGTAGTTTAACGGCGCTTGTTTTCAACTTAAGCTTTAAATCCATCTAAATTTACTTATCCCTAACTTTGTGACAGATTTGAAGTTTTTTGCTGTGCCAGCCGATCGGTTTTAAAAGCAGCCAAAAACGAACAATTTCAAAACATTGGTGCAATCTTTCCTTACGTAGAAATGTATTGCGATACACCGGACCTTTAATAACCATTGAAAAATTAAAGTTAAAATGTGTCACAAAGTTGCCCCACTCGGCGGGGCAACTTTGTGACATCTGTGTATTCGACTTGAAATCCAAGAGGAAAAATTACTGGACAGAAAGTTAGACAGTAAAACGCTTATTAAAATCTCGGTACACAATTACATATACCTGTTACAAATATTGGATAGCTTTGTCTATATCTTTGACAACAAAGAGACCTCGGGTGCCCAGGGTAGCCATCAGTTCTTTGAGAAAGTAAGGAAATTCGTCTTTCGGCCAATTCTGTTCCTTCGGGTAGATTTTTTCAGATAGTCAAGACTTCTTTCTCTCCAGCGGTATTTTAGAGGACGGAAAAATTCAACATCGAGCAGCTGGAGGAGGTGGATTGATTTGTGGGTTACCGTGATCGCTCATTATCATTTTAATTTTTTATTTGCATCTTTTGTTTGTTCTGCGCAAACGCGAAAATGTGAATTCGCACTTAAGGTCGTCTGCACACGGAGCAACTCAAAAGAAACGGAAAACTGACTCAAATCACAAACCAGTCCGTCATGAGTCGTAACCTATGTAATTGAATGAAGCCACGCACACGGCGCGGCTCGTCCAACGGGTTTGTAACCTGTTGCGCCGTGTGCGTGGCTCCATTCAATTACATAGGTTACGACTCATCACGGACTGGGTTGTGATTTGAGTCAGTTATCAGTTTCTTTTGAGTTGCTCCGTGTGCAGACGGGCTAAGCGGTGCACGCTCGTTCGCAGTATGCGTTTTAGGCCTTTCGCCAACTAAGAAAGATCACGGTGGTTTTTGCCATTCGGCACGCATAAAGTACGAGAGTACTCATTTGTATTACTTTTCCTAATATTATTGTACATATATTTCTGTAATAAATGCTATTGTTTTGCCAAGTACAGTCCACTTTTTTCTTACGGCATCATACATGCCACTACAGGTTATGTTCTCATATCTCTAGGAAATATCACTACATAAAAGTTATATTGCCCCACAATCCAACCACCATATTGACAATAAAAAATAATTATCTGTGGTAGTTGGTTGTATAAGGTGTGCTTATACAACCAACTGCTTCATAAACTTTGTGTTCCTACAGAACACAAAGTTTCCGAATTTTGAGTCCATAGCTTGACAATAGGTTTGAACAATTCACTGGCCAGCGAAGACAAATGACACAAAGAAGATTCCGACACTGACTATTAGGTGTCCCTGTATGTCGGACAAGCTGTTAAAGCTGATCTTTGCCTTCCCGGTATCTCGGGGGCGACCCGAGATCCGAAATACGAAAAAATTACTATGTATCACAAAGTTACCCCTGCAGCCACAAAGTCACCCGTCTTACGGTAGCTTTTATGTGAATTTTTTTTCTTTAGTAGTATGTGATTTTACCAGAAAGAATACATTATTTTGATATTTTTTAGATTATAGTAAAGGAGAAAGTTTCCAATACAGCCAATAAAACACTCTATAATTTCAAGCGAAATTTCTTAATTACTCATATGATTCAATATTTGACACAAAATTACCTGTTTACCTCCAAATTCTTCGTTCTTCTAATTCGTCATTCGTTATACAAATTTTATTTACTGATCACTCAATAAAAACATAAATAAGAACGCAAATTTCGTTTAAAAAAATCACAAAACCTTTGGTGTTTATCAAAAAGATAATTTTTATCAAATATTAACTTATTATGAAATTTTGTTGCCCAATGTATAAGGATTTGATGACAGAAGAAAAATCTCAAACGCTTAGGTTAATAAAAATTGTTTAGAACCTTAAGAGGACACACCACCTTTAAAACTTCAAAATATCAATTTTGGGGACATTTCTGAACAATATGCAAAAAATTGCATAAAAAAATTCGCATTATTTCTCGAGTTATGAGAGTTTATGTAAAGCTCAGTCTGTTATCATGGCCATATATATTCCAACTTCAGTTTTCTCAAATGTGTAAGTTTTTGGATTACGCGCACTGTTACTCCCAAACTATATGTGCTAGACACACAAAAGTTTTATCAGATTTGTATTTTAAGCTTCTTTACTTACTACAACCAAAAAAAAAAAAAAATAAATTTGTAAAGAAAACTTTTTACACTTGAAAATGTTTTTAAAAATTGCTAAATTTTAATTTATTTTAATTTTATGTAATTTTTCAAATTTAAACTATATTTTTGTATATTTTTTTATTTTACATTAAACTCGAGTATATTATTAATTTAATTTGACCAAAAAATAGTTTTTGTATGCATATTCCTTAATTTTAAAATGCATGAAACATCCAATGACTTATTTCCCTTTTTAGTAATGTGTACATTTAAAAATAAAATCTAAAAATTATTTATGGATTTACAAGTTCTATTTTTGTATAAAATATAACTGAAGAATTGTAATTTTGATATAAAACAAAATATATATATATATATATATATATATATATATATATATATATATATATATATATATATATATATATATATATATATATATATATATTAATATTATCGGAGTTTTAGTAGCTCAAATTTGTTCATGTTTACGGTCATTTCAGTGTAGTCAAAGGTATTGTGCCCCTTAATTTGTCTGTTCATAGGCATCATTCTAAGTTGACAATGCTTAAAATGCATACATATGATGCAAACAAAAACGTAAAGAACTGTTTACCTTATTTGGAAACTATTTTCGATTTATTTTATTCGATGTTGTCCATTTCGAGCACGAAAACAATTACTTAGCAATTTTTGCACTTTCAACTCAGAAGCGAATAAAACATGCCATCAGTCTTCCAATTATATCATTCCCCGTGTAAATTGAAGGCTTTAATTATAATTGAATCTTAGAGCAAGAAAGAAGTTTCTAGCGATAATATAATGCGAGAAATTAGATTATCCGAGTTCATTATAATACTTCGGCATTCTACTCAGTCCGCTAATAATTTAATTTTCCAAACCTGCACCCTAAATTCGTAACTAGTCATTTACTCAGCATAAAATACCTATAACGGAAATAGACATTTCAAATGAATTTCAGTAGAACACTTATAAAAAGTAATTTCAGTCATGAATGTGAAATCTTGCTTCAAGTTAATTCAGGGTCGGAATTCAGAACGACCTGGAGGTATCGATAAAAGGAATGATTTTATCTCTTTAAACGCAGGGAAATACTTTCTCCAGATTCGATTAGCGTGAAGTAAGAAAGCCTATTCTTTGGAAGAATATTAAAATCATTTTGACCAGTCTTAAAGCAAGTCTTAAAGTTAAATAGCTTTTGCAGCGTGAGATAAAACTGGCGGTGATTTATATCTCTATCACACACGCCATTAAGAAGGCAACAAATTGAACTAGGGAAGCGGTTTAGCTGCTTATCGGTTTTGCATTGTTTTAACTTGAAATAAAATGTTTTTAAAGAGTTCTAAAAGTCAAATATACATTTTAGCAACTAACAAGACGTTCAAAAGCATTTATAGCACAGAACTTTATAAAGTAATTTAGTCACGAAGGAAAATTCCTACTTAACCATAAGTTTCAATAAAGAAGAGACTTTATCACTTTAAATTCAGAATGTTCTATATTGGCATCGAATTTAGTGTAATGTTGAAATAAAACAGTAACAAATACTACAGTTAAGTGTAATTAGTAAAAGATTTTTTAAAAAGATAAAATAACTACACATTTGTAAAAGTGAAATATGCATTTTCACAAATAATCATTTACATGGCATAAAATTCCTTTTACACAAATAGACGTTCAATAACATTTATAGTAGAGAACTTTACAAAGTTATTGGAGTCCGGAATGAAAAATCTATTATAAGATTATTTAAGGATCAAAATTTGAAAATTCTTGGAAGTTTAATAAAGATACTACTTTGTGTGTTTGGATTCAGAAAGTTCCCTTTTGAGGTCGATTTTACAGTCTGTAGGCGTTGAGAGGCCTTTCTATGGAAGATTTTCCATTTTTTATCAGATCGATTTTAAAGAAAATTGAAAGGTAATATAGATTTTTCCCTTAAGAGACAAAAAAAAAAACCTAGCGATAAAATATATTAAGGTTTGAAACTTATGGGTGATTTTTAAAACAGTGCAATTTAGCAATTTGAAATTCACTTTTAAATAATTTTTCTAAAAGAATGGAATGAATATAACTTCGGTCAAGCATAAATAATTTGTGTTTCAGAATATTATTAAATATTGTCGACTCGGTGTAGCCTTGTGATAGTGCTTCCGGCTTTCAGTTTTCAGGTGCTCAGATCGAATACCGACATCCGTCACTAAATATCTCCGTGACTAAGTCGGATACGGGCACGTTATATCCGTAGACCGGAAAGTCCCTCTATGAGGTCAAAGACGGTGGGAGAGGGTACGAGCCCCCCAAATGCCGCCCCTGGTGCTTCTCGGTCAAAATTGAGTTGGCAACTAGCTAAGACGGACCCCGACCCTTGTGGTGCTCTATAACCGGAGCCGCGGACATATGCGCAAAGCCTATGGACCTGGCTGGAAGCTATATGGACCTGTTCTGGAACTTCCGTCCACGGGGCATTCGAAGAAGCAACAACATTAAATATTTCTGATATTGGAATAGAAAAATACTCGGTTAAAAATTACCCATAAAATAACATGGGATAGAAGATCTGCGATATCAAATACATTTTTTACAGATAACACAGGTGAACGATGAAAAAACTTTTTGAATAAATTTGCCTTATTCTTGTGGTTTTTAGTGTGCTGAAACCGAATATGACAATAATAAAAGCCTTATCACCCACCGTTTTTCACATTTCAACACTCAATATTTAAGGGAACAAGGGACCTTCAATATCGTTCTTCTTTAAATTTCAATATTTTACTCTATATACACCATGAGTATAATTAATATTATTTTCTACTATACTAGAGATACTTAGAATTCACAACTAAGTATTTTGTGAAGGAATAAGACATTATTTATCAAAAAATTTATGAAAAATGCTAAAATTTTTCAAAAAGCTCCATGCATATTCATTTTCTTCTGATATGTTCCAAATTTCTCAGAATTGTTAATTGAAGTGTTTGTCACAAAACTGTGCATAATTCTTTGAAATAACAAATATTTTTCAAATTTATAGACCATAAATTAAAGTAAAAACATAAAAACATGAAAAAATAACAAGAGGATTATAAAAAGAATTATATTTAAGACTTTTGATTCGTACAAAAAATAAATAAATGCACGTTTATATTTATATACATATGGTAAACTTGTAATACAAAATTTAAGGATTTTAATTACTATAGAATGCGCATAGTACATTTTGAAAAACTTTAGCATTTTTGAAAAAAAATTTGAAAAACAGGCATTATTCTGCCAAAAATTCTTTATTTTGAATTTTATGGGTTTTCAGTGTAGTAAAATAGAAAATTAATTATTATCAATTTGTATATAGAGTTGAAAATTGTAAATTAAAAAATTCGAATTTGAAGGTCCCTTGTCGCCTTAAAGAAATGACATTTTTATCGATTTCAACGCCATAAGCTAACCGCCAGCAATATGGATTTACCAATTTCCCATGTTTCTTATGTGAATGGGACGGTAGGACAAGGGATCAACATCGGTCCAGAAAAATCTGGCCTGCAAGAAAATCTTTAAATCCTGGAGAGAACATTTTGCGCAAGAACCTCGTGGACCCGGTAAACATTCTGCTGCCACCTCTACACATAAAATTAAGCCTGATGAAACAGTTTGGGAAATCTTTACCCAAAGATCGAGAATGTTTCAAGTATCTCTGCGAGAAGTTTCCTCACCTATCGAAAGCAAAATCGGAAGAAGGCGTGTTTGTTGGGCCTGACATCCGAAAAATGGTGTTCGATCCCAACTTTGAATCAGAAATGGCTTTAAAAGAGAGGGAGGCTTGTATATCTTCCAAGCAGATTGTGACCAAGTTATTCGGCAACAAAAAGGACCCACATTATATTACTACTAGTAGGTAACCCGTCATTTTGAAGTCATAATGGAAAAAGTATATGAAAGTTAAAAAATATCCCAAATTATCTAACAAGATTACATTTAATCCACACCTTGTAAAAGCAAACCCTATTATTATTTTTTATTTATTTAGTTTTTCATGCGATTGGAGTAGTAGACTGCCATCCATTTTTTTACAGTTCACTACGTGATTCATTCACACTCAAGTTTGTTTACTTTCAGAATTCATCGCAAAAGTAAACAGATTTTTAAAAACTGTTAAATATACAGCTAAAAACATCCAATTTTTTTTAGTTCTGAATGTTTTATAGAAAAATAGGCTGAACAAACGTGATTTGATGGAGAAGATATTTGTTTTGGGGTAAGAAAAAATTCTGATCCACATCTGAAATTGAAATTAAGCCTAACCGGCGGTTTGTTTACTGAGGGCTTCAATTGAAAGATGAGTACAGCCCGGAAGTGTCATACAGAGACAACGGCTATTATATATAGGATTGTAGCCAACATGCTGGAAAAGTTGAAAAAGTTTGGCCGTTTGATGAGCCTCAAGATTCACTTTTTGAACAGTCACCTTGATTTTTTCCCAGATAATTTGGGTGATGTCAGTGAGGATCAAGGTGAGAGGTTTCATTAAAATATTAAATTCATAGACAGACGGTACCAGGGCCGATGGAATACCAATATGATGGGAGACTACTGTTGGTCACTTCACCGAGAAGTTGAGCAAGCGATTCACAGGCGAAAAAACAATATCAGAGGCTTTAAGTAGAAGAGGGAAAGGAAATAATAAGCCAAAGCACACATAAAATCTTTGTAATAAAAATGTATTTTCATGTTTACACTTGAATAAAAGTTTGTTCATATTGTAACATTTATTTATTTTTATTTTCTATGGTATGTTCGGCTAATTTTCTAGTTTTCGACGAAGTCACATTGTGACGAAACTGTGGGTGATATGAAAAAACTGAGGTCAGATGCGGATTCAGCACCAATTATTACATAAGAATCAGCTATTAATGTTAAAAAAGTTTTCAAACAGTCATTTTTCGTTGGCCTGTGTAATTAATTATTCAATGAATGTGAAAAAAATTTCTATTACATTTTATACAGACTTTGGTCAAATTATTAATAACTTAAACTGAAACAAAATTAATAATTAACATTTCTGAATTTCTACCAACACTAAGCTTTTCTTATGTTTTGTAAATCACTAGTTGAAGTAAAAAGTACTTTAAACATCTATTATTACAATTCCAAGGAATTCAAATACCACCTGCTTAAATAGTTTCCACAATGTTAACAAAATAGACAGTGATATAGAATTTATAACTAAGGGCCTGTTCACACAGGAGTCCGGTAGCGGAAGCGTTAAAGTATTGAAATATATTGAACCAATAGCAAACCTCCAAACGATTAACAACGAAATTTTTAACGCCTATGATTGGTTTATTTTCGTCTGAGCGCCATCTTCCCATTTACTCTTCCGCTACCAAACTCCTATGTGAACAGGTCCTTAGAGTTTCAAAAGTTATTGAAATTCATGCAAATAGTTTGCCCTAGCTAACGTTTGCTCTTTGATCCATTTTCAGCTTTTCACTCCAGGCGGTTTAGTTCCAGTCTTAAATCTATTTTATACTGCAGCATCCATCGCTTGCCCCAAAACTACTATTACTTTGAACCAAAAACCTTTCATAAATGTAATATTTGAACAATACTTTCATTTTCGGTGCAATTACTGATGCGGGATTCAGTGTAATCTTTTAAAACAAGTAATCGAAATTCCCTTACGATCATTCAGTACGGATGGTTAGATTCAAAACGTAGATTACGTTGGCTTCGCTAGCCGTCAGTATTTGAGTACACCAATGGACGAATTTCATCTTAAAACGCGTTGAAATTTTAGGAGTAGGTTTAATTTTCATTTTAGTGCTCGAAAATGTTACGACATGCGATACCGAATTATTTTAAGCATCAAAAACTATTTGAGTGGTCCTTTGGGTCTTTTCTGTCTATTCTAAAAAAAAGTAACTCCCGCTGCCGCTGTCAAAAGCTTGTCACGCTATCTCCTCTGAAACCGCTGGAGATATGGGGTCGATTGCGATACCAATGGATGCAGAAAAATGGGGGGGACCAAAGTAAGACATGTCTTATCTTCGTCGGACTTTAAGTTCTTTTTTTATTTTATTTTTTTTGGGAAAATATTGACTTTTTCATCTTCAGATTACGATAACTCGCCAAAACATGATTGTAGAGTTTTGATCTTTTTACAATCTAAGACCACAAACATTTCTCTTTTAAACTAGACCTCATTTGTTTAAAAATATTTTAAAACAGACTAATATTTTCATCAAAATATGAAACACAGTTTTTCAATAAATATTGACTTTTTCATCTTCAGATTACGATAACTCGCCAAAAAATGGTCGTGGAACTTTGATCATTTTACAATCTAAGACTACAGACATTTCTCTTTCAAATTAGACCGCATTTGTTTAAAAATATTTTAAAACAGACTAACATTTTCATCAAAAAATGAAACACATTTTTTCAAGAAATATCGACCCCTATGTGGATGTAATATCGATGCTCCTCGAGTTTTTATCTTAGAAAGAAAATATTTACATCATCTGGAAGCTGAAAGCTTTCTTATTCATATAAGCCTCATTCAAATTCTATATCTTAAATTTTCGATTTTTAATTGTATTTTAAAGCTGATAATTCAACAGTGATGAAACTACCTTCGCATTAAGGTTGACAATAGTAAATGGATGGAAGCTGTTACATTGCCCGAGAATCACCCTATATATCTCGTTATTAGCTATAACAGAGGAGCGAGCGTAGCGAGCCTAGGGCTCAAATTTTGCTACATGAAGGCTAATTAGACCTGGACCTACAGCTTAATGCCGATCCCGAACGGCTACAAACGACCATGCCAATAGTGGGACTCAAACCAAAAGACTCTTGCACCAAATACCCTCACCCTAGCTATTCGGCCACCGCCCAGTAATTGTTAAAGTGGAAAATTGGCTTATCTCGCAATGTATATGACACGTGCTATATCATCAGGTTTTTTACGCGTAATATGGTTGGAAAAAAATAGCTTAAATTCAATTATCCTAGCAAAGAAAAAGAAAGTAACAAATTTCATACACGCAGGAAAAGCACAGTTCCTTAAGGTCTGCAATGTAACTAAAGTTGTGTCAACAGATTTCTAAATAGTTAAAAGTTCATCATCAGGCGGAGGAGAACTCGGTATAATTGTCGCTATAAACAATTAAAAAATGCGAGGATATTTGGAACTTTGATATAAATAAGCTCGAAAATCGAACATTCTTGGAAAAACGGCGTGTGCTGTAGCGGGTGTTTGAAAACGTAAGGAATATGTATCGTTAAAGGCAGGGCGATGAGACCACCAGATCACAAACTGGACGCACCGGTTATCGAAACTTTCAAATATAGTACAGTAAAACATCGTTTATCCGAACTAACAGGAGCCTTAGGCAATCTGGATAATCGAAAACCGGCTAATATGGGTAATAGGCAAAACAAAATCTTTAACTAAGCAGATTTACCGTTTATTACGATAAAAAAAAAACTATGTGTTGTAACAAAATTACATAGTATTGTTTACAAGACATTAAAAAATATAAAAATAAATTTTCTGAGTCAATCCACGTCAACGCTCTGTGACACTCTAGTGAAGCTTTCTTAAACGCAACATAAAGCATTTTATTACCGCAATTTATTGTATAATCTATGCAGGAACTGTGTATTGAATTAATCTAAACAGCGAATATTTGGCGTACTTATAGTTACGTTCTTGCTATCATAGTTAAAAATTATTATGTAATGTGAACATTAAATTTTAAAAAATGTCTACAAATCTGATCCGGATTAGCCGAAGATCCGGATAAACAAGGGCTGGATAAACGATGTTTTACTGCAGGATAAATAATTGAAAAAGGCGAGAAAACAGAACCAGATAGACGGATTAATGAAACCGATTATTAAATGCAATATGTTTGTGCAGAATGTATAGATGTTTTGTGAAGAAATGAATAGAAATGTTTGCATTTTCCAAAAGTCTATTGTGAGTCGTAAGTTTTACATGCTTCTAAATTTACTTATTCTTTTTTGTGTGGGGAAGGGAGACAGAATGTAATAATACAAAAATTAACATGCTATTTTGATAACCTTTGGAGTAAACAAATGGACAAAGTTTCCATAATAGTCATCATATCATTTTATGAATAACAAGAAAATTTATTAATCATACTCATAATCCAATATTTCATGAAAAAGCTTCCAATTTTCAAATAAATCTTTGGTTGTTCAAAGTCCGCATTAGTTATGTAAATGTCATTTACAAATCACTCAAAGTAAAAAACAAAAAAAGATCAATTTTAATACAAAAACCCTCAGCAACAACAATTTTAATTTATTTTCGGTGCATAGTTGGTTGCCACCTCTTCATATATATTATAGAAATATTTATCCTTGTAAACATTTGACATCTATTTTTCCATCATATCATTTCAACTTGAAAGGTGTTTCTGATAGATCTTTCCTTCCATAATTTGATGTTCAAAGGCATCTCAGGGTGTAAAAATTTGATGCCTCTGAATACCAAACTAGAAGATGGAATAATTCCTCAGAAACGCTTTTCCAAGTAAAATAAAGATTCATCAAACACTTATGTACGTATAAATATAATTTATAAACGATATTCATTATACAATATCTGAAAAAAAATTACCGATTTTTCCAAGTTCTTCTATTCTTCAAATTCTGCTTATTAACTGATCAATCAATACAAAACGTTAAGCTTAATAAAAGCAAACATAAAATTGGTAATTTTGCATCAACTATTGGATTACGAATATAATTAAGAAATTATATTACACTTGATGAACAAAGAAAATTCTTAAAAGTTTAGACAGTTAAAAATTGCTCAGAACTTCCGAATGAGGCCTAACAACATACAACAAGTTAAAAATGTGTTAAAATACCTACTAATGATTCAAATAACGGCATATCGAACTGTTTACCTTCCTTCGAAAGTCTCATGTTTATTTCGTGCGATGCTATCCATTACACGTACGAAACAAATGCTCATCAATATTTATTCTTTCAACACACAAACGAATTATACATGCCTTTAGTCTTCCAATAATAGCATTCACCGTGTTACTGAAGGGCGATAATTAAATCTTTGGGCAAGTAAGAAGTTTCTAACGATAGTCTAATGCGAGAAATTAGATTATCCGAGTTTATTATAATACATTGACATTCTGTTCTGCCCTGTCTGATAATAATTTAATTTTCCAATTCTGCATAATAATTTCGCGACTAGTCATTTAATTAGCATAAAATTCTTATTACTGAAATAGGCATTTAAATAAATTTCAGTATAACATTATAAAAAGCGATTGCAATTACGAATGAAAAGACTTTTTTTCAAGTTAATTTAAGGTCGGAATTAGGAGAATCCTGGAATTTTCGAAAAATAATGATTTTATATGTTTAAATACAGGGAAATTATGTTTCGAGATTGGTTTAAGCCTAATGAAAGTGTTTGAAAACCTATTCTTTGGAAAACTGTTAAAAACATTAAGATTTGTTTAAAAGTATTCATAAAGTCTGAGAAAAACTACTTTTTATTATAATCATCTAGTTTTGTACCAAAGTTTTAATTAGAT
Organism: Dolomedes plantarius; assembly: GCA_907164885.2. NCBI lineage: Eukaryota > Metazoa > Arthropoda > Arachnida > Araneae > Dolomedidae > Dolomedes > Dolomedes plantarius. Next base: position 69,800,267 of record OU015490.1, read on the forward strand.
ATACGCATACATGTCTGCACATAATAACTGCAACATTTAACTCTCAAATGGTACTAATGGTTTGAGACGAAATACATGGTACCGTCGGGTCGGATCCAACCCGATCTCTTTTTTGATGACGTTTCTGGTAGAAATAAGTACACAATAAACATTTTTGTTATATAATAACATTTGTCGATAATGTTTTACACGAAATAAAAACCCTTTTGTAGAAAAAATGACCAACGAATTGTAATTTTGCAAAACAAAGAATCTCTCTGGCATTTATATAGAATGTTGTATATATTAGGTCTAATATGTAATTTAGTCTTGCACCTATTTTTAGAAGTTAGTGAAAGCGACCACAAAAATGTAAAAAATAATGTATACTGACATCATTTTTTGCCTTCAAAATTGAAATAAAAAATTTAAAAATATATTTTTTTTATTTAATGACTGGAGATCGTGAATAACTTTTTTTTTTAACAAACACACTATTTAATTAAACTGCAAGCGCTCCAACACCTGTTGCAAGACTAGCTGGTAGGGTTCCTTGTCAATTCGACCTCTTGCAATGAAAGGGGAGAGTACGGGAGGGGGTTGACACGCCTTTATATGGACGCATCCAACCCCCAGCGTATCGTTTGAGGGTTTACCCTATGAGGGGTCCGTTTGCACAGTGCAAACGCCTAAATATTGTCCTTTTTCCCTTGCATTCAATGTATTCCAGTTAAATGAACAGAAATATGGTTAAAAATTGCCATCTGTTAACAGTTTAAAGATGTAAAAGCATTTTGCAATTTTTAAGTGGAAATTCTTCCAAGATTCTTTAGGTTAAAAAAATCGGGGAAAAAAATCTGCTCTGTGAAAACGGGGGAGGGTGTTGCTCCTCAAAGGGTTAAGAGAGTAATCCATGCAAGAAAATAGTTGATTGGCTCAAATCCTACTTTAAAGATTAACAGGAATTGAACGATATAGGGTCAGTGGCGTAGCGAGATGGGGGCAAGGGGGTCTATGATGCCCCGGGTGCCACTCGCAGAAGAGCGCAAAATGGTCCCAAAATAACTAATCTATAGATATAAAAGAGCTTGTCTGTATGTTTGTCCGTTATAGAATCATAGACCGTTTCAACCACCGGGACCAAATTCGGCACAGTTAATGTTTTGGACCCGAGAAACTTAAATCAGGAAAAACGAAATTTGGGGCTCAATTAGTTTTTTTAATTAATTTTTTAATGTTTTTTGTGCCCGATAGAGGTGCGTCTACCCCCTGTGGATTCCCCTCAACCAGCTGCGTTAAGAGGGGTGGTTTGAGGATGACGGTTGGGGGGTGGGTCAAATTCCAATGCACGGGAGAAAGAGGGTTGGGCTCTGGCTCCCCAGATAAACACAACTTTACTGGCTCTGCTATGTGTTGCAGTAATGGGAAAGTACAATTGCCTACAATTCAAGAACCACCCGAGCCTTTGAGAACATTACTCACAGGTAATACATCTGATTCAAAACATTTCTTACAAAACATACAAGCTTAAGGAAAAAGGCTTCATGGGGAATCAAGCCTTACTTTGATTAAATAAAGGGGATAACGCATCTTGCACTTTACCTCTTGGGTGAAATGGAAAAATGTGCGTTTTTAAGGGAAAAATAAATAATAAAGGCAAATGTAAATTATAAAACTTATTTCTTATTAAACAGTGGATCAAAAAAATCTAATTAAATCTAATTGAACAGTATCTAACAAATATGATTTAACAGTAAACTTATTCAATCCAAACGTGCGAATGACGCAACACGGTGTTATTAATTCTCAATAAAATCAGACGAAGGTCCGCAGGCTCAAAGTTTCTTTCTTTCTTACTGTTTGTATATCATTTCAGTAGAAACGCGCTAAGCGCATTCTGTCTGGCCAGATGAACATGAGCGGGAGTGGAGCCCAGTATTTTTTTGATGGAATGCATGAAATATTTTATATCTATATATCTACCCGGGCAACGCCGGGCAATAATGCTACTTTTATATATTATATTACTATATGTTTTTTAGGAGGGCGCCAAAGAGGTATCGTGCCCCGTACACCAGTTATGCTCGCTACGTCACTGTATAGGGTCCCCCCTTTAATAATATTGAAGCACAATCTATACTAAACACAAATAGTCAACTTAAACCACATCTGCAAACATCTGATTTTATCACTTTAGCGGAAACAAAGCATTATAAATTCAAACTAGCAGTAGAGGAACCTCCACTGACTGTCACTAGAAATTCTCCTTTATCAGCAGAACGGAAAACAAACCAGAAAGAAATTATAAGATCAAAAATAAAAGCATTCCATCGCGTTTGACGTCATAAACTAAAAGCGAGTGGCAGATGGATCGACACGCCAGTCTCAGCTGTTGCCATAACCTGCTCTCATTCTTGGCGCCGTTTCTTTAAACCAAATGAAAATTGACATTAGTTATTTTACCGGGAGGAGCTATCGTGGATCATTAGAGAAATAATTCTTTTGTGCCGCGCCATGAATTAAACGCCAAAAACATGAATTTATCGATATTGGCATTGCTTGAGAAAAAGCATTTTGATAATTCTGTGCATGAAAAATGTCCGCTTTTCAATTAAACGGCGCTAAAATTTTAATGTATTGCATGAGAAGTAAAAAGCATCGAACAAAACAATGAAACAAAAAATTTTGGCTATTATTCAGTTTGAATACCTAAATAAACCTTAAATACTTTTTTTTTCAAGGCGGAGGCACTTGTCTCAAAGACATTCACCTATAAGTCACCGCAGTTTTGCTGGCCATTTTATTATGGGGGCGCCATATAGGCAGACCATAAACCTTAAATACAAAGTAAATAATCTTTCAATCACTAAAACGCAGTTCTGCAACATGAGATTGACTAATTCAAAATAACATTTATGCGTCAACGTCTTTAATGTGTTTGGTTTACGAAATTTTTTCTTTCGTTTGCAAGGCTTCAGCCAGCAGAAAAATCAACTCCCAGCTCTAAAAGACATTAATGTGACAAATCTCTTTGGGGAAAAACTCGAAAATGCACATTAAGCCAGTGATAGCAATTTAGACGTAGTCATACATGTCATCGGCAGATGATGAACACTGATTATCTGTTCAACACGATGTTTTATTTACTAAAAATGAAACCCGATATTAATGTTTTCAAAGCAACATTGCATGGGGCTAATTATTAAACGCCAGGGGTTTATCATCTAACCAATTATATTTCAAACAGCTGTAAATGAGTCTTTATAAATAAGACCAATCTAACTAGAATATAACACTTTATTGCTATCCATTTGAAGGAATTGCTAAATGCGATGATTTTCAATATTCCGAAATTGTAGAATTTTATCTTTAGAAGAGAAATTTACAGGAATGAAACGAAGGATAAATATGTAAATATTTTGCAAAACTGAAAACTGTTTAAAAAACCTCCAGTGTATTCATAACGATCTCTCTGCTATATGAGCCCGAGGTAGCCAAGTGGTAGCGAGTCGGTTTTCGGTGCTGAGGGTGCTTGGATCGAATCTTGACAAGCGCAATTAAATACCACCGCGTCAAGCACGCTTTGAAAGCAGACGGTTTTGAACATATCACAACGCATGCGTCGAGTTTTCAATTTTCCTAAAATAGTAAATTTGACATTATTGTCATATCTGGTTAAAATGTATATTATATGGTTAAAAATATAAGTATATATATTAAAAATAATATAATGAAAAACTGTTTTACTGTGAAAAAGATTCTCCGATTAAATATTTCTTAAATTAACTACGATGAATGAATCACGGTGAATGAATGACTCACTCGTGTTTAAATTTTCAAGTTCTGAGTATATAAAATGAATACTTCTTATTAATTTAAATGAATCACTATGAAAACTCGATAGGTGGCGAAAATGAGATAATTTTCTAATAAATATGATATCACATCGAAAATGCGTTACAATGAAATGATATTTTATACTGAGAACAGTTTTAAACGTTGGTGAGCTGTTTTGAAATTGTCATAACCGTTTATTACATCCGTCTAAAAATCGAAATAAAGTTGCGTTGTGTCTATATTACATTGTTTCTAATAAATTATTTGGGTTTAGATAGCAAATAATCTTTTTTAACTTTACTTTTAACTTGTTAAGCCTAACCCATAAAACAAAATGGATGCCATAGGCTGATATATTTATGAAGCGGTCTCTCCGGAAGCGTTCTCGATAGAGGGACAGAACTGGGTTATTATTAGGATAGATACCAATGCCATTTTATCTCTATAATGGATATTGAATGTTTTTCTAAATACCAATCATGTTGGTCAACACAACCCATAAATGTGTTGTATAGGTGGATTATGTTTGGCTGTGAATAAGAAAGTCTTTCTTTCTCACCTTTACACCAATGCAGTGTTCGTCTTAAAGGAATTACACTTTTTTAAGGAGATGGGCCAGCATAATTTTCATCAAAAATCACTGTTATCATCTGAATCCTGATCTTCAGAAATTTCTATTTCAGCTATTCCTGTAATATCACGTACTTCAGCTAAAGCTGTACTTTCGTCGTCAACATCGTTATCAGTAAGCTCATCTACGTCAGGTGGAATTGCGGAGATGTCAGCTTCAATTTGTTCGGAAATTAAATATTCAGGAGCTTCTGCAATCGTTAAGAACCTACGAGCCATTATAATTACTTATTACCCTCCAAAAACAAAACAAAGTATCACTAATTACCATGCAAAAGTTGAACGAATTTTAATACAATTATTTCACGAAAAAATACCAACATTGTAATGACTCTTGAAATTTGTATAAAAGTTGGTTGTAACGCCCAGCGTCCTCAATTGAGGATAGCAAAATTGGACGTTATTTTTGAAAACAAAATTTTTATCGAAACAAATTAATTTTCTATTATATATTTACATAGTACCCTAATTTCAAATATAGTGATTTCCGCTTATAAGAATTATGTTTGTTATTACTGGTTTTGATTCTTATAAGCGGTTGATTCTTATAGCCGAAATTTAGGTTTTTGGACAGGCACACACACACACCTATATATACATATATTAGAAAATTTACCATAAAATACTCTTTAATTTACATTAATTATCTTTTATTAAAATTATTTTTAGAATTTTAAAAATACACTTAATTTCTAGACCTATAAGTAGATACACATGATTATAATAAGTGAAGAAAAAAGTCCAATATTTGTTACATCATACCTGCTTAACAGTTTTAACATTTCAACTACAGGAAGGGAGCAAGAAAAAGTTTTCTATGGTAGTTTGACGTAATGAAGTTTTCAGGAGGATGTTTATACCTCTTTCACTACTAATAGTCTCAGACGAAGATTCTAGCTTACGTTTCATGATTTGATAATGTGCTGAATCTACTAATGTCACGTTTGCCTAAGTGATAGTGGACACTTCGCCGAAGATTTATGTGTTTCAGGGTTCAGGAAGGCGCGACCAGGGTGTGGGAGGTGGGGAAAAAGAGTCTCTATTTTTGTTTGTCAGTGGTGAAAAGTGAAATCGAACTCGGACGGGTAAAGATGCCCCCGGGTCAAGATAACACTAGTCAACAGTGAAAATGTAACAAGAACAAGGTAAGTTGTTCTGTACTAAATCGACCACGCTGATCATGAAAACGACCATGAAAATCCTCGATTAGCTCTAGTTTTCGATATATGAGGGGGGGGCATATCAGTTAATGATAAGCATTTCCTTTGTGCCTTCCCAATATTGCCTTCGAAATTCCGCGGATGGTAAAAAACATGACGTTATCAACTTTCAAAAACATGCTGGGTGTATTGTTGAGTGTAGTCTATTATAGCCTAAGTGGGTAGGGGAATGGAGTGGCGAAGCGTGTGGTGGCAGATGACCTTCATGCGTTGAGGCGCAGTTTCAGTCCAGTTTCCGTTCGTACCGGTTGCGTTCTTTGCATGCAAAAACATGATACAACAGTGCCATAATTGTGATTCATTTCAGTTTAAATTCGTGTGTGTGATTCAAAATGTCTCGCAAATGTGTAAACTCTGCTGATAATTTTTGCTATATTTGTGGACAGGTGACGTTAAAATCACAAAAGCGAACAATAACGCCAATGATTAAGAAGGCCTACAGCCTGTACTTTGGTTGTGGAATCGGAGACCAGGACATGCCCTGGGCACCGCATATATGTTGCATTTCTTGTGTCGCTAGTCTTAGTTCCTGCTTGAAGCATAAAAGATCATCAATGGGCTTTGCTATCCCCATGATCTGGAGAGAGCCATCAAACCACGTAAATAACTGTTACTTTTGTATGACAACTCCAGTCACACGTGGTATTTCAAAGAAGAAAAGGATATCCTTGACATATCCTAACATAACGTCGGCTATGCGACCAGTGCCTCACGGAGTCGGACTGCCTGTTCCAATCCCACCTGAGTCTTATACAGTAAGTGACGACAGCGATAGTGATTCTGGTGATATTTCCACACCTTCAAAACAGAGTACACCGAAAGATCCTGATTTCTGGAGCAACGAGGAGTCAACACAGCAACATAAAATCACACAATGTGAGTTGAATGATCTAGTAAGAGATCTACAATTACCTAAAGTTAAAGCCGAACTGTTAGCGTCTAGACTGCAGCAGTGGAATTGTCTTGAGCAGACGGTAAAGGCCGGGCGCAAGTTGAGACGCAGCTTGGTGAGGTGAGATGAAGAAGGGAAGCAGGATTCAATCAACTGCGCGCAGGGAGAGCGAAAGTTGGGAAGCAGTTCTATCTCAACTGCGTGCCAATGAGGGTGTTTAAACGAAAATGTGGGCGATGGCAATGTATATACAATCATAACTAAGTTCGGAATCTGATTCCGATGAATTCGAAGACCAAGTAATTTCAACATTACTTCGTGAAAATCTTCCGAAAAGCAATTATCTAAAGAAAAGAAAGACGCACGGAGAATTCATTCTCAAGAATGAATTTTCTAATGAAAAATATAGAAATTATTACCGTGTAAACCAGGGGTGTCAAACTTGCGGCCCACGACGAACATTGTTGCGGCCCGGCCAATATATTGGCACACAATAATATATAATAAAATAACCGACGCAGAATTATAATAAGATAGGAAGAATTCACTGAATGTTTTTTAATTATACTCTTTTTCTGCTATTATTAAACAAAATGCGTATATTTATGTTGAATATAGTGAAATTAGGTAAATAAACATACGTTTCTATTAATATTGATTTTTTTGCGGCCCACCTATAGTTAAACCTTGTTTGTTTGGCCCAAGTTAGCCTTTGAGTTTGACACCCATGGTGTAAACTATTTCGCGGGATAGGCAAGTTGTGGAGTGCTCTTTTGGTATTCTTGCTTCGCGCTTTCGTTCACCTTTTGAATTTAAAGTAAGCACTGTAGTAAAAATTGCAAAAGTATCTTGCTTACTGCACAACTATTTGAGAAATTCTGCAGTATTGCAAACTGGAGGTGATATCACCGAATAGGCTTTGCCACAGTATCAATTACGTCCACTGCATCAAACCAATGCACGAAGTGGATCTTAAGCGTTTTGGATACGTCAAAAGTTCACGGAATACTTTAATTCACCCGGAGGTTCAGTACCTTGGCAGAGAGATTGCGTGTTGAATGGAAAGTGCTGAGAATGTATAATAATTAAAATATAAAAATTAATCTTTAAAGCATTATATATTTATACTTTTTAATAAATATAATACATTTTTAATGCTTATTTTTTAATGTTGTAACATCTTTCTTTTCTCAATCATTTAAATTTAAATTAATGTTACTTTTAAAATTCCGGTTAGATAAAGTTTCTTTCGGAAAAATTTTAATACCTACCTCCGAACGGAAAAACATGTTAAAGGGGAACGTAACTAATTGGTAGTTCCTTGTAAATAAAATCATTCCCAGAAAATGTATCATTTCGAATCGTCTGTACGTAACATGGAGCAATGTTATAATTTTACTGTACATGATTATAAAATATTTGTAGAAGTTGAAATCAAAGTTCAAGATTACGTGTTCATTTTATTTTTAATTACGAATCTACATCTTTTCAACTAAATAATTCTTGTCATTTATTATACTAACTATGACACACATCTGTATAGAAAATAAAGAAATATACCTACAAAGCAGTTCTGTTTTCGCCGAAAATCTGCTGTCCATAAAATGTTATCTAAAACAAATAAAAGGTGCAGCGGAAATCGGTAGTAGTCCAAAAGGATGAATTTACATGAGAACAAATTGACTACATTGTAAGCAAACTAATTCAAGAAATACTTTTATTTGAAAAGAGCAACCGTTTTCCCGTGTACACTTCAAATAAATTAATCTTAAGTAAAATTATTATAAAAACTCAGCAGATTTCATTCCAATTTCTTGGGCTATTTCTTCACAAATCAACAATTTTAGTCATAATGTGACGTATCGTATAGTACTGATCTCCCTCGAACTGCCTTATTAATTTTTCCTCCATCGTGGACTTCACATTCAACGCAACTTTTCACTCGCAGGTCGTAGTCACTAGTGACAATCTGCGGCACGACCACAAACCTCCGCAGCTCACGGGCGCTCTCAAGCTGTGTCACCGGACCCTGCGTTCCAACATCCGGTGTAGTATTCACTTCTTTGTTTCACAGAATCTCACGGTGAGTCACCCCACCACACCTCACCCAGCTGCGTCTCAACTTGCGCCCGGCCTAAATGTGACTGCGTTCCGTGACCGTCATACTCCCTTCCTTCAGTTTTTCAATAGTGAAAATAATTTGGTATTTTGTAGTAACACAGACAGTCTCATGGCAGCTATGAAAATTGACTACAAAATTGATGTCCTTCTGCATAATGCAAATTTGTTTCCATCTGTTCCGATTGGTTACGCAGCTTACATGAAAGAAACGTACGAGAACATAAAGCAGCTATTATGCACAGTAAACTATGACAAGTTTAAGTGGCAAATTTTCGGTAATCTGAAAGTCATTGCCATATTACTTGGTCTGCAACAAGGTCATACCAAATTCTGTTGCTTTTTGTGTTTATGGGGCAGCCGTGCAAGTACACATCACTACAGACAGAAGGATTGGCCTGTGCGTCAATCAGTTAAACCTGGAACACACAATGTTTTATATGAACCACTCGTCGAATCAAGCAAAATTATACTCCCTGCTCTTCATGTAAAACTTGGCTTTATGAAAAACTTCGTAAAAGCGATGGATAAGACTGGGGAAGCATTTTTGTATTTGTCTACAAAATTTATACGTCTCAGTGAAGCCAAAATTAAAGAGGGGTTTTTCGTTGGTCCCCAGATACGCAAACTGTTTAAGGATGAACATTTCAATAATATTCTCAAAGTTGATGAGAAGTTTGCCTGGGATTCCTTTGTTCAAGTGTGCAAAAACTTCCTTGGAGAGCATAAGGCAGAAAACTATAAGGATCTTGTAGAAAATCTTCTGCAGTGCTACCATAGACTGGGGTGTAACATGTCATTAAAGTTACACTTCTTACATTCACACTTGGACTTCTTCCCTGAAAACTGTGGTGCTGTTAGCGACGAACATGGCGAACGCTTCCACCAAGAAATTTCGGGCTTGGAAGAAAGGTACCAGGGAAAGTGGAGTCAATCAATGTTAGCAGATTACTGCTGGACGCTCATCAGGGAATCACCATCAACATAATTCAAAAGGCAGGCAAAGCGATTGGACCATCAGTAACCTTCCTCCGAGGGAGAATTACAAGGTAAATACATGCATAGGCTTTTAAGGGCAATTCTGAAAAGCTTCAATAACTAAAAAACGAGAGCTAAACTTGCATTTTCATTATCATTTCCGTGATCAGTACCCTTGAAAACATAAAGATGAACTATTTTCATCAATGTTACAGAAAAAAAGTTAAATTTTGTTGACTAGTGAATAGGACAGTGTTGTGCTAAAGCGTTTAAGGGGAAACCATTATGTTATGTCTAACAAATAAAGGGATGAATTTTACGACTATATTCCATCCCATCTTATCAATCTTTCTTTTAAAAAAAAAGAAAGAAAGAACTTCGTGCCTTTTGAGGGTTTAAGTGGCTTTTTGGGGAAAATGTAAGGAAAGCGAAGCGTGTAAACTGATTCTTAAAACCGGTGGATTGATTCTTTAAAGCGAAAATTTTAACATAGGAATAATACATTTGTTTTTGTTTTCGCGATATTGATTCTTATAAATGGTTGATTCTATAAGCGGTGGTTACTGTACTTGCAAAAACAAAATGTTTTACCTTGACTTTAGCCGATGTAGCTAGACAGAAAGCAAATGCAAGCGTGACACATGAAAAAACATGAAATGGCGATTGATATCACGGACCTCTAAACAATCCCAGATGCTCGATCTTTAGTGGGATGTTTTGTGGGGGTGTCATCAACCTTCATGCAAACAAACAATTGTTTCCGGAAAATATAAAGATTCTACCCACTCTTTTATACATAGTCCTCAAATGAGGACGCTGGGCGTTAATGGGTTAAAGAAGCCTTAAGGGATTACCTTAAAGGATCCTTAAGGGATTACCTTAAGGCTGATGTGTATTAACCCTATTGGATTCGATCACCTCAATGTTAACCTATAGAGAAAACGTGTCTACTATTGACAGCTACATAAATGCTGATAATCCAATAAAAATGGCATTTTCAGATGGCCTGAACTTTTCTGCACCTTACAACAGGATTCGCCTTATAAATTTCGTCCACCAAAGGAATTGAGAAGAGTTTAAAACACACAAGACCAGATTTTTTTCCCCTAATAATTTAAATTGTAAAATATTTTCATTGAAAAAAAAAGAGAAAATGCCCCAAAGTGTAAAATTGCGTTCTCTATAACGGACTGCAAATTTTAATAAAATCTTGAAAACTAAGTTGGCAATACTTGGACACATAGGTAAACATTGAGGCGAGCGTATCCAATAGGGTAAATACACAGCAGCCTAAGTACAAAATAGCATTGGAGACCGGCGATTTTCAATGTCTCAAATCTATATATATATAAAAGTTCCATATATATAAGTTCTATATATATAAGAAAGATTTTTCAAAAATTCTTCTTAGATTTTTTAAAATTAAAATTTAAACTTTTTTTTAAACTTTTTTTTACGTTTGCATTTAAAATAATACTTTGATGGTTATAAAATTTATATCATGAGAAACATCATAAAAATTCCCTTTAAAATGAAATTTTTTTCGAATCTTTTCCTCCATTTCCTGATTTTTGGTGAATTTTTAAAGATTAATTTTTAGAATTTAATTTATTAAATGCCGATCACGTGATTTCTTTTTCTGGTACTTTAAATTAATTTATCGTCACGTGCATAACAACTAAATAAACAAAAAATACTTTTTTTCCTTGCTAATGCGGCAGACGATTGGAAATTATCCAAAAATATACTAAAATACAGTAAAAGAAATGTTCTACAAACTATACTATATTAACTGTACTATATTCTTTAGTATTCTTTATATTAGATTTAATTTGAATATTTTCTTCTACGTTATATTATCTATAAAATTATCCTTTACGATTTACTTATAAATATATATATATATATATATATATATATATATATATATATATATATATATATATATATATATATATATATATATATATATATATATATATATATATATATATATATTTTACATCAATTGTATACATTGATCGTCGTATTTATCATATGATATATATATATATATATATATATATATATATATATATATATATATATTTGGCATGAATTGCATACATTGACCGTTGTATTTAATTTGAATGTACTCCGTAGCGAAGTACGGGTTTTCAGCTAGTGTTTTACATATAATTATTCATCGTGTTTTAATATTTCCTCTGTTTCATTTTATAAAGTTTTAGATAGATAAGTTATCTTTCGAAAATCACTAATTGAAATTTGAAATACTTTAAACTTCTATTCTCTTAATACAGCTCCACAGAATTCAAATTCCTCCGCCCTTAAATAGTTTTCACAATGTTAACGAAATAGACAGTTAAATGGAATCTTCAACAAAGAAATTAGGAAAGATATTGAAATTCATGCAAATAAATTGCCCCAACCAACGATTGCCCTTTGATTCAATTTAAGCGTTGTACTCCTGACTGTTTAGTTGCCCGGCTAAATAACTTTTATATTAAAAACAATTCTTCGCTTGCACCAAAATTTCTATACATTTGAAACCCAAAAACGATCGCTTACTTAAATGTAGTAGAATGTAACTTTAATTTTAGGATGTATGATTCAAAGGCCAATCTATTTAAAGGCTGAAATCTGCTACTTTGGCTAATTTTTGAATACAACACAGTACGAATTTCTTCTTAAAATTCAATGGAATGTTTAAAGCAGGGTTGATTTTCAGCATTTGAAAATAATTTGAAATGAGAAAATAAATAATTTTACGCACTGAAAAATTGTTTTATGCAAAAATTGCTAATGAATTGTTACGTCGTAATGTATAGCACGTTTTATCAACATGTTTCATTTCTTAGGAACTGAGAAATGATGGAAAAAAATTGCTTAAATGCAACTGTCTTGATACATTATATTTCAATAGAGAAAGTTTTATTCGCTTCGTCTGTCATGATGTCTTCCCCCACACATTCGTATTCGAAAAACCTTTCTATTTGAGTTCGCTATCACCCATCAAAATTTGTATAGAGAATACTAAAGCATTCTGTATGCCGTGAAAAAAATTTTCTCGATTACATTCCTAAGTGAATATTTGAAAAAAAAATACCAGATTTTTTCCAAATTCTTTTGCTCCTTAAGTTCCACATTAGTTATGCAATTAATGTTCCCTCAGTAGAAAAATGTAAGCAAAAACGTAAAACACAATAAATAAAAAAAAGTGCAAAAAATGATAACTATGTATTGTGACGTAAATGAAAATACGAGGCTTTTCTTCACGACAAGACATTTATATCTGCATAATTTTACAATATGTACAGGAAATAAAATGAAAGGTAATATTCTCAACCATTTTAAGAAGATCTTGATCTAACGAAAAGAAATAATTACAAGATTAAAAAAAAACTTTTTATATGCCACGTTTTTAAATTTTCTGTTGAATCATATAAACTTGACAATTCTCTCTTAATTGCACAAACCTTCACTTAATTATTCCTTTTCACTTTCTTGTATTTAATTTTAATCACTTTTTAGTCGTTTCCACTATCCACAAAGTTTATAATTTTTTTTTAAATTTTTCGCACAAGATTTTTGTAAACAAACTAAATTCATGTGTATTCTGTTTTCAAAATCGTCAAACGCCGTTACGCAAAAGTGCAAGCATTGAATTCGATCGAAGCGGCACCTTGCAGATTTTTTCGGCTAAGAGTATTAAAATAATGCATTGTCATCGTGTTCTGAGCTATTCTAAAAGTTTCAAATGTCTAGCTAGTTGGGAAGTTAGTTAAAAATCGATTGCAAGATTTGTATTGGACAAACACACAAACAAAAAACAAACAAACAAGAAAGCGAGTTAATAAAAACATGGTAATAAAAAACGATCGTCTATTACGTCTCGTTGCCACTCTGTGAATGCTGGCAAAAAATATTTCTTTACCGTGCAGTCCATGGGGTGTGACGATACACTTCACAGAGTTAGAAAAGCTTGGAATGTTTCGAAACAGAATAAAATTTTAAATTATGAATCCAATTAGGGCCTGTTCCCATAGGAGTCCGTTGCGGAGCGTTAAAGTATTGAAATATATTAACCAATAACAAACATCCAAACGATTAGCAATAAAATTTTTAACGCCTATGATTGGTTTATTTTCATCTCAACGTCATCTTTCCCTTAACGCTCCGACACCGGACTCCTATGTGAACAGGCCCTTAGGTGCTACACCAGGGGTGTACTCAAAGGCTAACTTGGGCCAAACAAACAAGGTTTAACTAAAGGTGGGCCCGCAAAAAAAACAATATTAATAGAAACGTAGGTTTATTACAGTATATTACCTAATTACAGTATATTCAACATAAATATACGCATTTTGTTTAATAATAGCAAAAAAAGAGTATAATTTAAAAAAAAAATTTAGCGAATTCTTCCTATCTTATTATAATTCTGCGTCGGTTATTTTATTATATATTATTGTGTGCCAATATATTGGACGGGCCGCAAAAATGTTCGTCGTGGGCCGCATGCTGCCCGCGGGCAGCGAGTTTGACACCCATGTGTTACACGGTATATGAGGATTTAATGACCATATTAAGAACATCTTGATCCAACAAAAAAAAAAAGCGATCGTCTGTCACGTCTCGTTGCCACTCTGTGAATGCTGGCAGAAAATATTTCTTTACCGCGTAGTCCATGGAGTGTAACGATACACTTCACAGAGTTAGAAAAGCTTGGAATGTTTCGAAACAGAATACAATTTTAAATTATGAATGCAATTAGGAAATTTTGCTACACGGTATATGAAGATCTGATGACCATTTTAAGAAGATCTTGATCCAACGAGAAAAAACTATAGTCTGTTACGTTTCGGTGCCACTCTGTGATTGCTTGATGAAAAGTTTTCTTTACCACGGAGTATAGCGTGTATATCACGGAGTATAGCAGGGAGTGTGGCGATACATTTCAAGGAGTCAGGGTAGCTTAGAATGTTACTCTACAGTATCAGATATTGAACATATTTAGGAGATTGTGTTACACGGTATATAAGTATTTGATTATAGCAGAGACTTTTACTCCATAGAGAGTTAAAAATTCTTCAGAACCTTTGAATCAGGTCCTACAATATTAGTTTAAAATGTGTTAAAACATTTTCTAATATTTCTAATAAACACTAGTACTTTACCTACCTTGAAAACCTTTTTATGTTTATTTAATGGCATGCTATTAATTTCAAGTACGAAACAAATACTCATCCGTATTTATTCTTTCAACTCAGAAGTGAATTAATCATGGCTTTAGTTCTCCGATAATAGCATTCACCGTGCTACCGCAGGCTGATAATTAAATTTCTGAGCTAGCAAGAAATTTCCAACGATAGTCTAACGCGAGAAATTAGATTATCCGAGTTCATTATAATACTTCGACATTCTATTCAGTTCTGTCTGCTAATAATTTAATTTTCCAAGCCTGCATCTTAATTTCGGGACTAGTCATTTACTTAGCATAAAATTCCTATAACGGAAATAGACATTTAAATGGATCTTAGTGGAACACTTTAAAAAGTAATTGCGGCCGTAAACGCGAAATCTTATTTCGGGTTAATTTAGGATTGAAATTCGGAAATGTCTAGGAGGTTTCGATGATGGAATGATTTCATCACTTTACGCACAGGCAGATTCTATCACGAGAGTGGATTAAGCGTAACGTAAGGTTTCGAAACTCTATTCTTTGGAAGATTATTAAAATCATTTAGACCAGTTTTAAAGCAAGCCATAAAGTTAAGTAGCTTTTCCACTATAAAGAAAAAACTACCTCTTTTTTTTCCAAGTGCGATGAGGTGTATTTGATCTGCCATTGAATAGGCAACAAATAAAGACGGAGCATCTATTCTACAGCTAATCACTTTTGTATTGTTTTTAATTCGGATAACAATATTTGTAAAATGAGAAAAAATTATCAACCACAGAATTTTAATTGTCGAATATCTTATGTGACTAATCATTTACTTGATATTGTTAAAACAATTTAGACCAGTCTTAAAGTAAGTCAAATAGCTTTAGCAGTGTGAGATAAAACTATCAGTTGATTTATATCTCTCTTTCACACACGCCATTAAGTTAGGCAACAAATTAAAGTAGGGAAGCGATTTAGCTGCGAATTGGTTTTGTAATGTTTTAATTTGAAATAAAGTGTTTTTCAAATAGATAAAATAAATAAAGAGTTCTAAAAGTCAAATATCATTTTCGCAACTAACATTTACATAGCATAAAATTCTTTTAACAGAAATGGACGTTCAAAAGTGTTTATAGTAAAGAACTTCATACAGTAATTTAGTCAGGAATGAAAAATCTTAGTTAAGGTTTAGTTTCAATAAAGCAGTGACTTAATCAGTTTGAATTCAGAATATCCAATATTGAGGTCGATTTTAGTGTGATGTTGAAATAAAACAGTAACAAATTCTACAGTTTAGTGTATTATTAATTATACTAAATTGCAGTGTAGTGTAATGTTAAGTGTCAGTGTAATGTTAGTGTAATGGTATTTTAAGTGTTAATGTAATGTTATGCATTGTTGTTGTTGCTTATGCCACTTGACCGACAGCAACATCAGATCAAGTTCAGAAGTCTATGGGTGATGAAGGTACCTCCCCAGTTTTGAATGGGACCACAAGGGTCGAAGTCCCAATTGGCCAAAGGACCAGTCCTGTAATTTTGAACCGAGTCAAATGAAGAGACCAGAACATTTGACCCCGCCCCTCCAGTGGTAATTTGAGAACTTGGAGGACATTGCAGCCACGACAATATTTACGTGCACCAGCCGCCATTAGTGTACACGTCAGTGGATTTGTCAGCGATGAACATCGAATCAGTGACTTTCAGATCACTAGACCTCTGCCCTCGCCAACTGGACCACTGCGTCCTTGTAATGTTATGTAGTGTAGTGTAGTGTAACTGTTAGAGTTAGTGCTAGTATCAATGTAATGTTAAGTGTTAGTGTAGTGTAACTTTATTGTAATGTAAGACTTTGTGTAAAGTTGAATGTCTTTTCAATGGATGATCTGAAAAAATAAATTAAAACATAGTATACTACAATTTTCCCGAATAATTTTTCTTCCAAATTCAAAAATACTATTTGCGTTTGTTTCAAAAACTAAAAAGATACCCAAGTAAATTTTTCCCCTAATACGGAGTACAATTTAACAAAAAGAAAATATCTTAATACAAATGGACACTCATTGCGAAAATTTTCTACGTAGGCAAACACGAATCCGATATGTCTGCTAAACAGCAACTTTGAGGGGGACAGTAGACCTTGGACTTGCGAGAAAAGCTAGGAAATTGACTAAATTTTCATAATTTTTAACAAATTATCCAATGAAGCAAATTTAATGAAAGTTTCTTCGACAGGTGGTGGCGAACGGCTAGGGTGCTGACATTCGGTACCAGATTCTGTGGGTTTTTGACCCACTGTTGGCATGGATGTTTGTAGCCGTTCGGCACCGCCTTTAAGCAGTAGGTCCCGGCTTAATTAGCCCTCGGGTAGCAATAAAATGACCGTAGAGCTCCAAACCAAACTAAATTAATGAAAATTTCTGGACTTTTAGAACTGAGGAGTATGTTAAAAGTATGTTTAAAGTATTGGTGTTCAATAAAAAAAAGATTTTTTCCATGCTTTTATTAAATCGTTTTCTTGTTTGTTTGTGTGTTTGCCCCGTACAAATCTTGCAATCGATTTTTAACTAACTTCCCGACTAGCTAGACATTTGAAACTTTTAGAATAGCTCAGAACACGACGGCAATGCATTATTTTAATACTTTTTGGCCATCTTTAAGCAGAATTGCATTATTTTTCAGTTAATTTTGATTTGTAGACTGGTGCAGCCATCTATCGGCCGGGACGGGAACGAAAAGTTAAACTTAAGTTACCTTCCAATTAACTTTATTTTCTTTCAAGTTGATGTGATAATTAATCAAATTTTTTTAAAAAGTATTTATTAATAGATAGAATTGTCAAGTTTATATGATTGAACAGAAAATTTAAAAACATGATATATAAAAATTTCTTTTTATCTTGTAATTATTATTAACTATATACACTTTATTTACATCACACTACTAATTTTACTAATCATACTGCAAATTGCATACTTAAGCGAAAAAAAATTCGTTGCACCTAGGAGAGAAACTAAACGCGCGAACATAAGAAAACAATGTTGCCAATCAAAAACAGGGAAATTATGGTGGTGAAAATATTTATGTTCATGGAGTTTGGCGATAAAATTATTTATGAAAATGCAGTCACCACAGAACAAAAATAAATTGTTGTAACAAAATTATCATACCGATGTAAATTAATTAGGAAGTCTGAATTAAGTAAAATGTTTTCCTATTTTCTAAATTAACATGTGTCAATTCGCACATTATAACTAATAAGGCGAAACGTCGCAACGTCACTGGCTACGTCAATTTTCGTCTACTATAGATCACGTGATTATCGGGTGGCAGAAAACAAAAGCCGTTCCTATGTGTTTGCATGTGTTTTTGGACGATACTTTCATTTTGAGTTAAATAATTTAAGTTTATTTATAAAATTCCTCATAATAGTTGTATGTAACAGGTATTTTAACACTATTTTTTTAATATTTCGCAAGGTTTAAGATAATATAATCATTCTTTCGTTGAGAATTATTATTATTATGTTGATATATGTATAGATATCAGGATAAGTTACTTCAGCCCAGCGTCTTGTATCGTAATTCCAGTCTTACTCTGTCAATAAATACGGGTCACATACTGAATAAACCTTTCCGGGCTGAATGTTTAATTTAGTGATATACCTTTGTTTAGATACCATATCTAAAGACTTTGCGTAATCTGAGAGCATTTTATTCAACAATCTGTAAGAATGCTCATTGAACGCCATATTAAATTATGCAATTTTTTGCCACTCCTCGCCAAACAAGAAGTAAAATCTGCAAGAGTTGAGATGTGACATGCTGCGAGACACTGCCCTATATTAATTTTAATTTTTTAGAATTACACACTCTTTAATTTAAAGAAAACATTTGACTCAATATAATCCCGTAGTTTTATCTAATTACCTTCATTTTCAATATTTATAATTAATAATTGAAAAAGCATTCACATAAAATATTTTGGAAATTTTTTATAATTTTTATTATTTTTAAAACTTTTTGTTATGAGGGGTACCAGAGATACCCCTTTGCGTTGTGTAAATTTAGATTAAAATCGGTGACTTGCAGTTCCTTTCGCCGAATCTCGGCTACCGTGGATATAGAGTTCATGTGTTTTACTTCCCGATTTTTTTGATTCGATGGGTTATCATACTGCGATTTGGGGTCAAATTCCCCGACGGTTGTTTTTTTGTTGAGTACTATCCTATTTTTTTGTGTAATTAGAAATTAATACTAGGTTATTATCTTCGCCTCCACAATTGATAAAATTTGGGTGAACATAAATTTCATGTTTAAACTCCCGAGGGCGAAAACTTAATGACTGGTCATTATAGTAGTTATTCGAGCAGTTACTGTGTACCAAAATGGAATTATTAGGTTCTATGATTGCCTTTTCGGATATTCGAATGGAATGAACTTGATTTGACGGCACCGAGGCTAAGGAATTATTTAGCGGTATTTGTATATCCCGTATCCTAAGTGCGTTATCATGAGTGTCCAAAATGGCCTGATTTTTCTTCAAGAAATCAAAACCCAAGATTCCAGAGAACTCCTGAGTGAAAGGCGCGGTCGTGACGTATAACATTTGCCTAAAATGGTTGTTACCGATTTTAAATGGAATTTCCACGCAATTCGAGTACTTTAAATCGTTGCCAGTTAATGTTTTGATTGCGACTGATCGAGATATGAATTTACACTTAATTATATGTCGTATTTCATTGAACGTTTCGTATGCCACGACGCTGACCGAAGCCCCTGAATCAATGAGAAAGGTGGCCCCTGTCTGGGTATTAAAATTCACGAACACTGTAGGGAGTTGAAGGTTACCCCCTAAATTCGCGTTAGAGAAAATCCGTTCCGTTTTACCGCCAACATGGATGTTCGAGGTCCTTATTTCTTGTTCCTCCGTGAAGCTTTCAAATACCCGGGGAATAACATAGTGTTGACTTGAAATTCCCCTCCTTTCTATAAAAAATGACTTCTGTCCTGTCTGGGGTGATAATAACGCGGACCCCTCGTTCGTGTGTCCCGGTTTTGATGATAGGGATTCTTTCCCCCCCTTCTAACGTCCTGTGTTCGATCGTAACGGCGAGAGTCAGTCCTTTGTCCTGGGGAGTAAAAGGTTCTATTATGGGGTTGGTAATTTTGGCTGGTGTGTTCCCTACTATAGTGTATGCAATTACGTAGAAAGTGGCTCGTTTGACCACAATAGAGGCAAATTCGGACATCGTTTACGGGCTGTGGAGTTGAATAAGAGTCCTCACTAAATCGCGGTTCTTTATTTTGCGGACGGTGGTTTTCTAGGTGCAAAGTATTTATTTCTTGCGTTAGAGACTCGATAATTTTTGTATTTTGTTCCTGCTGTATTCTTTGCATCTCGAGCAAGGCGGCAGTGTTGGGGTCAATTTGAGAACTCGAATTATTGGGCTCGGGAGTCGTTTGCATAGCTATTTCAACGCTTTGCGCATATTTTACTGCGTCGGCAAACGTAGAAGGGTTTAATTTTAAAACTTCACGTTTCAAGTTATTATTTAGGGCGTCCAGAAATTTAGATAATTTTAATTTTTCGAGTATTTTAACCCCCTCGGCTGACGCGAAATCTACCTCTAGATAATTTTGGGTGGCAGTTGCAACCCTATACGCTAAAGTTTTAACTAGCTCGTTCTCCTGCTGACGTAGATTGTTAAACGCTGTGTGTAACGTCTGTGCATTCGGTTTCTCCGAAAAAAAATTTATCAATTGATCTTTTATTATGTCGTACGATTGTTCTTCGCGTAGTTGGGGAGAACATGTTATGAATTTCAGCGCATTACCTCTTAACCGCGACTTAAGAATTGCGATCTTCTCTACGGGGGGTGCGATGTTTCTTGGAAAATTGGTGCAGTTCCAATATGGCCGATTTATGTCCCGTAATCGTGTTGGCAGAACAAAATGGCTATAACGTTGGAAGGAGTTCAAAATGTCCAAATTGTGGATCCTTCACAACACTTTTATATAATTTTATGAAGAAGGTTAACATTAACGTGTGAAGCAAATTTCAAACCTTTATTTCCAATAGCTTTTGAGCTACCATGCGCGAAGAAAATCACATTTTGTGATAAAGTTAAAATTTTGAATAAAAAACACTGGATGTTCCCAATTATTCTAATATGTTATGATATAATTGTCGTGCCAAAAAAATGGTGCCTCCAAGTAGGTCAAAAGAAATCCGGTTTTCAATTACAATAAGAAACAAAACAAATTTATTTTTGATGATTTTTAAATATGTACCGTTATGTGCAATTCCAGATGTGAAGGTCATGAAAATTGTGACATGAATACGGAAATCCAGTTTTTTCAAGAAGAACCTTAGGGGTGTGGTCAGCCGAAATTGAATAATTACAAGATAAAAAGAACTTTTTATATACCATGTTTTTAAATTTTCTGTTGAATCATATAAACTTGACAATTCTATGTATTAATAAATACTTTTTAAAAAATTTTGATGAATTATCACATCAACTTGAGAGAAAATGAAGTTAATTGGAAGTTAACTTGCATTTAACTTTTCGTTCCCGTCCTGGCTGATAGATGGCTGCACCAGTTTTCAAAACAAAATTAACTGAAAAAAATTTAATTCTGCTTAAAAATGGCTAAAAGTATTGAAAAAGTGCATTGTCATCGTGTTCTGAGCTATTCTAAAAGTTTCAAATGTCTAACTAGTCGGAAAGTTAGTTAAAAATCGATTGCAAGATTTGTACCGGACAAACAAACACACACACGCACAAACCAGAAAGCGTGTAAATAAAAACATGATAAAAATGAAAGCGATTAGTCGATCAGAAGAACGGGGGAGTAGAAAACGAGATGTACAGTTCAAGTATATAAACAAATGGGCAAGATATACAGGGTTAGCACAAATGAATAACCGAATTTTAAAAATTTATATTTTCGAAACTATTGCACATATTACACCATAAGTGATACACGAAATTAAAGAAAAATACAACAAGTTTTATTTTCAGTTACAAATGATCGATGTGTGACCCTTTTGTTACACGACAAACATCTAATCCGTAATCAAGTTCGTTCCACACATTTTGTGGTATCACACTGACAATGGTTCCTAATGCTGCACAAATGCGTTTTTTAAGTTCTTGCAGTGTTTTCGGCATCGGTGGTGCATAAACAAAGTCTTTGATGTAAACCCCATAAAAATAAATCACATGGCGTAAGGTCCAAGGATCTCGGTGGCCATGTGATTAAGGGTAAATCACTGTCACCCGCACGCGCCTGTCCATCGGTGTGGAAGCTCCTCGTTTAAGTAAGCACACACATGCTAAGACTACACACACACGGCTGGGGCTTATCCAATGGCAGTTGTGGAAATAACCAAATTTGCAAAATGTCCATGTTCTGCCATCTATTGATATACGGTGGTAAAAATGTATTTTTTTTTAATTTTGTGTCTCGATAGGGGATTCGCGCCTAGGCTCGCTACGCTCGCTCTTCTGTTATGGCTAATAGCAAGATACATAAGTGTGATTCTCGGGCAATGTAACAGCTTCCATCCATTTACTGATGTCACCTTTAATGCGAAGGGCGTTTCATCACTGTTGAATTATCAGCTTTAAAATTCAATTAAAAATCGAAAATTTAAGATATAGACTTGAAATGAGGTTTATATGAATAAAAAAAGCTTTCAGCTTCCAGATTATGTAAATATTTTTTTGTAAGATAAAAACTCGAGGAGCATTGATATTACATCCACATAGGCGACGATATTTCTTGAAAAACTGTGTTCATTTTTTGATGAAAGTATTAGTCTGTTTTAAAATATTTTTAAACAAATGAGGTCTAGTTTGAAAGAGAAATGTCTGTAGTCTTAGATTGTAAAAAGATCAAAGTTCTACGATCATTTTTTGGCGAGCTATCGTAATCTGAAGAGGAAAAAGTCAATATTTCTTGAAAAACTGTGTTTCATTTTTGATGAAAATATTAGTCTGTTTTAAAATATTTTTATACAAATGAGGTCTAGTTTGAAAGAGTAATGTCTGTAGCCTTAGATTGTAAAAAAGATCAAAATTGTACGATCATTTTTTGGTGAGTTATCGTAATCTGAAAATGAAAAAGTCAATATTTTTCCATAAAACATAAAATAAAAAAAATTAAAGTCCGACAAAGATGAGACATGTCTTACTTGTGTCCCCCCCCTTTTTCTGCATCCCTTGGTATCGCTCTCGACCCCATACCCCCAGTGATTCCGGAGGAGATAGCGTAACAAGCTCTTGACAACGGCAGCGGGAGTAACTTTTTTTTAGAATAGAGAGACTTATTGTAATATGTGTAATAGTTCCGAAAATATAAATTTTCAAAATCCAGTCATTTATTTGTGCTAACCCTGTATAATTCCGTGGACAGAATTTATAATAAAAAGAATAATACAAAAATAACTCCCATCAAATAATTTAAAAATGTATAAGCCAATATAAGCAAAATAGATTAACCCGGGAAAATAAAGCTGAGTTGCAAAAGTTAAATTCTTCTGTAGCTATTTAAACGTTTAAAAAGCTGCATTCAGCGAAAACATTTTAAACATGTTCATTGATAGAAACCTAGGCAATGTTTGATTTTAATTAACGACTCAAGCAACACTATACGAACGAAACTAAAAATTTAAAAATTATACATACAAAGACGTACCTATTGGATACAAAATAAATTAAGATTTTTATATTTAGTCTACTGCTACGAAATACCCACTTTTTACTGAACATAAACCGACATTTAAACAGCCCTATACCTGGGCTTAAAAATGCAGTATAAATCAGAGTGAGTAAATACTTGAAAATTTCTTTTGCCAACTAAAGGCCGAAATAAATTTCCTGGAACGGCAATTTTTTCCACGGCGGAATATTTGAGGATTTATAACTTCCATTAACTTGAGAGCGAAACAGACATCTCGTATTTATTTGCAGAAATGGAAGTTATCGTTTAGATTACTGGAAGTAGCTTTTTTTTTTTGCTTATTCTCGTAATCGGAAAAAAGCTCTTCTTTTATCTCCATGAATGTGCCGCTTAAAAATTAGGATATCGCGATACTATGAAAAGGTTTGATTCCGAAGCAAACAGAAGCGATGTAAGTCCACTGAAAGTGTCATTTGAATATTCGCGACATGGGTCATTTTCTCTTTAAAAATCGATAGAAGTATAGTAATTCAGATTTTATACTCGGTGTGTTAAGGTGCTTTTGTTAAGAAATACTTGTTGGAAATCATCACTCAAAAGTAATTATTTTATCTCTATGAATTTGATGTTTCAAAATTAGGATATCGCTATGCTACCAAAAGGTTTGATTCCGAAGCAAACAGATGCGATATGAGCATTTAAGTATCATTTGAATATTCACGATTTGGAACATGATTTCTTTCAAATTTGTTAGATTTATAGCAATTACGATTTTATACTCGGTGTTCTAAAGTGCTTTGGATAAGTAATACTCGCTAGAAATCCTCCTTCAAAAGTAATTGTTCTATTATCTCGATGAGTGTTTCAAAATTAGGATATCGCGATACTATGAAAAGGTTTCATTCCGAAGCAAACAAAAGCGATATGAGTCATTTAAGTATCATTTGAATATTCACGATTTGGGACATTATCTCTTTCAAATTTGTTAGATTTATAGCAATTACGATTTTACACTCGGTGTTCTAAAGAGCTTTGGGTGAGTAATACTCGCTAGAAATCCTCCCTCACAAGTAATTGTTCTATTATGTCGATGAGTGTTTCAAAATTAAGATATCGCGATACTATGAAAAGG
Organism: Dolomedes plantarius; assembly: GCA_907164885.2. NCBI lineage: Eukaryota > Metazoa > Arthropoda > Arachnida > Araneae > Dolomedidae > Dolomedes > Dolomedes plantarius. The sequence goes on from OU015490.1 coordinate 69,824,906, forward strand.
TTTGATTCCGAAGCAAACATTAGCGATATAAGCCATTTAAATCATCATTTGAATACTCACGACTTCTGCCATTTTCTCTTTAAAAATTGTTTCAAAATCTCTTTGAAAATCAGATTTTTTACACGGCTAGTTAAGGGGCTTTTGAGAAATGATTTTCAGCGAATATTATATATGAGAAATAAGTAAACCACCATGTTGGGGTTGTTTTACCGCCGAACATGTTCATGCCTTTTTACTTCAAGATAGAAATTAAAAATAAATAAAGATCTGAAAATGGTTAATTGGCACTTGGCATTCCTCGAAACCCTTAATTTTTCTGTATAATCCGGTTACATCGGAAATCTACAAAAATAATCTGGTAGAACGCATGTAACAAACAGTACAAGCGCTATTCCTTCATCACCGACCTAGTGCCCAATCAGTGGTGATAAACACTGGTGATACCCACTGGTGATAATGTGCGAGTACATCGTCCTGCTTTTGAGTTAAGTGTCATCTTTAGTCTATTTGTACTACAAATTGTTCACGTTTTTGAAACCACGCGAAATAAAAAGCAGATTAATAAATAACTTGAATATAAACAAAAACAAAACAACTCCCTCCCAGTATAACAGAAAGTGTTACATATTTTTTTCATACACATAATTTTTTTTCTCCCTTTTTCTATTTCGGCTAAAATTTTGTTTCTTAGCAAAGAGGATACTGAAATTATAAAATGCGTACTATAAGAAAGAAACAAGTTCATTTATAATTAGAAATTAAAGTGCCCAAGTGAGGTGAAGTTAATTTCTGAGCGGGGAAATGGGATCGTTTTTCGGTTTTCTTCAGAAATGTATTTCAAAATACCTCTGAAAAGGATTTTGTTTAAAAATTTCAATGCATCATATTCTCATCTGGGTTGTTTTTTTCACGATAGGGCAAAAAGAATCTGATCAATTTACTTCAAAGTAAATGCACACCAAACAAACAACTTTAAAAAAGCGCTGCAAATTTTATCAAAGAACGTGTTGCAGCGATACCAACACCCGTTGTTTTACACTGTAACAGTCAATATCAAAAATACCACTTAGTCTGAAAATCCTGCACCAAATAAATCAGTCCACTTCTTCGTGCAACAAAAGTGGTACACACGGCAGGGAACGTTGTAAGCTAGACACAGTGTTGAACACGTAAGACTGATATTAAAGGAAGCTATAACATATAAACACGTAAAAAGGCACTTTAATATCTTTAGATTGTCTAAATTTGCTTTGAAAATTAAACGCATATAACTGTTGGCATTGTTAAATTAAATAATTATTTTATATGTTGCTAAAACAGCATTGAAATTTCGGAAGTATCATTATGATATAATTTATCAGTGGAAACTAGCTTTATATCAATAATATTCAAAATACAGATCACTACCAATGTTTTTTCTTATTTCCAACGGCAAGAGAATATGACAAAGTTTTTACAAACATCTAATGTAAAGAACACGAGGGACAGTAAGATAAAAAAAAATCAATGTATCTTAAACAAGGCTCTACCACTCCAATATATTTTCGCCTCGGAGTCCCCACGTAGAGTTGAGAATCCTTGGGTATTGTACCTATCCATAACATCGTCTTTTCCACAGAGCGGATAATTCGGACTGTCATAAATGCCAATGCGGTGAAAATGACTCGCCATAGAGTCGTGGCCCACTGGAAGTCTGAATTCCACGATAGCTCTTTCACGAGGTTTAACCGAAAAATTTTGGTCCATAATGTTCCTCCAACTCCTCGAAGAAATACGAGAAGTGAGATCAGCTTTCCATCTAAGTTACAATTCGTTTTGTATGTAAAGTTTTATGGAATGGAATGAGTAGCTTGTGGTTGGCTCTTGAACTATCTATGTGCCTTTCTTAGCCAGCATATCTGCCTGCTCATTACCGAATATGCCTCAGTGTCAAGGGAACCACTGGATATTGATTTGTCATCCCTCTGCCCTCAATCTGTCAAGGAGGATTTTACATTCTAAGATATCCCTATAGATAGGTGTTTCATTTGATCCTATATCCTGAATGGAAACTCTGGAATCCGAGAGAAAGACCACCTTGTTGTAAAGACGTCTGGGGAGAATTTGCCCCAGTGCCACACAGATAGCCATAACTTCCCCATCAAAGGCGGTATTTTGTTTCCTGACAGGAACATAGGAGAAAATAGAAGAATGCATCCCTGCTTCCGACTGTTGGTGAGCATGACTACCAATGTAGGAATCAGAATTAACTATACTCAACAATATCGAAGAAGTATAGCAATATCTGTGAACAATATCTGTGCCTCACGATATTAAGATAAATTCTGAAACAGCTTATGCCAGATAACCCTGTATTCATAGGTTAAGGAGATAAAACTGGGGAGATAAAACTTAAGAGTCATAACACTTTATACATTTTCTTGACAAATACATTTTCTGCATGTGTATTTGATACGTTAACCGATACTTGTTTTTAAATGACAGGAGGCTAAAACTGCCAAACTCTAAAAGCAGAAGTCGCCAATGTATAAGGGTGGATCAAACGGAAACGGAATAGTGGTTATAATGGGGTTTATATTTGTATGAGTGTGGCCCAAATTCGTGTAGAGGTAGAGCGGGAGCTAAGAAAGGAAACCCCTATTGCGGAAATGGCCTTGTCCTGGGTACACGCACAGAAGCACGTGATATGCGCTGGCGGTCGGTCAACAGTATCATCCGGCATCAGTATGTCTTTACAACATCTCTGATATCATACTGAGGACAATTTCCTGGATATAATTGTCGCAAGTGAGGAATCTTGGTGCCATCACTTCCAACCAGAAAGCATATTACAAAGTAATTTGTGATCCCTAGATAATTCCTCCCAACAGTCGAAATATCCGAGTCGAAAGTCCAAGATGGTGCACAGACATGCTGACATGTTGTTTCGATGAGAAAGGACCGCTTCTCCGTCAGTTCCTGGAGTGGTTTCGTTGCATGACAACGTGCCGCCACATATGCCGTTACGCAGAGCACATTGACGAAATTTCGGTGGACAGTATTGCAACACCCACCTTTATAGCCTGGATCTATCAACACGTGACTTTCACATCTTTTGTCCGTTGAAAAAGGCATTGAAAAGTCGCAGTTTTTACTAGGACAGACAAGTCATGGACAATGTTCGAAACTGGTTCTGATCTCAGCCAATGGACCTCTTTGAGCAGGGTATTCACCGTTTGGTAAAACAGTGGAACAAGTGCTCGTGTAGCGTTGGAGGTTACGTTTGAAATAAACGATGTCAATTCATTATGTGCCTCCTGGTCCGTTTTTATTTGATTCACCCTCATATGTGTACGTTCTTAAGCATTTCAAAAATCCTTCCTGAGCTAAAAAATTCTTTTGCTAGAATAAGAATATATGGTGAACTACTAGCAAATATTATTAGAATGTCCTGATACAAAATGTTTACGCTCTTTAATTAACATATGTATAACCATTGCATTAACACTAAAAATTTAGTGTGAAGAAAAAACGTAACGTTCTATGAAAATTTTTTGTTAAATTCGTTGATATTGTTTTAATGATTTCTCTTTATTTCCCTACAGCATTCAACTTTTTAAAAGTTTATTAAATAAAATTATAAGACTTCAATTTTTTAAAGGTTTTTACTCGTAAATCAAATTACACATAACAATTGCGTTAGCCCTGACAATAAAAGGTAAACAAAAAAGGTCTGTGCTATCCGAAAATTTGTTTTTTACTCAAATATTTTTGTTTTGATAATTTATTTCTATTGTACTGTATTTTTTTAATAATGAGAAAAAATGTATCATAAATCTTGACATAAAATTTTTAGAAATACTCTTCTGCTAAACATAAGATAAAAACTAACAGAAAAAATAATTCAAAAATAATTGAAAAATGCTAAAAATATTAATCAAAAACGATAAAAATCTCTTTTATCCGCAGATATGTTTTTAAATTCATGTGCTTGGCATCATAAAATACTCAGACTCTCCAAGGGCGCAGCACTTCAAGTTATAACAAAGTTGAGATATTAAGCAAAAGATTCTCCTCGTACAGATTTATTTGCTTTGCATTTTCGAGTGGAAGATAAGACGATGGAAGTTTTACTAATTTTGAAACTGCACAACTCTTTAGCCGTTCGAGGACTGCACTCTTCCGGCATTCTGAAACAATTACTGGAGCTATTCAGTATTTAAATCGAATCCATCTAATTTTCAACACCGAATCATAAACGCGATGCATTCCGGATCCCCACTAGAATTGTCATGCTCCAGTAAAGCGGCCGTTGAATAAGCGACTCCTTTTAAAGTTGGGAGAAGTTTGAGAGAGTTGATTTCACAGTCAATATCGAAGAGCCGAAATATTGATTTTAGCTTACGTGCGTCCACTGAAGCTACAAGATACGGCGAGAGTGTTTTAATACTTTGTAAACAGTTTCTAAAATACACGGAAGAGAATTTACTGAAGAGTTAACTGCTGATATATTTTAAATGTTGTAAACAGCTAAATCTTAAAAAAAATGGCAGAGAACATATATCAAAGGTTTTTTTTCATATAATTTTAAATTTATTTATCTATCCAATAACTACTATAAATCCAAATTTAGTTTTCCGACTGTCAGTTTAATCTGCTAAACACACACGTTTGTATGTCAAGTTTGATATTTTAGATTCCATTTTGTTTTCACATTTGTATTTTTCATTCAACTTTAAAGAATAAGCGGTGCATGAATTAAGATTCATTTATGAACGCACTTTTTGAACAGTTAACATTACAAACGTAAGAGTGTTCAGCGACAAAACTCCCCTAATTCCATATATTGTAAAACTAATTTGTCCTATGAAAGTGGCCTAAAAATTGGCTAATTAAAACCAGTCTCTAAACTCCCAACTCTCAAAGATTTTTCCAATCCTTTTTATTTGGAGTAAGAAATCACGTAATACACATTTCCCACTTATCACAGGATGAACAAAAAACTGATTTATTCGACAGTAAAAATATTAATTATTTAAGTTTATTCTTGAAAATAAATGTTAAAATGTTCTGATATATATATGACAAGCGTCGTTTCATGCCTGTTATTATTGAAGAGGTTGCAATCACATATCATCCTGATGGTAAAATGCAGCGTGAAGGTAACTAAATGCACAGCTAACTAAATACATCGTCAGTCACTTAATTTCCTTCATTTGATCAAACTTCACGAAAACCATTGCTCCAGCATAACTTCGGAAACCTGGCCCTCCTGCCATCTCAAAACACGGAAAGCTTCAATACGCGTCCACCATAATCGATTGCATTCCCCGGTCTGCTTTTTCTTTTCCGCTACATCGAAATAACGCGCACTAAATTCGTATCTTGATAGTTCAAGAACTTTTTAAGCTGAGCTCACCAATTTTCAATGTAGTCCTTTCCCGCCCATTTCTTCAAGGCTTCTCAATTCTATTAAAACTTCTACAGCGTTCTTCGTTTTCGTATTCCCACGCTATTAATGTCAATAATGCGGCGTTTCACGTTTTAATTCGGATTTTCTGTAGACTAATCCCTTTTTTTAACCCTTTAAATTCTAACCTCTAAAAAATCTGACAAACAATATATATATATATATATATATATATATATATATATATATATATATATATATATATATATATATATATACAGCCCAGTCACATTAATGTGGCCACCTGTCAAAATTCAGAATAACCACATTTCGCAGAGCGGACCACTGCGAGACGTGCAGGAAGAGAGTCATTTAGGTTCCTGAAGGTGTTCACTGGGATGTTGAGCCATGCCGACTCCTGTGCCGTGGCCAGCTGCGCTAGGTTACGCGGGTGAGGATCCATGGTGCGAACAACCCGATCGAGGTGGTCCCACAGATTCTCGATTGGGTTCAAGTCTAAGGAATTTGCTGGCCAAGGGAGCACGGTAAAATCATCCTCGTGCTCTTCGAACCACGCGCGTACACTGCGAGCTTTATGACACGTCGCATTGTCCCGCTGGTATATGTCATCACCCCGAGGAAAAAAAATTCGCACGTAGGGGTGAACATGGTCCGCAAGGACAGATGCATACTTGTGTTGATCCTTCGTGCCTCCCACAATGATGAGTGAACCCAAAGAATACCACTAAAACATTCCCCAGACCATAATGCTCCCTCCTCCAGCTTGGACCCTTCAGGCAATTGTTGCAGGGTGTTTGCTTTCAGACATGTCACGCCATATACGTCAACGTGCATCTGTCCGACGGAGCATAAAACATGATTCATCGGAAAAAGCCACTTGTCTCCGCTCAGTGGAAGTCCAGTTGCGGTACTGGCGTGCAAATTCCAGCCTTCGTCGCCGATGAACAACAGTCAGCATAGGTGCATTAACCAGGCGAAATTTTTGCTCTTTCAGAAGAGAAACAATCTTATTCTGTAGTTGAAAAACTGTATGAAAACCCCGGAATTCGCACTTCTAAATGTAAAATACTTAATACCATTAATAATAAAGGGAGAAATTGTCATTCATTGCTTTTAACTGGAAAGAACTACGAATGACTACCGAAAAAAGGTACGAACATTTACGACTTTTTTAAAAGTTAAATATCTCTTCTAAAAAGAAAATCCTACGGCGCAAAGAAATATTTCAACGTCTTAAAATATATCTGAGTCGACTGTTAACAAGATAATAAAGTCTTTAATCTTAAAGGATAAAATCGGGGAAGAAGGTTGGAATAAAATTATCTCTAATACTTTTAAGAAAAGTTCTCTTATTTTGAGAAACAAGATTCAAAATGATATTCCATAGAAAGTGTTATCGGACAGAACATTTTATAAAAAATATGTTACTTCAAACATTAATAGGTATAAAATGTGTAAACAGACTCTGTATTTCAGTACTAGGAAATTTCAAGCAGCATCTTTTTCCGCGTAAAAAACTTCCATATCTTCAAAGAGTGTAAAAAAAAAAAATACTTCCCTTCTCTAACGACAACATCAAAATCGAATTAATGTGCCTAACAAGTACCCGTCTCCCCACACACCCATTAATAATTCGTAGCCCCATCATGCTTAGAAAGATAACTCACCCCCACCTTATCCTTATCTATTTCTCAGCTTAAATGTTTTATCGATCAAAATATATCTGTCGATGTCATTTTTAATCTGCCAGAAAGAAATTGTTAAAAAATGTATGAACATTAGATGTTAGAATGTTAATGTATGAACATTAGATGTTATTGTGATCAGTGTAGAACTCAAAAGCGAGAATAAAACCCGATACGCGTGAAATACCAAACATGTACTCAAGATGCATTTATATATAATTTAGCATGTTTTGACATATTCTTTTTGCGGTTTAAAAATAAATTTTTACATGTGCGAATGTTGATTAGTTCTCAAAAAGAGGAAATTAAAACTAATTGTACCATGTGTCACAAAAGAACAGATTTAAATTAAAAGTTTAAGTTTAATAGAAACGTTTGAATTCTGTGCCTGACTTAACAATAAACTATTTCTGCCACCAAAAGAAAACAGCAATTTAACATACACGCATAACTACTTATGTGGGAGGAAAGACTACGCATGGCGTTTTATCTCTGCTATTTTTATTAGCATTAAGGGACAATTTTTAACACTTTGACAGATTCATATATCTGATCTTTCCGAGTTTTCCTTATTACTTGCTTTATTGGAAACTAGCTGAAAACCCGCGCTTCGCTACGGAGTACTTTCAAATTAAATACAACGGTCAACGTATGCAATTTATGCCAAAAAATAAATATATATATTTATAATAAATGCGACGATCAATGTATACAATTGATGTAAAATATATATCTATCTATATATATATACTAGCGGCCCGTCCCGACTTTGTCCGGGTGGAACAAAATATTATACCAATAAATTTCCAGTTGATAGCCAATAAATTGTAAATCCTTTTTTACCTTAATAATAACCTAAATAATACATTAAATTAATTTAATGTTAGTTAATAATTAAAATAAATTTTTTTAAAGTAATAGGCGTGCCGGAGAACGGCTAGATTCGAACCGCTAGCGTCAGAACAGAAGCCCACCGCGATAGCACCACGATAAGGATCGTTGAAATCTTCGGAACAAAAAACGGTAGAAGACAGTAGCGGAAACAATGGAGATTGTTAGGATTAAGCTCCTAACTTTATTTCTACTGATCAGATATACATAATATATAGCCTATGTCCATCTGGAATAATGTACCTTTCAAACAGTGAAAGAATTTTTCAAATAGGTACAGTGGTTCTGAAGATTACTACTCCACGTACAAAATCCCCTCTCTCTTTATATATTAGTATAGATTTTGGCAAAGTCTTGGCGAAGAAAAAATAATTTAATAATACCTTAGTGCCTATTTGAAAATATGGAAATGAGATTTTTATATTTTCCTTTATATCCTTATTTTTCAATACCATTTTTATTATTTTTCAATTTCAGATTTTAATTTCATTCGTACGGATCCTGAGCTCACCAATCACATTTCTCCTTTCCCTCTACTTTCTGACAAATCATGGTTCCCCGCTGCTTACTCTCTGAAAGCCTGTACTTGGCCCAGGAAGGCGGTTAGACCCATTTTCTTATGGCCTTATGGTAAATCAAAGTTTTACATATTTCTTTCTCTGACCTCATCGGTGTCAGGTTATTTACAATATTTCCCGAAATTTATTCAAGACTGCCTGGTGCAATTAGTCTTAACAAACATGGAAAACTTCATGATAAAAGAGTTTTTGTTCAGTTGGATGGAACTAGCAACCTCATATCACTCATTTCTACCCCTTCCGTGAAAATAAACCTGTTTGTTCTTCTTACACACTTGTTGCAGTTAAATGGACTTTTCACAACAACATTGATGGAGGGGTTTATCAAAATATCAAAGTTTGATAAACCCCTCCCCTTTGACATAAACAAAATTTTATAAAAGGGGTGTTTCGAACGGATACCCTTTGACAAACTGCTTAAAGCCTGTCAGCCAAACAGGCGGAGCTTAAAGCAAAAATATACAACTTCAGTATACAGTTAGCCTTTGCCGTAAGTATCGTTCTTGTTATGGGCAGCCTATTACACGAGCGAAACCTAGGTTCAAGGCTTCCTGTACCATACGGATATACATTTTTGCTTCAGGGATCTTTCATTTGCTCTTGTTCCCTAGAGAGTACATCACATCTGACAGGAATTGTCAGTAATCGAAACAACTTCAACTAAGGACTAAAAAGACTTAACAAAAAGACTTCAAAATGTTTCATCTAAGCTGCAATGGCGGATCATAGCACAGACGCAAGATGCGCGCGCTTGAAACCTTTGAATGTCAGGAACCTTCGGTTTGGTTTGGTTTCGAGCGCTACGTTCAACGTTTTGCTACACGAGGGCTAATTAGACCGGGACCTACAGTTTAAAGCCGATTCCGAACGGCTGCAAACATCCATGCCAACAGTGGGACTCGAACCCACAGGATCTGAACCGAATGCCAGAGCCCTAGCCATTCGGACATAATCTGGCTCAGGATTCTTCGGAAGTTAGCTAAAAGAAAAACCTTCTGCAAATCTCAGGCAAAGGTATCATCTTCATGGAGACAATCTCCCGTTCGTCGAATAACAAAACGCGAAATACAAATTTTTACTACCTAATAACTAATCAATTAAATTTACAAATCTACCATGATGAAATATTATTGGTAATAGTTAATTAGTAATACTTGTAATAACAGTAATAGTTGTTAATAGTATTTAGAACAAGGAAGCCTCGAAACCAGAGTGCGCTTAGAGGCAACCAAATGTTTCACTGTCCACTGCTAAGCTGTGATCCATGCTTTAATACCGTGAGCCTCTCATCTTGCGCGGATCCCTTTTCCCTCATTGAAGTGAAGATACTTCCTCATTTTCATTGCGTGTCGGTTTGAATTTGTCGTCCCTTCAACTAAAAAAAGGAACCTCATTTATATATAGCGGGAGGCAATTTCATGTAAAGGATTCTTAAGCATAAATTGACATGAGAGACACCTGATTTATGACATTCTTTGGAAGTGATTCCTGTTAAGGTTGCTGGGTGGCACTCATAAAAGATTCGATCAGCTCAGTGTCAAACAGTGGTGAAAATATTTTCAGTGATCGTCGACTTTGAAAGATTTATTTAAATTGTACTTCGTGATAGAAAAAGAATTTTTTTTACTCTAGATATCTTTTTCGTTCTTTAAAAGATATAATATTTTTAATTATGAATTATCGGGGGAGTCTACTGAGTTTTAAACGCAAATAATTTTCTTTAGTGGGGGAAATGTCTAGAATAAGATATCGGAGTTAAAAAAGTTCTTTTACTATTACGATGTGCAATGCATTGATGAATTATTACAAGATAAAAAGAACTTTTTATATACCATGTTTTTAAATTTTCTGTTGAATCATATGAACTTGACAATTTTATGTATTAATAAATTCTTTAAAAAAATTTTTTTTGATGAATTACCCCCTCAACTTGAAAGAAAATGATCAAATGCGCAATAAAGATGTATTAAATTCCTAATCAATCGTTTAGCTCGACAATTGGAAGTTAACTTGAGTTTAACTTTACGTCCCCGTCCCGGCCGATAGATGGCTGCAGTATTCTACAAAACAAAATTAACTGAAAATGAATTCAATCCTGCTTAAATATGGCTAAAAGTATTAAAATAATGATTGTCATCGTGTTTTGAGCTATCATAAATGTTTCAAATATCTAGCTAGTCGGCAAGTTAGTCAAAAATCCATTGCAAGATTTGTACTGGACAAAAACACACACAAACAAGAAAGCAAGTTAATAAAAACATGGTAAAAATACTTTTAACCCTAGTCGACAATCATTGTATAAATTTTCTCCTCTAGTTAATATTGGGCTCAGCAAATTCAATAGGGCTAATACCTAGCCCATTAAGGTATCCGAGTTTCTCTTCACTGAGGCTCTATGGTTGCTTTAGACAAAATAAAAGACAATTTTTTTATATTAACCTCTATGGTTGCTTTAGACAAAATAAAAGACAATTTTTTTATATTAACAATATTGGCTAAGTCCAAAGGCATGAATAAATTAAAAAAAACAAATTACCAGAAGTGTGAAAAATTTTACCTCAGATAAGTTTCTTCTTAAATCAATGCTGCACAAATTCGGACTCTTGAACTATAAATAACACAAGAACTAAATAAATAACACAGAAAAATTCTTTTAAATTATTTAAATTTCATTTTTCTCTGAAAAAACGGCATTTCCTTGAAATGTTTGTATTTCATGATATGGGAATGATGGCAGACTAGAAAAATTATAAATAAAATTGAAAAAACATGAATTTCTAGATTGTTGTCAGATGTACAGAACTGTGAAACTACAAATTATTTTAATTGTAAATGAAGACACAATTTGCAAAACAGGCAAAGCTATATGCATCATTACCCAATTACTACTGCAATAGAAGTTTAGTTTTGATTGCAGAATAGTCAGGAGCATTAAAACAATTTAAATCTATTAAATGAATAGTCCAATATTGTCCCTAAAAAATGTCACTTGTTAAAATTATATAATCTATAAGGGTAGCCAAAATTAAAGTGAGATTTTTGTATTAGCGATAGTATTCAAATACTCTGAGATTTGCGTAGATGACGGCGGCTTATCACGAGGCAAAACTGTTATCGTCATTGTACTATTTGCTCGTGCTTAATAAAGTTGACTACGTGCGGTCGTGACACGGGTTCCTCCAAATAGGCCCGGCGAGCTTGTCAGGAATGGATCCTATTTCCGCCCCCCACCCCACCCCCGTTGATTCCCCGACCGGAACCCACTAGCGCGTCTTTCCTGACGGGGCACCCAATGCGTGGAACAGTCCATTTGAATTAAGAGGTGGAATAGGTTAGGTTGAAGGGTGGCGCCATCTATTCGCTATTCTACGATTCACTTGCCTGTTACAAGTTATTCGCTTCTCTTGTGTGTATCAATTTAGGTTCGCTTTTCTTGTCTGTTTCAAGTTAGTTCTGTGACAAAATGTCTGAAGTTCTTTCAACAAAACGGCCCTTATCAGGGCCAAACAATTCTTCTGAAGTTCTTTCAACAAAACGGCCCTTATCAGAGCCAAACAATTCTTGTGAAATTGTTTTAAAAAAATATTTTTTTAAAATATTTTTTTAAAAAATATTTTTAAAAATATCATTTTTCTCAAAAATGCTGCAAGGTACTTGTGAAGATATAGAGAAATCGGGTGCCCCGTCGGGAAAAACCCATCCCACCTCTAAAGGGACTGTTCCACGCATTGGATGCCCCGTCGGAAAAGACGCGCTAGTCCGGAACCCGCTTGGCGGGAAGGACAAGCAGACTGGTTGGACACTCTCGGCCCGACACGCAAGGAGGAAGGGTGGGGTGTACTAGAGCTCGACAAAAAGAGTGTTTTTGCACGTGGAAAGTCTCTTCACGTGGTTTTATTGATCAGTGATAGTTTGTAAATGTGTATATATAGAATGTGTGATGTGTCCCAGTATAAGTATATGTGTAATAAATAATTTTGGGAGTGAAGACCGTGTCTGGACTCGTCAACCGCGTAATACATTCCTATAACACAAAGCAAAGGACCCAGGGGCGGTTAAGCCTCGTCAAGGGAGAGGGATCGCTCTTCACAGAGCTGTTATTCAATTTTTAAAGGAATAAGGTGTTAGTGGAACGAAAATTTATCGTCCTATGAAGAATATGTATGGACCTAAGTGTCTGTCACAGTTTACACTATCCAGAGGGATTTCGCGAATTTCGCAAAGGCCGTGTGAGCACGCAAAAAGCCAAAACCTGCCCTAGCACACTTTGCCATTACCATGGAATCGATTGTTGTCGGGGACTCTGATTTATGCGAGATCCTCGACCATTCCCCTCTATGACCCTGACCTGTCTGCGCCTTGAGACTACGACATTTTCAGTCCACTGAAAATGGCTCTCAAGGTTCCGCCGATCCGTTAAGAATGCACAGGTCCAGGACGCCGTCAAGACTGTTTCTGTAGACAACCACGGACGTTCTTCGCCTAGGGTCAGGCCCAGCGATATTCCATTAGGCCCAGGAGGCCCGGGCCTAGGGGCCCCTGAATGTTGGGGGGCCCCAAATTTTTTACTTAAAAGAAGAAAAAAAATTCCCAAATTCAAATATTTTTTTATTTTGTCTTTTTTAATAGCAATTTTTTTATATATCCTTTCAAATTTGATTCATTGGTTCATTATAGGTATAGTTCATCATATGTATGTTATAGTGTATAAAGAAATAATAATTTTTTTGGTTGCATTTTATTGGTGTTTTAATGATGAAGTTAATATGTTGTATTTTGTTATTTGATAATGTTCTAGGCTTCCATGCTTCAAATAACCAATTCTTGGTAAAATGCTACTTTCGCAATGATTCATGATTATTTTTTTGTGTGTCAATTTTGAAATTTTACATCCACATCAGTGTTAGGGGGCCCCCCCTTCCGAATTGTGCCTATAGTCGAGAATTTTCTAAATCGGGTCCTCCCTAGGGTACTCATTACCTAGCGAAGTGCAAGGACACATGCTTGAACTGAAAAAGGCGACTATGTGTAGCGGACGTGTACCCTCATATATCACTATTACACTTCCTGTATGTTCATGTATTCCATCCAATAAACCATTACAGAAAACTACGAAAATTCTCATTTTCATTTGGGCCACCCTAATATCTATCCATCTATATAAATACATATGTAGGTATGTGTATATACATATAAACACACATTATATATATATATATATATATATATATATATATATATATATATATATATATATATATATATATATATATATATATATATATCGTCGGTGTTCTGCAAAAATGGCGAATCTGTAAGTTTCATATTAGTACTGATATCCCCCGATGTAACAATGGCGAAAAAAAATCAGATCCAAATTAAACCATTTTTTAAATTGGAAAACTCATTGATACTAATTAGTTTAACAATGGGAAGCCCAATTAGGATATGTACCAGGTTCTCAAAAACATAAACGTATTATAGGTTTTGCATTCAAAGAGAATTTCCACAGCAGGTAAATTACAAATATGCTCTCTTGAAAAGTAGTGAATTGTTGGATTCGCCCTTTTTAATGAACAGCGACTCTATATATATATATATATATATATATATATATATATATATATATATATATATATAATGTGTATTTGCGTGTGTGTCTAGATAGATAGGTATAGCCAATATCTTATGACTAGCAAATGACATTTCAAACAAATTAAACTATTTTTATTCTCTGTATTCGGAGAACAGTTGAATTTGAAATTCCCAAATAATTCGTACTTTTAGGAAAGTTTTCCGTCTAGAGCTTTTGTATTTACCCCGATGACAAGTCTAAGAAGGACTAATGTATTCAGAACACCGTTTCATGGATGCTAAGTATCCTGTCTCTGATAACCCTCTTTTGCTAGCAATAGGCTGACATCATCTTCAGAGGGCTTATCTTTCTTTTTCTCCCGGAACTGAATGTATTTTTTTTATTTTTTACTGAAAAGGACGTAACTTTTGCATTTATCTGGCAGAGAAAATTCCTACAAGTAAAATTTCCTATTTTACCATTCTCATTGCTGCATGTCATTATGATATTTCTCGAAGTATACGCACAGCTTGTATAAACATTAGGATTATACAGTTTGATAAAACATTTTAGACTACCAACGAAGTTGCTAGAATTTTTTTTAAAAACCTACTGGATTGTATTGCATAGGAATTGATGTAAAAACAAAATAATTTTGTGTCAGTGATAATGAAATAGTTTTAAATCTAGCTGATTGGGATAATTCTGATCCTATTGACGGCATAAGGCCTAGAGGCGTTCTTTCCTTATTAACTTAGTGTTGCCCTTTCTTTTATTGAAAAATCTAATAAATAAGTGAAAAGATGTAAAAATAATACATGGTTTGAGAAAGTAAAAAAACACTTTAAATATATAAAAATTAAAAAAAAAATAAGTATTTTCTTCATTTAAGCTTCCTTATCTCAATTTATTCTCTTGGTTGATCTGACGTCTCGGGGAGAAACTCCAAACTGTAGCCAAAGAACTCTCGAATCCTAAACCCCATCTCTTGCGACTTTCTACTAAACCAGCGAGGTTCTATCAAACCACCAATGAGTTACATGCTGGTATCGTTCGATAGACGGCTAGGCCGAGCAACGCAACGAAGCCCCAATTTATCGTTAGTCCAAAATTGATTATGTTCAAGACTATACGGTATTATGTGCATTACTGATGGGCACTTTATTTTACTTTTTACACTTTGTAGACAGTAATTCAAGCCAAACTTCGAACTCATACATATAATCCATTTACAGTGGAATCTCCATATATCTAACCTCCAGGGGAACGACAAAATTTTGAATTACCGAGGATTTCGATGTACCGAGGTTCGATTTAATAACATTGGGGTGATAGACAGGTTCAAGTGGAATGGTAACACTTCGATTTATCAAGGAATTCGATTGTATCTGGATTCGATATATCGAGGTTCCATTATTTACCAAAAAGGGACATTTGTTAGTCAAAGAAATTCGCCCATGATCCGCGAGAATCGTTGGTTGCTATCAATGGGGGGCACCGTATAGGTGAACCAACACCAGATCCTGGTGCCACCTCAATTTTGACTGAGCATACCCAAGGACGACATCTGGGGAATCTTACTCCCCCCCCCCCCCCCCCCTCTTTTATCTCAAAGGTGGACTTTCCTGTCTGCGGATTTAGCGTACCCCTATACGTCCTAGACCCGAAGGCACTGATTGGATTTCGTTTGGATTCGAACCGAGCACGCCTAGTTTTAAGACCAACACTCTACCAGTGACTCATCCATTTACGTTAAATAATCCAATATTCTAAGAATACCTCTAACTACCTTTTTTTACAAAAAAGTGATAATATCAGTAATGTGAGGCCTATCAGTTTCTTTCAAATCTTGGGAAATTTCATTACCTAAAGATCCCGAGAAAGCTAGGAATGCAGAATTTCTAGACGCTCAGTTCGACCAGGCAAAGAGCAATTATGCAGCTAGCACTAACTCAACAGCTCTTTTTATCAGGGGAAAAATACCTTCCTCAAAGTCAGTAGATTCTTGCAAATAACTGTTGTGTATCACATGGCATAAATACGTTCATAGCTTAAACTACGGCAAATTTAGAAAAGCACTCCAGATTTTAGAAGCATTATTTTTGTCACAAATACACAATAGCTTAGAGGTTTCAGTGCATTTAGACAATTAAACGTCCGAACACAATATTTTGTGCAAAGTAAAAATCTATATAAAACGAGATAAAACAGTGAACATCAACTTGATTTTTTTTACATTACAAGTTTTTAGTTTTAAACTAGACTGATGTAGCTCGGAGAAATCACCATTTCCTCATTTTCATATCATTATGAATCAATCTAATGCTTCAAGAATATTTTAAAGATGCTTCAATGGATCTTTCTCAATTTATTTTATAGCCATTTTTCCGACTGTATAGTAAACAAGTGTAATTGACTGCATTAACGTCATCTCTTATCTGGGTAATTGTCTATTACAAATAAGCATAAATTTTCAACCTAAAACGGTAGATCATGATCCCAAGGATTTTTTTTTCACAATGAAAATTCGGATCATAAATCTACTCCAGAAAAATCTCAAAGAAAACTAGTTGAAATTTTGTGAAATATAGAGAGAGTAATAACATTCAACATTTTCATGTTCGCCGAATAATAGTTTGATCTAACATCAGATCGAAAAACTTAACGTTGGTGGGCGTGGTCTAGGAAAATCAATTTCCCCATCCATTCTTGTTGGTCATGTTGAATGTAATATTTAACTTTCCTTATTTTCATTATGTTTTTACATCAGGTGAAATAAATTGTTTTAAAATTAATGTATTTGAATTAATCTCCATCTCCAAAACAATGCTTCAGGTTAAAACACACGTTTGGTCAATTATTTGAGCTGTAGTTCATGCTGTAAAATAAAAGGCTGTAAGACCTAGTTCACAATACGTCCGTCAGCGTCAGGTATCGAAATATTTTCAACCAATCTCAGTCCTTGACAATCTCGAGGTTAATCGTTTGGAGGTCTGAGACTGGTTAAAAAAAATTCGATGCGAGTAACACTGACTCTCACAGTCGCAATTCGAACAAGACCTGACAGACTGAGAAAATATTCTACCCTTCTCTATATTCATTCATTACGTAAAACAGTATACATTGAACTTTAAATTATCTTGTAATAGTTAAATGACCGTTAGGATAATAATTTCACATCAGAAACGTAAAGCTGCGGAAATTAAGGCTGAGGCAAAATGTAGTACTACTTCCTAACTTTGAATATTTCCATGATATTCTTATCTCAAGTAAAATCGTACATATAACGCATAAAAAAACGACCCTCCATCGATCTCGTCTGAAGGCATATCTAAGTAGAATTAATGGACTTCGAAAGCAGTTCCACGGATGCTAAGTATCTTGCACTTCTTTCCCACGAAGCTTCCACATTTCACACAAAATATCGATTTCTGGATTTTAATGTGTTTTTCCCCCCACAAAGAAATAATGATATATGTATCACATTTATCTAGAGAGGGGAGCTAATCTGGGGAAGGCATGTTACTTTCTAAATGACGTCTGATGCTGCAAATTAGTGTGAAGTTTTTCTGATAGGAAAACAGTTGGGAATACTCTATAATTATCAGCATTACTTAATACGCAGATCCGTAGAAACATACCCGCGTCTGTGACGTAAAACGCTTTGCAGTTCTGAATTATTTTTATATGTTTAAACTGTTTATTTCTTTATTTTCATACTTGAAAAGTTTATGACATTTCCAAGTATTTTTTACTAATAGAAAAAATGAAATATATTGTTGTAAATAGCTGAAAATATTTATAAACATTTTCCATTTATTTATGTGTAATTTAGGTTAAATACCCTTTATTATATGTTAATGAGCGTTAGATTTCAATTTGTAACCCTTTGGCGATATTTTCAAGAATTTCTGCGAGCTTGGCGACAAATGTATGGATATTTTATAGCGATTTTTGGAGAGTCTGGAGAACCGGATTTCACAAAGGTGGCGGGGTTATAGAGTTCGGCAATTCTCCCAGTCTAGAACAATCTAGAATTTCGCCAAGGGTATATAATCATACCGAACTCGGCTCCAAAAGTTTTGATTTATTTAATTAAAGCCCAGAGGCTCTGTGTAAACTGTAGCCCTGATACTGTGCCTTTGGGAATTGTATCAAATATAAATCTATTGTTGACCGTTGGTGTATTCTTATGCGACTGTTTGTATTCTTATGAAACTGTTGAAGACTAAAAAGTAAAAACTTGTGTCGTTGGAATATGGAGTCACCATTCTCCAATGCGGTATAACTTAAGGGAGATCCGTAAGGAAAAAGCTAAAATTTTTGTTATTGAGTTTAAAACAACCGTTTCTTTTTATAATATTTAAGCATATATTTATAAGCAAGAATCAATAAAAAATCAATTTTCTATATGGAAGTTTATTTTATATTGAAATTGTTATGCTTTTTTTTACACGATTTACATACTTTTTAAAAAGACTACTCCTTTGAAAATTTTCAATTTTTTTCTATAATTTAAATTTTTATAATAATGTGAAAGTATATGCTACAAACCTAGGGAGAGCTTTTTTTAAATATGTTTCTTAATTTGTGTAAAAAAAAATAATTGTTCATTATATGGTAATTTTTCACAAAAAAAATCTGCTTTTTCATGTTTATCAATTTGTAAAAACAAATTAAGCATTTATACAAAAAAAAATCTCCCTACGTCTCTTAAACATTCAATCAAGATTAAAAAAATATAAAGATTAGAACTGTAAGTCTATATTTCTCAAAGCCTTAGTACTTCGAAGTCAGACAAAATTTCAAAAGCAGGATTTTTAGAAAAATGCATTTAAAGTATAAAACACAACAGAAATTAAAGACTTATTTTTGTAACAAACATTTTTTTTAGCAATTTATGATGTTTGAAGGTTCTTATGATAGCAAGAACATATTAAATTAACCATAGAGAAAAAAATTATAGGCAGTTCCATATGTGAAGAAAATTGGACAATTTGCTTGAATTCATAAAAAAAATCTTCATAATTTTTTAAGCAATTAAAAAAGTATATTTTGCTATTTTTTTACCTTAAAACACACAGTCACCATAAATAACACTTTCTTTTCCTCCATAGCCATTCTTTTTCTTAAACATAAAAAATTACCAAAATAGTCGAAGAACAAATGATCATGAAAACTTTAGCTAAACCAAAACATTGAGATGCAATGGTTTATAAACATTTACTGTTAAAAGTAATTTTCTCAAGTCATTCGTGTCTTCTTATATGATTAGTTTTGTAAAAACTGGAGTATTATTAATTGTGTCAATGGTTAGTTCTTACATGAAACTAAATATTATATAAACACAACACGTGGCCCTTTCAAAATGGCTGATCGGATATTTAAATCCTTGCGAGCAGTTATGAAATTCATAGCGAGCAGTTCCTTGCGAGCAGTTATGAACAAACGTAAACTCAGAAAAAAGTCAAAATATAGTATAGTGTCAAAAAGTCTTAGCTTTGGCACGTGAAATGCAAACTAAGAGTTATTTAGAATAAAATAACATAAACAATACGATGGGTTTAACTTTTATGCTTAAAAAGCTTTAAATTAATAACATCAAACGTAATAAAATTAGTAAAATTTGTTAAAACTGCGAGCAAAATAGAAGCAAACTAACAGAACGAACTACAGTTATCACGCTGACAGAACATAAACAAAACGGATTTCAGCGGGTGAGTAGCGTTGAGTAATCACATTCCTTCTTCTGTAAAAGAAGTATTAAAAATAAATGTCGAAACCACGGTGCAAAATACTTCAAAAGGTGCAATGTGTTTCAAAACAGTGCACTAGAAATGTAAACAAACAGTGACAGGCCCTTTAAAAATGGCGGCAATGGCTGCTATGATGGAAATTGTCAGAAGTGAGTGTTACATAAACGCTTATAACTCAAAAACTAATGCAAATATTATGATGCGGTTTTTCGCATTTTGTTCAGAAATGTTCAGTTATAAAGAATAGCTAAAAATTGAAAAATCGATTTACCCCTTAATTAGTAACTGTTCCAACTGTCCCCAAGACCTGAAATTTTGTACACAGGTTCTTAAATGTGTGTATTATCATTTTCTGAAAAAAAAGGATTTTTTGACGGATTTTCGGGAAAATGAGGTTCAGGTCTCCCTTAATTCACTAAATTAATTTATTGCACATTCACGCTATATTTCTATATGACTGAATTAAAACTTAAGATTTCTTAGATTAAAAAACCAATTACATAGCTTACAACAAAAGACAAAGTGAATTTGTTGTGTAACGTTTAAAAGCAAAAAAATTGAGAACATTTTTTCAAAAGTTCTACATTTGTTGAAAGTTTGCTACCGTATTCCACGAAAAAATCTATTCATACATTATATTTACATTAATTAAAACTTGTAAGAAAGATGCAATTTAATGCTTGCAAAATTCCATTAATTGCATCTACTTTTAATTACAGTTTGCAAAAGTTTGGACGAAATTTCGTTTTATCACAGACTCTGGAATAATGGAGAAACATTGCATTCATTTAATTACTGCGTATATTTAGATATACATTAATTGAAAACCTTTATTTTTATCCATGCGACAATTTAATAACTTAGGACAGAGAGCTAGAACTTTAGCTAAATTCAGTAATGCATAGATAATGTGAACATGTAGCTTAAAAACTCTTTTTTCAAACTTACGCCCTTTACACGAGAAAAACTATCAATGCATTAACGCCCAATTTTTCTCTTATTCCTCAGTTTTTAGCTTTATAGTGTTATAGTTATCGCTTTGACAGTTTTCCGCACCTGCCTTTTTTTTAAGTTCACTAAAATTTTTAATAAAACAAGTAGTACTGAAAATAACTTGGCAATGTTTAACAGAGAAAGAAAGAATAGTAAATTTAACCAATAATACTTTGACGAGTATTTAACATCTCTAACCGATTCTTTTATAGTTTGTATTTATTTTTGAGAATTTTTTTTTCAAAAAAATATTATTTAGGTATTAAATATTTGTGTCTAACCCAGATATGATGTTACGGGATCCGTGTAAGATAGTTCCAAACTCTTCGTTCGTTAACCGTTCATTTAATATTGTTAAAGAGGTAATACAATTTGTAAACAGTCCTTCGTAGCTTTAATTCTTGTTCTAAGCTATAAAACATTTTTCTAGTTTTCTTATCACACATTGGCTAATTCAAGTTTATTGAACGTGTATGTCGCGTTTGAAAGTAAATATTTTAACAGAGAGCACGTTGTTTTCAAAAATTTTACATTTTACCTTAGATAATTTTAATTATTAATGTCTATCGATACAAAATTATAACTATTTGTTTTTTGAGAAAAATAATTTAAAATAAAATAATTTAAAAAAATTTGCGATGTAGTATATTAAATATTGTATTAAAATCATTTTCTAAATAAATAAATATTGTATTAAATAGTTTTATATACCGTTAAATATTCAATTAAAATCCATCTATATATTGTTAAACTCTATAATTGTTATTAATTCCAGCGATAAACATTTTGAGAAATTGCTTTTTATAGTTTACTTCCGTCTTACGTATTTCCCAGCCATACCCTGCTAAAAATCTCAGTAAAGATGGTAGGTTCTAGTTCCTCATAGCTACAGAATTCCCTAGACTGACTTATTATTTGTGACAGGGAATTCGACTTTGTAAATATATTTTCTTATCTCATAGTCTTGATACAGCATTGATTCGGTTCCATGCACATTTTAGTGTAACTGTTTTATTATGTATGTCCTAAGATGTATGTGTGTTTGGGATCGCGC
This sequence comes from Dolomedes plantarius, assembly GCA_907164885.2. NCBI lineage: Eukaryota > Metazoa > Arthropoda > Arachnida > Araneae > Dolomedidae > Dolomedes > Dolomedes plantarius. The sequence goes on from OU015490.1 coordinate 69,846,848, forward strand.
CTGTGGCTTATTTTGTACCGGTTTCTGGAAGAAAGGTATGTACCTCCCGGAGGCAAATTTAGCTTATCGTTTAGAAAGGTTTTGTGAAAGAATAAAGGAGTGACTTGCCACCCCTTCTCGGCTGTAAAGGGGTCTTAGCGTCCCCATAGCAACGGCCTAGTAACATCTTTTAGCCAATGAGAGCTGAAAGGTGTTTGTTCGAGGACATAGCTAAACTCTGCTCTCCCCGGTTCTAATGAAGTAAAAAAAACGTTTTTTAGCCAGTTGAAGAATAAGCAGCGACAGTGAGAGGACCTCGTGGTGTCCCGATTTTGAACCATCAGCCATTCTTTTCTTGCGTTACCGATTCCGCTGGTCGACTTAAGAGAAACGAGATGCTTCAATTTCAAACGAGGGTGGTGGTAAGTCATAATTATGTGTGTTATATTTATCAGGAGAGACTACAGCTCTAATCTATTGTATATAATTTGTATTTTATGTGTTCTAATAATTTTTTAATGAATGATAACAATTAATATGGTTATTTCTGTAACAGTTTGTAATCAGTGTTTAAATTAATGTTAAGTAATATTAAGAGAAATTAAATGGTAACATTAGATATTAAATTTGAGTTCGTGTCCTTTAGTTATTCTCAGACATGTGTCAGAGTGTATTTCTCAAATTTATAATTTAGCAAAAAAAAATAAAAAGCCACTATACAAAATATTCTAATTCTTATATGTTCTAACTTAATTTAATATTATTATTTATAATTAAAATATTAAAGCTACTTTAGTAGACCATCCACTCTATTCAGTCTCAACGAAACACAACGTTAAAAGTATTTAGAGAAACTACTTTTTGAAAGATATAAAGATTCCGAAAATAACTGACTCACGGGGCTATATTTTTGAAATTTTGTAGTTTAATTACTTGCATCCGAATCACACTCTTTTAACTCTAGATCGAAGTTCCTGGACAAAGGTCCAAGCGCACTTATATATATATATATACAGAGGCTGTTCACACATTTTTTAGACGATGTATATTGCATTCACAAAACTAAATTACATAAAATTCTTGTTTTTTAAATGTTCTATTTGACATCCCTTATTCTGAACAATCTTTCGACACCGCAATTTCCAGGATAATAATGCCTTTTGAAGTGTCAGAAGAGGTATTCTATCCCATTCCTCCTGAACAGCTTTCCAGAGTCCTGTAAGGGTTTTGGGACGACGTTTGGATAATGCAGATTTTAAAAGTCCGAAAGCACAAAAATCCATAGGTGATACATCGGGAGATTTAGTAGTGATATCAGTGAAGGGTATGGCCTTGATACCAGTTTTTTGTTCCATTTCTTTTAGGAAATTTACAGTGGAGTTTGATGTGTGACTACTAGCTTTGTCCTTATGGAGTCTCACAGATTGATGGCACTGTGGGTAAAGCGATGGTATATCATTCAGAAATATTGGCGATAAAATATGTTCCTAATGGTATTTGGAGTTAATCTTGACATTTTTTTCCACTCTCTTTATTTTTAACTTGCCATTATAAGAAAAACCAACAACAATCATGAATCCTTTAGAAAAACTTTCTTTCGATTCTTTGAACCATGTACTTAAATTTTTTCTCCCCTTTTATGATAATAAATGGCTCATTTTCTTGTGGCAATCGTTTAAATACACCCATGATTCATTTATTGTGACAATTGTTTTCCATTTTTCTTTGGATAAGTGTTTCTCATATAGAATTCTGCAGCGTGTCCTGCGTTCAGCGATATGATTTGAAAGAAGACGATGCACATTGCGTTTTTTCGCTTTCTTAAGATTTAAATCAACGTTTATCATTTTGTTTACAGTGGACACCGAGAACTTTAATTATTTTGCAACTGTCCTTTGACTAGGGAGATTTTCTTTTAACATTAAACAACGTACCTTTGCAATAGTCGAAGATGTCCGTTTTTTTCCTTGGATACTTGTTTGGAATTTTTGTCCCACTTGAGGCTCCAATTTGACGTTTTTTTCATTTCATGTTGACGATATTACCTATCGACGCTTTAGATATCACAAAACCATGACTCTCACATCGTTTTTGGATAACGGAGTATGCATATTTCTTTTCGGAAAGAGCATAAATGTAGCCTTCGAACCACTGCTTTGTTAAAAACGCCATTTTGAATAAAAACAAAACTTTCAAGCCGCAGACGATAATTTTGACTTTTAAAAACAAAGTACAATTGCAATTATTTCTTTTCCAGCAAACGATTTTTTATTACCGCTTACAAAAATCGTCTAAAAAATGTGCGAACAGCCTCTGTATATATTACAGTTCCGTAACTGACTGACTGACTGACTAACTGATTGACTGACTGACAGATAACGCACAGACCAAACCCCTAGACCTTAAGGGCTGAAATTTTGCACGGAGATTGTTCTTATAGTGTATGGGTGCACTAGGAAAGATTTTTAAAAAAGTCTTAGATTTTTAAAATTAAATTTTTAAGCTGTTTTTGTAACTTTTTTTAAGTTTGCATTTAAAATAATAATCGGAGGGTTATAAAATTTATATCACGAGATAAATCATAACAATTCCTTTAAAATGAAATCTTTTTCTAATCTTTACCTCCATTTACTGATTTCTGATGAATTTTTAAAGATTTTTTCCCCAATGCGGAGGCACTTGCCGTCAAACGTCCGCCTATACTAAGCCGAAATTTTACTGCCCATTTTATTGTGGGGACACCATATAGGTGGATAGCACTACCCCCTATGAAGGGACAACACGAACGAAGGCATTATTCATGGCGCGACTCCAGGATTCGATCCGAGCACCCTCAGCTTTAATAGAATTTTCCCTTAATAAGTTTCAATATGAGCACCGTTAGTTGCTCTACAGATATCAAGTCGATAATCAATCTATAACCAGGTATTATGGAACATATCTGGCGTCACTCTGGAAATTGCATCGACAATTCTCTTCCGTAAATGAGTCGATTCCCTTACCTTTACGCTGTAAACAATGTCCTTGACGTAACCTCATATTTGTACTCCGCTAACCACAGCACATATTGAGCTTTCTCCTGAACGGTCGAAATTGCACTGCCGGAAAGCCGAACGAAGACCTCTTCCAACTTGCATCGCTTCTGCGCAACGTTCCAAGTCACGGTTGCGTACCAGTTACATTCAGAAATCTTTGACACTTGCCAAGTTGTTTGAAAAGAATGTTATTGCGTTTGCTCAATTTCTTTTAGAATTATGACCTTTCGAAATGTGTCCAACTTTTTTCGATGACCCTATACAGTAAAGCAAATGTTCTTCAAACAGTACTATATTAACTGCACTATATTCTTTAGTGTGCTCCATTAGATTCAATTTGAATATTTTCTTCTACATTATTCTGTCTATAAAAATATCCGTTACAATATCAATATATATATATATATATATATATATATATATATATATATATATATATATATATATATATATATATATATATATATATATATATATATATATATATATATATATAGGCATTAATTGAATACATTGACCGTTGTATTTAAATTGAAAGTACTTCATAGCGAAGCACGGGTATTCAGCTAGTTTAATATACTAGCTGAGTGGCAACCCGATGTGTTGCATTTTCGATTTAAAATAAAATGGTGTTATTTCTTAAAGATTGATAACTGTTTAATCACTTTTAAAAATACATTAGAATTTTTAAAAAACGAAATGATGATTTAAATTTCCCTTTTTCAAATTTTGGTTTTTGGCTTTTGAAATAATTCTTTCAAATTTCCGTTTTCAAATTTTGCATTTTAAACAAAAAAAGAAGCTCATTCAATAGGGAAATGTCTCGCAGCATGTCACATCTCAACTCTTGCAGATTTTACTTCTTGTTTGGCGAGGAGTGGCAAAAAATTGCATAATTTAAAATGGCGTTCAATGAGCATTCTTACAGCTTGTTGAATAAAATGCTCTCAGATTACGCAAAGTCTTTAGATACGGTATCTAAACAAAGGTATATCACTAAATTAAACATTCAGGTACAGCCCTGAAAGGTTTATTCAGTATGTGACCCGTATTTATTGACAGAGGAAGACTGGAGTTACGATACAAGACGCTGGCCTGAATATACTTATCCTGATATGTATACATCTCAACATAATAATAATCATTCTCATTATATTCCCTTAAACCTTGCAAAATATTAAAAAAAAGTGTTAAAATACCTGTTGCATACAACTAATATGAGGAATTTTATAAATAAACTTAAATTATTTAACTCAAAATGAAGGTATTGTCCAAAAACACATGCAAACGCTTAGGAACTGCTTCTGTTTTCTGCCACCGGATAATGACGTCATCTATAGCAGAAGAAAACTGACGTAGGCAGTGACGTTGCGACGTTGCGACGTTTCGCCTTATTAGAAAAAAATTCTATAGGTTTTAACTTCTCCTTTCCTGAAACTAAAATTATTTCTGGTACTTTAAAATTATTTCTGGATTTCAATTATTAAATAAATGATTCGTTCTCAACTATTTTGGCATTTGGTTATTTTCCTTTTGGCAACATGGCGGAATGTAAACATTACATCTCATGGGGCAAAAAGTGCTTAAAAAAATAGAAAGACAGTTCTGATGAATTCAAAATTGGTGGCGGAAGAATCCTCATCACTTCCTCATTAATTAGAAATAAATTTCACGAATTTGCTGGAATTATTAGTGAGTAAAATAATAAGTCGAAAAATTACGAACTCGGCATTCAAGTTACATTAAGATACAATGGCGATCATTGCGGGAAATTTCAAAAGTGAGTTTTGTAAGTACGCGTTTTTTAGAATGATAACATTTTTTCTATCAAATGTATTTGGTATATTTTGGAAGCCGAACATCTATAAAATACCGATAAATCGTAAAATTGACATTAATAGGTGCAGAAAACCGAAATATTTGTCTATCAAATTGTCGATTTCGTGAAATTCGGAAAACTGCTTTGGGGAAAAAGCTTCGTTTGCAGTGAAAAACATTTTTAACTTTTTGAAAATGTGCATATCCTTAAAGATGAAGAGTTGTAGAACACATGTAAATAAAAAATTTGTCTACTGGTGGGCGGAAAAGTATAATTTTGCATGCATGAAAATAGTGGAAATTTGCGAAATGGAAAAGAGCTGGCCCACCCGGAATGACATGTTTCTATTACCCGCTTCTTTTGAGTTCGGCGGTTTTAATTGAATAATTTAAAAAGTTTAAAGTTTTGAAAGTTGAGGATGGTATCAGTGCACGCGTCTCGTCCGACCGCGTCCATCGGTACCAGTCGCGATATCCTGCTATGCTCGGTTCGCGAGATTAGCCCGTCCCCGTGTCTGCTGACTAACAAACAAACTAACATGTGTTTACCTTCAGCTGTTATTATATAGACTAGCTGAGTGGCAACCCGATGTGTTGCATTTTCGATTTAAAATAAAATGGTTTTATTTCTTAAAGATTGATAACTGTTTAATCACTTTTAAAAATACATTAGAATTTTTAAAAAACGAAATGATGATTTAAATTTCCCTTTTTCAAATTTTGGTTTTTGGCTTTTGAAATAATTCTTTCAACGTTCCGTTTTCAAATTTTGCTTTTTAAACAAAAAAAAGAAGCTCATTCAATAAGGCAATGTCTCGCAGCATGTCACATCTCAACTCTTGCAGATTTTACTTCTTGCTTGGCGAGGAGTGGCAAAAAATTGCATAATTTAACATGGCGTTCAATGAGCATTTTTACAGCTCGTTGAATAAAATGCTCTCAGATTACGCAAAGTCTTTAGATACGGTATCTAAACAAAGGTATATCACTAAATTAAACATTCAGGTACAGCCCTGAAAGGTTTATTCAGTATGTGACCCGTATTTATAGACAGAGGAAGACTGGAGTTACGATGCAAGACGCTGGCCTGAAGAAACTTATCCTGATATCTATACATCTCAACATAATAATAATCATTCTCATTATATTCTCTTAAACCTTGCGAAATATTAAAAAAAAATGTTAAAATACCTGTTACATACAACTAATATGAGGAATTTTATAAATAAACTTAAATTATTTAACTCAAAATGAAGGTATTGTCCAAAAACACATGCAAACGCTTAGGAACTGCTTCTGTTTTCTGCCACCGGATAATGACGTCATCTATAGCAGAAGAAAACTGACGTAGGCAGTGACGTTGAGACGTTTCGCCTTATTAGAAAAAAATTCTGAAGGTTTTAACTTCTCCTTTCCTGAAACTAAAATTATTTCTGGTGCTTTAAAATTATTTCTGGATTTCAATTATTAAATGACACGTTCTCAACTAATACTTTTTCATTTTGGCAACATGGCCGAATGTAAACAGAAATTCTCATGGGCGAAAAAGGGCTTAAAAAAATAGAATGACAATTCTCAGGAATTCAAAATTGGTGGCGGAAGAATCCTCATCATTTGCTCATTAATTAGAAACAAATTTCACGAACTTGCTGGAATTATTAGTGAGTAAAATATTAAGTCGAAAAATTACGAACTCCCCATTCAGTTACATTAAGATACAATGGCGATCGCAGTGCGGGAAATTTCAAAAGTGAGTTTTGTAAGTACGCTTTTTTAGAATGATAACATTTTTTCTATTAAATGTATTTGGTATATTTTTGAAGCTGAACATCTAGGAAATGCTGATAAATTATAAAATTGACATTAATAGGTGCAGAAAACCGAAATATTTGTCCATCAAAATTGTCGATTTCGTGAAATTCGGAAAACTGCTTTGGGGAAAAAGCTTCGTTTGCAGTGAAAAACATTTTTAACTTTTTGAAAATCTGCATATGCTTAAAGATGAAGAGTTGTAGAACACATGGAAATAAAAAATTTGTCGACTGGTGGGCGGAAGAGTTTAATTTTGCATGCATGAAAATAGTGGAAATTTGCGAAACGGAAAGGAGCTAGCCCACCCGGAATGACATGTTTCTATTACCCGCTTCTTTTGAGTTCGGCGGTTTTAATGGAATAATTTAAAAAGTTTAAAGTTTTGAAGGTTGTGGATGGTACCAGTGCACGCGTCTCGTCCGACCGAGTCCATCGGTACCAGTCGCGATATCCTGCTATGCTCGGTTCGCGAGATTAGCCCGTCCCCGTTTTCTGCTAACAAACTAACATTTGTTTACCTTCAGCTGTTATTATATAGATTGTTCGTATTTTAAATGAAGTGTATTAAACATTGAATACTTTAAACAACACTTTTTATTTTAAGAATACACCACAATTATTTTTCATTAAAAACGTAGGTAGTGATTTCTATTATATAAAATTACTTTTATCTTCCAATTGATTAAAAAGTAAGAAAAAAGGATCCCACTCAAACTGATATGTGAAGGGATTGCTACAATAAAGAGGTAGCTTCTCCATGGGGGAATTTGCAGCTAGGGTACTATCTTGTTAAAAAAAACTCTCGTTTGATGCCAGAAAGAGGTAGCAACAATCGTACTTTATCTTGTTACTGAAGAGAAGGATCTGCCTGACACGTTAGTTACCCTTTTTTCCCCTCAAATGACTGACGCGGTTTGTTACAGCAGTGGTTCTTAACCGTGAGTGCGAGACAGCATTTCTAGGGGTGAGCGAGAAGGTTCCAAATTTTTAATGAAAATTACCAGTTGAGTGAATCATTTGATGTATACTTTTCCCCTGGAAATATAAGGATAATTAATAGATGGATCCATTTTTGTTTGACCTAAATTCAATGAACGACAACGTTTTGTTAAAAGACGATCTTATCGCAATACGAACTAAGGCACGTATTGAGATGGAATTCGAAAAACTGGACTTAGAACAGTTCTGGTGTACGTTGCTAGAACTTCATCCAGAATCGGCAAATGCAGCCTTAGAGACACTTTTACCAATTGCCACCACTTGCCTTTGGGAAATGAGATTTTCATCACTTTTGCACATCGAAACAAAAGCCAGATATCGCTTAAATGGATCTGGAGATTTATGTATGGCTCTTTCAAAATAAGAGCCTCGTTTTAAAAGGATAATTATGAACAAACAACAACAACGTAGTCATTGTAAATGTAGATATTGCTTTATATGCAACTAGATTTATTAGTCGGCTTCGCTCGGAATTCAGTTTCTGTTATTGTTTTTCAATGATTAGCCTCATGTTATGATGTTCTAAAGTTATAACAACTCTTAAACAAATTAATTTCATTTTTTCAGTAATAAAAAAATTATTTATTAACTAATTTGTTGTTATTTTAATACTTGCCAGTACACAACATTTTTTGTTTCTTTTTTATCATCTGCGACAATGTATAATTCTGATTGATTCCTTTCTCTAGATATTCTCACTCGCGCTCTTCTGATTTTTTTCATCACATTGCTCATTTCTCAACAATCTTTGACATTTTGCCCTAACTTCTGCAGGATTAAAAGTTGCTCTCTTCTCTTTGCGCATTTTAAAGCATTAATTTACAGCTAGTCAATAATGCTTCAATGGATTTATTATTATAGAAAAAGAATCAATAACGTTTGAATGGATTGAGAACACATTCAATATTAAAGCAAGGCCAATCTGATAATTATTATAGAAAAAGTTTAAACACATATTTCATGCTCGGAATTCTTTCTCAAAACTAAATCGTCTGCTACGTTTCAATGCCACTTTCAGACTTTCTTAATTAGAATATACAAGTATTTCATGATTGTAATTCTTTGTCAAAACTAAATCGTCTGCTATGTTTCAATGTCACTTTAGTTCCATAAACCTATTCTTCCAGCAATTAAAAGACTGGCTTTTAAATTTTACAATACTTTCTCTCATACAACTAATCCTATTCTTCACAGCCTTCCTCCCTTTACAGGAAGGTTACGCAGCACTTATCAACAGTGGAGTTTTGTGTTCTAATAAACATAATGATGTATATTGTTTGATTGCGAAATATAAGGATGAAATGGAACTAACCCGCATATACATCGCACAAAATTATATGTGATTTTACGATGGTTTTCAACCAGACAACGCACCAGATGATTCAGGCGTTAAACATTGGGGGAATGGGACGATTGAAAAATGTAATTCTCTGTTTGTAAATCCAATATATATATGTTGTATTTCAATTGAAGTTTTCTTTAAATAAAATATTATGATAGTAGTTTGTATCTTTTTCCGAAATATTTTTTTCCTAGAAGCAGATTAAACATACATTTGGTGGTAAGAAAGAGGTAGCCCCAGTAATCCCATGTACCACGTCATCTAGATGAAAAAAATTTTGAGTGGAAATACTGCCCTAATATGTAATAATTAATGAAATTTATGAAAACGAATATTTTCACACAACGTAGAAATTTGAATTTTCAAAGGTTTTTAAGGGTTTTCAGAAACCTTGAAAAATTGGAGTTACCTCCATATGAAGCAAACCCTTCCATTTTACTATAGAAAGTGAGAAAAAACTTACATTAAAAATATTCCTTAAGAACCAGAAAAAAAATCATTTAAAAAATATCTTCTCTTCGGAACTCCGTGTTTAAAACTGCATATAACATCCTAAAACTCTATCCCTAAAAAATTAAGAAGTTTTTTTGTCTTGTGACGATATGGACAGTTTCTCCCAGATAGTTGAGCATAGACTAATCCAGAAATAAGGAGTTTAGATTTTAAAACAAAAAAGTATTTATTTACACTTAATACAATCTCGAATTAACGAACAAAGATTCCGCCCGAAGGCACCGGGGAATTAAGAATTATCCACTGAACAGTCTGTGTCACATCGACTACGTGATACGGCACTAAGCCCAGGATTCAAAGTTCCCAAATAAACGATGTCTGTCCTAAGCCAACAGTTGTCTATCACCTTCCGAGAGTAGATCAATTATATCTCTCTCTCTCTCTCTCGCTCCGTGCAGCCGCCTGCGCGCGAAACCCCAATGCAGACTTCCGGTCCGACATCATCCAGTCTGGCAATGCTAGATTTATGAGTCTTGAACAGTAAATTGTCCTCTGCCGTTGAGAAGGGGGTTAACGTAACGGACTTTTTTCTTGAAGACTGTCCGTTGGAGAATGTTCGTTGAAGAATTTCTTATTCTTCACAGTCTGCTCTACAATACAATTTGCAAAGTTTTTTTTATCCTACGCCCGTCTTCGACATTTCTGCCATCAGTCGACGAGCAGCCCAATATAGAGATGAAGATGTAGAAAAGTGAGAGATAAAATTATCCTCCACAGAGTTGTCTGTAATAAACTTTAAAACAATGGGGCAGTTTTTGAGGTGGTTACCATCCATATCACCCTGGCGGCACAGAGGACAACAAGCTGAATCGCTGATGCTGTAAAGAATTCGTCGAATAGTAGCGTAAAACATGCCGATACAATCAAGTAATATATTAAACGAAATGATTTATTTACAAATGAGAAGAGGTTGATGAATTAGGATGATTGCACATTATATGATGCTCTCGAGATGACGATCGAGAAACTAAGCTGCAAACCTTCAGTACATATCAGAAGTCTAACCGCGAAAGTTATTTGACTTCTTACATGGGAAATTAGGATGCGCAACAATCACTTCTGCCGGAATCACGTACTCGGCCGATAATCAATTGTCCAGATTCTTCTGGGATCTAAAGAACGAGCTATCTATAATAGCTATACGGTTTCTTCTCGAAGCAAGATGACAGGGAGTCGGGATGCTTTGCCTCGCACGAGAACTTACGAGGAATCGTAATCTACGGCTTCAACGCCGGAGTAGCGACCTTCTAGATGCAGGTCTAGGGGCTAACTGATTTTTTTCTTTCGCAGCGACGCTACTCGCCATTCTTTCGCCGGGAACGCCCGAAATTTAAAAGTGTTTTAATTGGTGCCTTTAAAGTGACATCACTTTTCGGAGCTCCGATTGGCGAGACACTTCCCTCGTCATCAGATGAGCTGATCACTTAAGACGATTAATTGTTCCCGATCATCATGGATCAAGGAGCGAACCAGAACTAATGTCCTTTCAACTTTATGTCTCAATCTTAGACACACTGGCGCCTCAGATCCAGGTTGGCATTGTCGTTACCGCTTTGTGTCGCCGCTTCTGTTGTTCGGATGTTCGCCTCGGGAACCCTTTGTTGATCCTTCTGATGGATCGTGAATTGAAATTCTGATGGATCGTGAGAGGGTTTTGCTCTAAATTGGGAGAATCAATGGATTCTTCACAATGCCTATCCGATGCAGTTGTTTTTGTAGATAATAAGGTCCAGTTGTCATACAAAAGAAAGCAACTCCAACAGACCGAGGCAAGGAATTAGGGATTTTATTACTTTTGTTGAGCAGGATTTTCTACCTCTTATCCACAGCTGTATCAACATAAGGATATTCTATTAGCTTTCGTTTTGTTGTAAATAATTCTTTTAATATTTCGCAGAGGCAGAGTAGAATCAGGCTGGGCTATAAAAGATCCAGCCTTGGCTAGTTTATCAGCCTGCTCATTTCCAAAAATATCACAATGGCTCGGAATCCATTGAAGAGCAATGCTTTTTCAGGTTTTCTTTAGATCGAGAAGCTTCATTCTCAAAGAATGAACGTGGGCATTTTCGTTATAGTTCAAACTGGTAAGCAACAAAATAGCAGCTTGAGAATCAAGTACTATTCGCAAAGTACACTTGCATGTATAAAAATCTAATTTCAAATGTAAATTACGTTTATGTTTAATCTACTTAATTCAAATTGATAATTACTAAAGAATAAAATTCATAATTAATGATATTCATTCAATTACTCTATCCCTTTGCAGAAAGATAGGAAGTAATGACATGTATAAAAATATCTTAATTAAAAACACATAACTTAAGGGTTTTTACTTAAAGCTGGTGCAGTAATTCGACAAAAATTTGAAAAGCTTCCTCCAAAGCCTTTGATTACTTAAGATACATGAATATTCCAAACTTTAAAGTACTTTCATCAACCAACTGAAAATGACATTCATTAGAAAAAAAAACCTCAGATTTTTTTTGCCTTCTCTGTTCCTTGAAATTCCTAAAATATGAATAATAAATGCATTTTAATATTAATTACTTAAAAGCAGCAGATGTACTTTTGGAATATTTTTTAAAATTATTTTGCATAAATTACTACATTCAATTAAGACTTACAGTTGTTTACATTTTTTTATGTGAGCAGAAAACAGAGCGAAAAAATAAAGCTTTCTTTACGACATAAGACAGTCTCATAAGTGTTAATCCCATACAGGTAAAGAAAAGTTAAAAAAAATCACTATCCTAAAATCAAGAAACACTGCCCTCGGAGATTTTATATTTGGCATTAAAAAAATTTTAGATTTTGTAAAAGCTTGTGATTTAAAATTAGATTTTGTGAAATAGGCTGCAATTTTAATGCAATGGTATCCATGCATGCATAATGTATGACAGTATTCTAAAAACGGAATGAACAAAAATAGTCAAAACGCAAAAATATAGTACATAAATAGTGCAATGTCACAAACTGCAAACGAAATCTAAATTTAAGACGAAATTCAGTAACAAAAGTGACACAAATTTACGTAATTACACCTGTAAATATTGTTAATTACCTTATACAACAATTCACATGTTAGCTAAATTATCAGTCAACTTACTTCATTTAAATAGTTTCAGATTTGAGGATAAACATCCCCTACATTACTCCTAAATGTCTAAATTTCAGTTAAAAAAATATTTCATTTAAACCCCTTTGTGCAATGAGGTGTTTTACGAATGTTGACTTTCTTATTTCCTTTTTAAATAAATAATCTATAAATATAAAACAGTTCCGTAACTGACTCACTGACTGACATACAATGCACAGACCAAACCGCTGGACCTAAAGGGCTGAAATTTTGCATGGCAATTCTTCTTATAGTGTAGGGGTGTACTAAGAGAGATTTTTGAAAAATTCTTCTTAGATTTTTTTAAAATAAAATTTTTAAGCTGTTTCAGAAACTTTTAAGTTTGCATTTAAAATAATAATGTGATGGTTATACAATTTATATCACAAGAAATATCATAAAAATTCCTTTAAAATGAAATCTTTTTCGAATTTTTACCTCTATTTTCTGATTTTTGGTGAATTTTTAAATATTAATTTTTTTAATTTAATTTATTAAATGCCGATCACGTGATTTCTTTTCTGGTACTTTAAATAAATTTATCGTCACGTGCATAACAACTAAATAGACAAAAAAAATCTTTCTTGCTAATGCGGCAGAAGATTGGACATTATTTTGTCTATAAAAATATCCCTCACGATTACTTTATAAATATATATATTTTTTCCTACATCAATTCTATATATTGATCGTCGTATTTATTATGAATATATATATATATATATATATATATATATATATATATATATATATATATATATATATATTGGCATTAATTGCATACATTGACCGTTGTATCTAATTTGAATGTACTCCGTAGCGAAGTGCGGGTTTTCAGCTAGTAATTTCATATTTGTAGTAAACTCCTGGCGGACATAAGAAAATTATGACACTCTCAAAAGCCTTCCAATTATTGCTCATATTTTCTTAATTTACATTCATTGAATTTACAATTAAATAAAAATATGTAGTTCATACAATGGAAATATATAGAAAAATCCGGTTACTCCGCGTTAAGCACCACGGGATTAAATTATTACTTCTTCCTGTTTGAAACTTCATCAATATTACTTTATTTTTTGCCAATTTTGGCGAAATTGAAGACGACAAAAACGAAATCTCCTTAAGTGATAACATAGGATTTTATTGCTTACTGTATTTTGAAATTTTTGGTTGAACAAACAATTACGTCAGAATTTTGCACTAATTTAAAACTCTTTATTCTTTTAAAAATCATCATTTAGGAATAACTGTTAAATAGAAAGTTTCAGTGAACGTTATATTGATTGGAATTTTACTATTTTTTGCCATTTATGTTTAGAGAGTAGTATAGAGGCAAGTCAATTGGCCGGATGGTAAGTCAAAAGGTGCAATTAAGTCTTGTCAAATTCATGGCATTAATTCATCTTAAAATTAATTTTACACCGGTTTGATTTGGTTTGGGTTGGTTTGGTTGAGAAATCTACATTCTTTGTCTTGCTAAACAAGGCCTAATTAGATCGGAACCTACTGCTTAAGGCTGCTGTGTACTAACCTTATTGGATTTGCTCACCTCAAACTTATGTGTTTACTATTTACAGTTATATAAATGCTGATAATCCAATACAAATGGTATTTTCCGATAGCCTGAACTTTTCTGCACCTTGCAATACGATTCTTTTTATAAATTTTGTCCACCAAAGGAATTTAGGATCGTTTAATACACAAGCCCACGGTCATAAAAGCGGAGATAGGAACCGCAGGCCTTGGTCCACATTGCTGAAAAGCAATTCGGACTGTTGTCCCATGAGTTAGTTAACACACATTAGACCAGATTTTTCCCCCGAATAATTTAAATTAAAAAAATATTATTTTCTTTTTATTTAAAAAACTAAAAATGCCCCAAGGTTTTCTGTCTCTATTACGGGATACAATTCAATTTTAAAAAAATCTCAATCCAAGTCTGCAATTCTTGGACACATTTTCTCCATAGGTCAACATTGAGGTGGCCGAATACAGTAGGGTTATTACACATCAGATTCAAGTCAATTCCGAACGGCTACAAACGTCCATGCCAATTGTGAAACTCGAAACCACAAACTCTGGTGCCGAAGTGCCCTATCCATTTGGCCATTCCCAGGAATATACAACAGAAGACTAAGAAGAGAAGTGCTGATTAATTTTACACATCAAGCAAAGAGCACACAGAAAGTAAAGAGATCGACGAAAATAATGGAGTCTAAACTCCCATACTGAAGTAAATTCACAATTTTTAAGGTTTAATATGCGTTAAAACTAATGGCTTTAGGTAACATGACATCATCAGAACTGAGAATGTGGAGTAGAATATTTTGAGTGCTTTCAGACAATACAAGTGGGAAATAGGAAAAATACAGAAGTGATCAGAACCATAAACTTTTAACATCAATGCGTCACCGAGTTTTTAAACTGACAGAAAATAATTAAATGCCTAATAAGTCACATTATAAAAAAATAGTCAATGTAAAATATTCTTGTAGTCAACTTTCGGATTTAAGTTTGTTAATCTACAACATTGTAACAGGTGGCAGAAATATTCTGTCATCAAAATACCATGTTTTACAGACCATAGTACTCACCAAACGATAAGACACACCTCAAATTTGGGGGAGAAAAATTTGTGCAAAATTTTTTTTAGAAAAGAAAATTTTGCATTTTGCTAGGTATATAAAGATACTTCCAATTTCTTACTTAATAAAGATAAAAAATATGTATAATAAATTAAATAATATATATATATATATACTAAAGAAAAATATTCCAACAAAGCTAGATATTATTTATCTAGCTCTGTTGGAATATTTATTTTTAGTTATATTTGTCCATTTTCAATATGAGGATTTGCTGCATCTGCACAGTCTTTTATTGAAAAGTTATAAGTTTTCAACGATAGAATAGGTTTTCAGTTAATTTGTTTGGCAGTCTATGCCTACTTTATAATTTTTTGTTTGAGTTGAATTGTTTATATTATTATACTTTATATATATATATATGCAGGGTGTCCCTAATTAAAGTCCCACTTTCAAAAGGCTGTAAAAAAAGAACCACTAGTCAGTATGACTTCAAATTTGAACTGAAAATACTAGAAGAAGGGGGAAACGATTTGGCATAATAAAAAAAGTTCCAAAATGTATCAATAGATGGCGCTGTAAGCGGTTGGAACTTTTTTTATCATTCCAAATCGTTTCCCCCCTTCTTTCAGTATATTTAGTTCAAATTTGAAGTCATTCTGACCAGTGGTTCTTTTTTTTTTTTGCAGCCTTTTGAAAGTGGGACTTTTAACACCGGGTGTCCATAATTAAAGTCCCACTTTCAAAAGGCTGCAAAAAAAGAACCACTGGTCAGAATGACTTCAAATTTGAACTGAATATACTGGAAGAAAGGGAAAACGATTTGGCATAATAATAATAATAAAAAAAGTTCTAACTGCTTACAGCACCATCTATTGATGCAGTTTGGAACTTTGTTTTAGAACTTCGTTTTGGTACTTTGTTGGGACTTTAATTATGGACACCCTGTATATATATATATATATATATATATATATATATATATATATATATATATATATATCTGTATATATATATATATATATATATATATATATATATATATATATATATATATATATATATATATGTATGTATATATATATATATAAATATATATATATATATACAGGGTGTTTCATATTGAATGGGACAAAAAGAATAGAATAGTACAAATTCTGTAATTCATTTATTTAGCCGAAACAATATAATTCTGAAACTACAATTATATAAGTTTTTTCTGGGAACAGCGGAAACTCTTCCGGTTATGAAATCGCCGCTAGAGGCACTGCTAATCAAAATGGCGCCATCCATGCAGGAGAAAGTGTACTGTGTTTTGAAATACGTCAAAACATCTTCGTTTATCGTTCCCTCAGTTGGAGGAAGGGGTTTCCGACTTCGTTCTGCAGGTAGACAGTGCTCCACCACATTGACACAAAAACGTATGTCAATACCTGAACGATAATCTATCTCATTAATGAATTGACCGTGCTGGGTCAAACGATATGCCATTGCTTTGTTGGCCACCGAGATTCCCAGATCTAACCCCTTGGTATTTTTTTTTCCTATGGGGTTTTGTTAAAGACAAAGTGTTCGTGCCTCCATTTGTACTTGACTTAAAGCAACTGAAGCAGTGGATAATTGAAGTGTTCGAATCATTAACAAAGGATATTCTATCACGAGTGTGGCAGGAACTGGAATACCGCATAGATATTTGCCGTGTCACCAGAGGGGAACACATAGAACATCTATAGACAATTGGATAACTATAGTTTCACTGTAAATTTGATTTATCAAAATAAAGTAATTACAGCGCTCACAGGTCTGCTTTATTTTTGTCCCTTTCAATATGAAACACCCTGTATATATATATATATATATATATATATATATATATATATATATATATATATATATATATATATATATATATATATATATATATATATATATATATATATATATATATATATATATATATACATATATATATATATATATATACATGTATATATATATACATATATATATATATACATATATATATATATATATATACATACATTTATATATATATATATATATATACATACATATATATATATACATACATATATATATACATATATATATGTAGGACGGCGTCTAGGGGTAAGTAACTTTACGGAAAGAATTATACGAAAGAAATAAAAAGTTTAATATCTAAACTAACATTTTATTTACTTTTAAACACATAAAGAGAAGACATCACGCTATTTACAATTTACAAATTTACGAGGAAGGTAAATTAAGGTTTTACTACAGACCATGGTTCACCTGTGAGATGGGGACTCCGAAATATCCCAATTCGTTTAGCGAATTCGATAAAAACGCGACGCGGGAAAGGTACGACTTTACTCGTCCATGTCAGCGGGGGTCTGCGAGTGAGCTTCAAATGCTCTCCGAAAAGGTGACGTCACGCGCGTGCAAAGCTTTCCTATTGGACGCTTAAGCCCAACGGAATAAAATTCCTTCAGGCCGAAGTCTCCATCTCTCACAAATCAATTTTCTACAAGTTCGGCCATCCTGCAATCACTGACCTCAGTGATCTGACTTTACATAAAACGATTGGCCTAAAACATCACTAAATAAATGTACATCAAAATTTCCGAAATGATTTAGATATGAGAAATAACCATACAATTCGCGCAGATGTATTACAATGAGGAAATACAATAAACGAAAATAAAATCAAAACACAGTAAACAATTATGAATAAAAAGAAAAAACGTTTAATCCCTCATCCTGGTGAGTAGGATTTCATTAGATCGGCAGACGATGAGGTCAATCTAGGACCCTCGTGGTTACCTACTTTCTCTAACTCGTATCTATCTCTAGGCTTTACTTCGATAACTCTATATGGTCCTAAAAACTTAGGCCTTAGCTTCAAGCCTGTTCCAAATTGTGTTCTTCGGATGACTACTAGATCTCCCTGCTGATACTCAGGGGCCTTCTTGCATTTCTTATCGTAGGTTCTTTTATTTTCAGCCTGGATCTTCTGAATGTTTCTTTTCGCATCTTGTCGTAATTGGTTTCTTTGCTCTTGAAATTCTTCCACCATCTCTTCCATTAGCAGATTTTTTAGGGGAAGGTCCCCCTTATTTCTCATGATGACGCCAGTTAATAGTTCAAATGGAGACCATTTAGTACTTCGGTTGGAGGTGCTGTTTAGAATTCTTTGCAGTGGGTCTACGAATTTGTACCACTTGGTAGGATCGACGATGGATATCTTGGTCAAAACAGGGATAAGGGTTCGGTGGATTCTCTCCACTTGACCGTTTCCTCGCGGTACGCCAGTGGTGATTATCAGATGTTGGATGTTCTCTTCGGTACAATAGTCACTAAACACTTTGGAGATGAAAGCAGAACCTCGATCTGTTATTATTCTTTGGGGATTGCCGAAAGTCTTTTGTTGCAATTTCAATTTATCGAGGGCATCTTCTGCGGTGGTAGATCTTACGGGATACAGCCAGGTGAACTTCGTGAAGGCGTCGACTATTGTGAGGATATGTTGGTACCTTTTGTTGGTAGAGGGCATAGGACCAATGAAATCTACGTGATAGGTGCTTAACGGTACATCTTCTTTCGGAATAGGGTATAGGAAACCTTCTTTATTCCCCCTCTTTCTGTTGGTTAAAATACACGGTACACAGTTAACGATCACGTTTTGCACTTGTCTGCTTAAATTAGGTATGAAATATTCTCGTTTAACTATTTCTTCTGTTTTTGCAGCTGCGAAGTGTCCTTTCTCAAGAGCTAGCTTGATTAGTTCAGTTTGCATATATCTTGGTACTACTATTAATTCACGGCCATCTACGTATTTGTATAATATTTCGTTTTTAATGAAGAAGTCTGAAGTAGGGTTTGTTTCAATCAGTGATTTAAAATTGTGAGTGTTTTCGTCTCCTTGTTGAGCTCTTTTCAATCTGGCAGTGAGAGTATCGCTTGTAATTATGGCGACGGGGTATCGGCTTAAAGCGTCTACATGTTGCATTCTCTGGCCGGGTCGATGCACAATTTCGTAATCATAATTTTCCAACAGTAGTGCCCATCTCGCTATACGAGTAACTAAATCTTTTTTGCCCATAGTCTTTTGAAAAGCTGAACAGTCCGTTATGATTTTGAAATGTTGCCCTAGAAGGTAGATTCGAAATTTCTTTAAAGCAGTGACAACAGCAAGAATTTCCAGTTCATAGCTACTGTATTTCTCCTCGGCTGGAGTAGTTTTCTGCGACATGTATTGAACAGGGTGTAATTTTCCGTCATCCGCTTCCTGGAGCAAAACAGCGCCATATCCTTGTTGGCTTGCATCGGTGTGTAGTTCGGTCCTTTTCCCTTGCTGAAAAATGCTTAAAACGGGACTTTCAGTTAATAGTTTCTTGAGCTTTTCGAATGCTTCAATTTGGGCTTGTTCGAATACAAATGGATTGTCTTTTCTTGTTAGATCACTCAGAGGTTTCGCTATTTTAGAGTACGCAGGAATAAATTTTCGAAAGTAGCCGGTTAGTCCTAAAAAACTCTGGATTTGCTTGACCGTTGTTGGCACTGGGAACTTCTTGACGGCTATCGTCTTCGCAATTGATGGGCGTATTGTTCCGTTTTCGACGACGTGACCCAAAATTTCGACTTTCCTACTTAGGAATTGACATTTCTCAAATTTAATTTCTAAGCCATACTTCGAGGCAACTTCAAACACTTTCTTTAGTTTTTCTAAACCTTCTTCTTCATCTTTTGCCGGAATTATCAAATCGTCCATGTAAATTACTACAATACCTTTTCGCATTAGTTCTCGAAAAATACTATACACATATCTTTGGAATACGCTGGGACTAGTGCTTAGGCCGAAAGGTACTTTATTGAACTCGAATTGTCCATCTGGAACAACGAAGGAGGTGAGATGTTTGCAGTCTTCATTGACATCGACATGGAAAAATCCATTTCTCAAATCTAACGTAGTGTACACCTTGGATTCTTGGAGTTTATCTAATACGTCTTCTATCAACGGCAATGGAAACCGATCCTTGACCAGTTTCCGATTCAACTTTCTGTAGTCCACACACAATCTAGTGGTGCCATCTTTTTTCTTGACTAGCACAATTGGACTCGCATATTCGGACGAGCTTGGTCTTATAATTCCTTGTTCAAGCCATTCGTCGACATGCTTGTTAACTGCTTGGTTCTCGGTAAAGGATAAGCGACGTGCAGGCTGGTAAATCGGTATGTCATCTTTCAAAATAATCCTCATGGACACGTTTGTCGTTTCGGTCTTATTTGGCTCATAGTTGGAGATCAATTCAAACAGTTCTTTTCTTATTCGTGGATTGCTAACATGTTTGATTTCAATTTCGTCTTCAGTTTTCGCTTCGTATACTTGCGTGTGCATGAACCAAGTTTTATCTTCATATTTACGGAACTGAACACTTTCTTTGTCGAAGAAGACGGAGGCTTGTTCCAAAATATCTGATCCGATTACTGCCTGAAATTCTAAACACGGCGTAGGTACGATGTACCACGTGAGGGAATATTCTTTTCCATCCAATTCAATTTTCCGTTGGAACGACCCTTTTGTTTTGACTTCGTACTTCCCTAATCCAGATAACACTACTGTGTCTTTCGAGAGTTCTGAGGGTTTGATTATTCCTTCGCACATATCTTCACGAATGAGTGTCGCTGAACTGCCGGTATCGATGAGAGCTTCAAAAGTCTTGTTATCCATGGTTATTTTCTTCGTTTTAACTCTTTCTTGAGAGATTCGTGAGCAGACTTGAACCGGAGAGCTTGCAGATTTATTAATGTTTGGGTTTTTGGGTCGCTTTGTACAATCTACGGCATAATGACCCTGTCCTTTGCAGTAGCTACAGATTAGTTGCTTATTTCTTAAGGCGTAAGGAGTTCCGTTCGATTGAAAGTATTTTTTTCATGCCTATTGTTCCCAATTTGGAAATGTTCAGGTTTTCAAGAATAAGTATCGCTAGATCCTCTGGCTTCATATTTTCCTTTCGCGAATGAGTTGGATGACTTCGGTTTTAACGTTCTTCGGACATCTTCATATTCTTCAAATTTTTTAGCTAGTTCGGAAGGTGAGTTAATAGTAGACCATTCGTCTAGAAAATGTTGCTGAAACTCGTAAGGTGCTTTCTTCTTAATTTGATCGGCTATAATTAACTCTCGTAGTTGATCGAAGGTTTCTATTTTCAAACCGGAAGTCCATCCGTCGAAATACGTCTGCAGTTCGTAGTGAAAATCTTGCCATGTTCGCTCATCAGATTTTTGGTGAGATACAAATAGTTGACGAAGTTTTTCCGGAGACAACTTAAATCTTTTCAATAGTAAATACTTGACGTGGTCGTAATCATTACATTTATCTGCTGGTTCTCTTGCGATCAGATGAGCAACGTCAATGGGTATCAATCCTATCAGTCTCTGTACCCAATCTTTCTTCGGCAAAAATATCAATTCTGCGTGCCGTTCAAATAAGGTGAGGTTCAAGCTGATGTCATCCTTCATATTAAACTTATGGAAAGTTTCGTGAATCGGTTTATTCGGCGCTTGGACGTTTTCGGCGTTGTTCGTCGTATTGACACTGTTGAGCCTGTATTCGTAATTTCTCGAGTTCATGTCCTCGCTCTTCTCGCTTCTGTTCAATTTCTCTATCTTCTGCTTCTCGCCGTAATTTTTCTTCTTTTTCTTCTGCTTTTCGGCGTAATTTCTCTTCTTTTTCTTCTGCTTCTCGACGTACGCGTTCCTCAGCTATGCTATCGATCAGTATTTTGACATCTTCCTCTACGTAATTTGGACTTTTCACGATCAGTTCTTTTATTCGAAGTTTAGTTGAACCCTCTTGGATACTTAACGACAATTCTGAGGTAAGTTCTATCAAGTCTTCCCTTTTCTTAGAGAGAAGAAATGCCATTTCGTATAAAAATAAATCGGAGTGGTAACCCAGAGAACAAATTTAATTTAAAGCTTAGTTCAATATTTCTTAAAAACTTATTCTCAATGTGAGAAATTTATTTAGTCGCACTTAAAAAAAGAAAAACGCTTGCTCAACCAGAAAGAAAGATAAAACGTGAACAAAAAAATGCAATCTCTTACGATATTCGAATAAAACAAACAAATATTAGAAACTTCTGAAATCCGAAAATGGCACTAAAAGCATATGCATAAACAACTTTTCAATTATTCACAATACCCAATTATTCATAAACAACTTTTAAAAAATATATATCCTGCTCTGGTTTTAAAAGATGCAATAAACGAACATTATTTGAACTCATGTTTTCACACAAAATGCAAAAAATCCATTCTCAGCATTAGACTAAACAGAGAGAGAAAGACAAACACTCATCTCTTTTCCGCAACCTGTCGCGACAGCTATTCGCCTAATGTCTGCGAACGAGCGGAAATGATTTTTTTATTTTATTACTCTACTGTTAACATCTGATAGCAAACAAACACTCTGAGGGAAAAACTTTAGCTTTTCAATGTTCTATATCGAACAAGGCTGTATACCATAAAAATGGGTTAATTGATATCAGAAAAAGGTTAAATATTTAAATATAGACTATTCTTAATTTATAAACATGGAAAGATAAATATTCAAATGAAATTTCGACACTTATATATTTCATACAACGTAATAGAAATATCACTCGAATAATATGACTATGTTAATACCATTTTGTACAATCAATGTATTGGCGATTGTTCTTTGGCGTTGTCTCCTTGGCTTAATAATAAACATCACTGACCTGGCGATGGCGATTTCTCGGCGATTGGTGTGCTGTCCCTCTTTCTCTGGCGGGCTGATTTCTTTGGCGAATCTGTTAGCTGTGGACTTAAAAAAATACATTAGCATAAGATGTTGGTCTGTGAGCGAAAACCGAAATGGTGAACCGGAAAGGAAAAAAATGCTCTTAGTTAAAAATAAAATTCTTCAAACCGAAAACGGAAGTAAAAGTAAGGATGTTCCTAGGCAAATGCCTAATGTAAGGAAGCAGGTTGTAATCCCGGTCGAGCCCCCAATTTGTAGGACGGCGTCTAGGGGTAAGTAACATTACGGAAAGAATTATACGAAAGAAATAAAAAGATTAATATCTAAACTAACATTTTATTTACTTTTAAACACACAAAGAGAAGACATCACGCTATTTACAATTTACAAATTTACGAGGAAGGTAAATTAAGGTTTTACTACAGACCATGGTTCACCTGTGAGATGGGGACTCCGAAATATCCCAATTCGTTTAGCGAATTCGATAAAAACGCGACGCGGGAAAGGTACGACTTTACTCGTCCATGTCAGCGGGGGGTCTGCGAGTGAGCTTCAAATGCTCTCCGAAAAGGTGACGTCACGCGCGTGCAAAGCTTTCCTATTGGACGCTTAAGCCCAACGGAATAAAATTCCTTCAGGCCGAAGTCTCCATCTCTCACAAATCAATTTTCTACATATATACATATATATATACATATATATACATATATATATATATATACATATATATATACATATATATATACATATATATACATATATATATATATACATATATATATACATATATATACATATATATATATATATATACACATATATATATACATATATATATATATATATATATATATATATATATATATATATATATATATATATATATATATATATATATATATATATATATAATTAAATATTCATTTCATTTTAATGTTGCTTCCGGTCTATAATAAGACACACCCCAATTTTAATTCGATTTTTTTATGTGAAAGGATGCGTCTTATGGTCCGAGAAATACGGTACTTATTGTTCCTCGCATTTTTGTTCTCTCACATAAATTTAAATATGTTTAAAAAAAAAACACTCCTAATTTGTTTTTCCTTAAAAGAAAAAATATTAAAAATCACGTTTTACCAAAAGACTTATTTCTGTACGAAGGAGATATTTATAAATTAAAGAAATGTTTACGCATCTAGCGATGATCTATTTTTCATTTCACCGGAGGTAGTCGCAAAGTTAAAACATAAAGGCTAAAAGAATATTAATTTCGTTAAGAAATAACGTAAAGTTGATATTTTCTTTAAAAGAAGCACGGAGAGATTAATGTAATTATTTAAAAAAAAAAATTTTCTGCTTCTAGAATACCCGATACTGAATTAATGAAATAATGTTTTAGAACTGTAAGCGTAGTTCATGATTTTACGTAAACTGAAGCAAAATAGCCGAAGAATAGTTTTCTCAAAAGGAAAACATCTCTGATAAATCAGTTTTTAGTTATAAATATATTATCTGATCACAGAATACTGCATATGTAATGTGGGCGGATTCTGCATGTAATCATATTCTATTTTCAAGTCAATAGACATTACGGGAGTAAATATTTTAGCACTGATAAAAAAAGAAAAAGCACAAGAGTGCACTCAAGAAATATCCCCTTATTTCTTTTCATTCAGTAGAATATTGAATTAAGCAACGGTTTGTTATTTAATAATAATGATAACAGAAAAAGTTAGAGTAGGTCTTTCACTAAGGTCAAGTTAAAGGGTGAAAAATATATTAATGCATACATAAATGCATAAAGTGAGGAAAAAATATATGCATGTAAAAATGTTGAGGTTAGAGATGGTTATAAAAAGAGCAATAGAAAAACAATTTCGAAATTTTGAACCAAAGCAGCCATTTTAACGTAGACAGATGCTTCGACGTTAAAATCGAAAACGACTTTTAGATGTCTACTTTGTAGTAATTTAGAGCTGTATCATTAGATACTTTAACATTAAATAAATACAAATAACCGATCAAAAATTCAATTCGTCTGATGTAAGAAACATATCATAAAGGAGTGAATAATTTTGAAAATAATGGTTTATCTTAGACTAAGTACAACTAAGTTGTACTAATTCCAAAGACGTAACATCTACTGAAATAAATCCATAATTAAGGATTTAAAGGAGTTCGGATTACCATAAAAAATAATCAATAGCACAATTATTTATTAATGATTTGTTACATTGAAAAGTTTAATATATCTTATTCATAATTATTCTGCAGAAAAATAAATTATTAAAATCACATTAAAAAATTCTTTAAATCATCTTAAATTAGTGAACTGTTTTAAAATAGTCACATCTTTAAAAGAACTGAAAACTCTCTGTACACGACCGTGTGGTGTGTTAAAGAAACAAAATTAAAAGCGGAATGAAGTCAATTTAAGTTTATTGCAGAACAAAAACCTATGCGACCGATTGTCACATGGCTAAGCAACAACAACCGCCAAAAAACGAAGTGTTGCCACACAGAGCGGAAGAAACTACAGGAGAATATTTAAAAATGTAAATACTTACAAAAGCGACATCTACATACAAATAGCTCGGAACATTCCGGCCGCCTTGAAGCCCTCAGGGGCTTCAAACAAACATAATTGAAAATCTAAAAAAAAACTAAACAAAAGGATTAATAACAAATTTTTAACAAAGTTAATATTTGGGAATATAAATGAAATTAGATATCAATTGAAATCTAAAATTAATGTCAAGGTTCAGCTTAAAGATCAAAATGTTCAAGTTCAAAATGTCAAAATTCAGAATGTTTCACTGGTAATGGGCAGATCTTGACAATGGGTCTTTTGATTTCACTATTTGAAGTGCGAATGCTTACAACTCTAACCTTTCCATCAGAGCCGGGGTGGACACGAGTTATTCGACCTAATTTCCATTGGAGAGGAGGGATGTTGTCTTCTTTGATCAAAACTAAATCATTCACAGATAAATTATCGTGAGATTTTCTCCACTTATTTCTATGTTGTAGTTGAGATAGATATTCCTTGCTCCAACGTTTCCAAAAATGTTGGAAAATTAATTGACAACATTCTCCAATAGTCTCCAGCGGTCAACAAGACACCTAGGTTGATCTAGTTGGTTTTCTTCTGGCAGAGCTGTGAGAGCAGTTCCAATGAGGAAGTGACCAGGTGTGAGAACCGATAAATCTGTGGGATCATCAGATTGCTGAGCTAACGGTCTGGAATTCATACATGCCTCAATCTGAGTAATTAAGGTCGTGAATTCAGGATAAGTTAAGATTGCTGCTCCCATTGTTCTTCGAAGATGATGTTTCATGGACTTAACTGCAGATTCCCACAGTCCGCCGAAATGTGGAGCGCCTGGAGGAATAAAATTCCACTTTACATTTTCTGAAGACAAAAATGCTTGAAGGTGTTCACTTTTTTGACATGTTAAGAAGGATTTACAAATTTCTTTGCTTACACCTTTAAAATTCGTACCACAGTCACTAAATATTTCCTTTGGCTTTCCTCTCCTTGCAATAAATCGCTTTAATGCTTCTAAACAAGCTCTAGAGCAAAGATCTTCAACAACTTCCAGATGGACAGCTCGAGTTGTGAAACAAACAAAAATGCAAACATAAGATTTAAATGATTTTTGGCCACGACCAAATTTATGTTTTATCATGAATGGGCCAGCAAAATCCAAACCGACTCGAAGGAAAGCTCGTGAAGCTGTAATCCTGGATGCTGGTAAGTCTGCCATCATTTGCTTGGCCACTTGAGCGCGATGTCTACAGCAAATAACACATTGCTGAACAATTTTTCTGATTTCTGATCTAGCTGCGATAATCCAAAATTTTTGCCTGATTAAGGAAAGCAAAAGTGCAGGGGCTGCGTGCAAATAAGTTTCGTGATAATGTCTTATGATAAGTTTAGAGATAAAATGCTTCTGAGGGATGAGTATCGGATGCTTTTGATCTTCGGAAAGCTCTGAGTTCATTAAGCGTCCTCCAGCACGAATTATTCCCTTCTGATCCAAGAACGGGCTTAATGAAAGTATTCGACTGGAAGACTTCAATGTTTTCCCAGCCTTTAAACTTGCCATTTCTTCGGGAAATTCAGAACGCTGTAAGGTTCTTATCACAGCACACATTGCATCATTTAGTTCTTCAATAGTTAGAAATTCTTTTCTCGTTTTGGATTTTTTCAAAGAGTTGTTAACAAATCTCAAACAGTATGCTGTGATGCGACAAAGTTTCGACCAAGATGAAAATTTAGACAGGAATGAATCTTCACTAATTTTGACAAAATTAACAACGTAGCCTTTTCTTTCTTCTTTGAGTATGTTTTCACTGTCCAGATTGGAATGAGGCTGCTCATACTCCGAAAGTTCTTCAAATTTATTTTGGAGCCCACTTGGTCCATGAAACCACTGATCGCAATCAATTAATTCAGAAGGTTGTAAACCTCTTGTGGCAAAATCAGCAGGATTGGATTTTCCTTCGACATGACTCCACTTCACATCTGGTATACTATCTTGAATCTTCGAGACTCGATTGGCTACAAAGGGAAGCCACCTCCGTGATTCAGAAGCGATCCAGGAGAGTGTGATGGTAGAATCGGACCAAGCGAAACAATTTTGAGATGGCACATTTAAAGATTTCATGACAGTCCCTAACAGTTTCGCAAGCAATAAGGCAGAACAAAGTTCAAGTCTGGGCAATGATTGAACCTTGAGTGGTGCGACTCTAGTTTTAGCACACAGCAATGCAACCTTACTTCCTTCATCTGAATATGATTTTCCATAAATAGCAGTGCTGTACGCCTTTTCCGAGGCGTCACAAAATGCATGCAATTCAATTTTGTGACAATTTTCAATTATGACTAGTCTAGGAATTTTGAGAATGTTAAGTAAGCT
The DNA here is from genome assembly GCA_907164885.2 of Dolomedes plantarius. Taxonomy (NCBI): domain Eukaryota; kingdom Metazoa; phylum Arthropoda; class Arachnida; order Araneae; family Dolomedidae; genus Dolomedes; species Dolomedes plantarius. Next base: position 69,874,763 of record OU015490.1, read on the forward strand.
TAGTTCTTTATGAAATGAAGTCCAAGTAGAAGCTCTTTGGGGATCAAGTAAGTCAACCCATTGGACCTTGCAAATCCATAATTCTTGGAGAAATATCTTCGCGAAAACCACACTTGGTGCAAGCCAGCCTAATGGATCAAACAGTCTTGCGACTTCTGAAAGCACACTTCTTTTAGTTACCGCAAAGGTACTAGATGGATGAACCTTGAAATCGAATGTGTCACTATGAGGGTGCCAATTGATACCCAGAACTTTCCTTGGTTGATCTTTCAAAATGTCCAAGTGGTTTGAATCTTCTCTGAGTTCAAGAGGTAACTCATTCAAAATTTCTGATTCATTGCTTAACCATTTTCGAAGCGTAAAACCACCCTTGCGCATCAGTGAGTCAATATCACGAACTAATTGTTTTGCTTCTGTTTTTGAAGAAGCACCAGTCAGCAGATCATTAACATAAAAATCAGATTTCACAACCCTGGATGCACTTGGATAGTTATCTTGCTCGTCTAGAGCAAGTTGAAGAAGCGATCGAGTTGCTAAATAAGGTGCAGGAGACGTGCCATAAGTGACTGTCAAAAGTCTATATTCCTGGATGGGTTTATTTGCATCATTTCTCCAAAAGATGCGCTGGAAATTGGCATCTTCATGGTTCAAGCCAATTTGCCTGTACATCTTTTCGATGTCCCCACAAATAGCAACAGTATGCGTTCTAAATCTGATTAGAATGTCAAACAATTCAGGTTGAATTGTAGGACCAACATACAGCAAATCGTTGAGAGAGCATCCATGGGATGTCTTAGCTGAGGCATCAAAAACAACTCGAAGCTTTGTGCTAGTGCTAGAGGGCTTCAAAACAGGATGATGTGGCAAGTAGTACACTGAAGAAGGAGTTGGTTCAGAACTAGGTACAACTTCCATATGGCGTAATTCTAAATACTCATTAAGGAATTCCTTGTACAATGTGTGTACTTCCGGTTTGTTAATTAGCCTATTTTCTTGAAGCATATATCTTTTGAGAGCTAACTCTCTAGAGTTACCCAAATTTGACTAAGGTTTCTTAAAGGGTAATCTAACAACATATCTGCCGGTACTGTCTCTGTAGTGTGTATTTTTGAAATGTTCTTCACATTTAATTTCTGACTTAGACAAAACTGTTTCATCTGGAACAGTTTCTAGGGACCAAAACTTCTTAACTATTTCTTCAGTATTCAATTCTAAATTATTTAGAGAAATGTAAGAGCATACATCAGAGCTGAAAACTGCTGTACCTGAAATGATCCAACCTAATTTTGACCTAATAGCTGTGGGAAGATCATTGTTTCGCTTGATTGGTTCACTAACAATCAGGGACATGAAGACATTAACACCCAAAAGAATGTCTACAGGAGATGATTTAAAGAACTTAGGGTCCGCAAGAACTAAATCATTGAAAGAGTGAACAATGTTCGATGGCAATGATTTATGTGGTAAATCTCCGCAAACTTTGTCCAAAACAAAAACTGAAGTAGAAAAGGAGAGTTCTGAAGAAAAACGAGGAGTGAAAGTAATGTCCAATTCACCCTTGGTTTGCGATGCAGCCGATCCTAAGCACGAAATTTGTATATTTGCAGTTTTTCTAGCCAATCCAAGTTTTTGAATGCAATTTTCTGTGATGAAACTAGCCTGGGAACCAGAATCAAGGAGGGCACGACAGTGTACAAAATTGCCCGATGAATTTCGAACTCGTATTTGAGCAGTACATAGCAAAACCTCTTGGTTAACATTTGTATTACTAACAAAGTTACTATCAATCTGATTCGAAGCATTGGAACAATTATCAGTAGTAATTTGTGGTGAATTTCGAGGAGTAAAATCTCTAGCCCGAGCAGAAAGGGGTGAATTATTTTCATTATTAGTAGCAAGAGTATTTTCATCACTATTACTAGGCTTAGGCAAATGCAAAATGGAGTGGTGGTTTGCATTGCAAATTCTACACTTATTTAAACTATTGCAAGATTTAGAACTATGCAAATTAGATAAACAGTTGTAACATAAATGGCAAGATTTCACAAAATTAAAACGTTTGAAAACAGGTAATTTTAAAAACTTGTCACATCTATATACATGATGATTTTTCTTACAATAAGCACATATTATATCAGTGTAAGAAACAAGCGAAGTGACCTTAGAATTATTCTTGAAATCCTTCATATTGGTTTTGCTATTCTGTAGCATTCTAGCATGTTCCTTCAAAAACAAAAGTAAATTTTCAAGTGTTCCAATTTCATCAATTTTTAATTGTCGTTCATACCAAATTCGAGTGTTTTTATTCAATTTTTCAACAATTAAATGAGTTACAAGTGTATCGGCAAATCCATCTACTTTTTGTTCTAAAACGGTAAGCGAACGTACACACTCATTCGTTACGTCGACCAAGTTCAAAATTTCATTTGGCGAATCGCCAATATTCGGTTGCTTAATGAGTTTCTTAATCAATGTATTAATAAGTTCACGCCTATTCGAATACCGATCTTCAAGCAAATCCCAAGCAATTTTGTAGTTGCTATCTGAAATTGGAATAGCTTGAATAATTTTCAGCGCATCTGATTTGCACGAACTCTTAAGATATTGAAGTTTTTGTGCGTTTGTCAAATTTACATTTTTATGCACACTTGCGTTAAATAAGTCAGAAAAAGTAAGCCAATCAATCATGTCACCCGAAAATGTTGGCAATGATAAATGTGGCAATTTAACTTCAATACAATCTGACCTAGTGCTAACCGAACTTGAGCTTTCATTGCTAGTATTCCCTAATTTTCTGCGCTCAATCATCAAATAAAGCTCATCTGTAATGTCTTGCAATGAATGACATTCAACAAAATAACTATCAAAATCCTTTTCCTCACAAATACTGTAAATATTATCAAAAACATTCGAAATGTCGTTAGTTAAATTGTTCAGTTTCGATTTGAAAAGCTCAATTTTTGCAACATCAGCTTGTGCGATCTCAGAATTTATTTTATCTTTTAACTTTGTTAAGTTGCATTTTGCAACTTTCTTTTGTGTTAAAAGTAACTTGAGATCCATTTTTCAAAAATAATAAATGAATGAAGACTCACCTTCAATCAAGAAGCGACGAAATTGTGTACAAATCCTTGGCACTAATCAAAACAATCAAAGTTCCAATGAAGCACTTCAATAAAAAAGTCATTCGAAAAGTTTTTAAATCAGCAGCGAGAAGACACACAAAATCTTCTTTCAATCAAACAAAGTTAAAAAAAATGACTTCCGCTCGCAACGAAAAATGCAGGCAGCGAAATCGAAAGGGTTATTCCTAACAATGCGTTCCGAGCTGTGACGGAATTCAAATTAATTTCAATGACTGTTCGAAATATCCATAGATTGCCGATGACTCCGGCAAAAGACGACGGACCAAATGTACACGACCGTGTGGTGTGTTAAAGAAACAAAATTAAAAGCGGAATGAAGTCAATTTAAGTTTATTGCAGAACAAAAACCTATGCGACCGATTGTCACATGGCTAAGCAACAACAACCGCCAAAAAACGAAGTGTTGCCACACAGAGCGGAAGAAACTACAGGAGAATATTTAAAAATGTAAATACTTACAAAAGCGACATCTACATACAAATAGCTCGGAACACTCTCAATAAATACCATTATTAGAACGATAAACCAAAAATTTCACAAAATATTTTTCTATAAATTTCTAGTGTTTCCAAAATTCTCTATGGAAAAAAAAGTAATGTGACACTAATGAATTTATCAATTTTTCACTATACAATATTATTAATATTGCTAATTATTACTATGCAATAATATTATACAATTTACGTAATTATTTAGCTATAATTTTGCATTAGTGACGCTTAACTGAGACAAAAACACTACACTGTCTAAAGAAAAAAACTATCTCGTTATTAAAATAGTATACCAATTTAATGCGATGAAATTTTTTCAAAAGTTTTTTGAGTTTTCGGACACAAACTTATAAATTATTCAACCCAGAATCTTTTAAAATATTTTCTACTTTTTAATAATCGTGAGCAAAATAGTATACCAAATGTGTCAAAAATATCTAAATGCCTTTATTTGAAGTTTCTTTAAAGCAGGATAATGGAATTCAAAATTGAATAGAATCACAGAAATAATTACGCCATTCATTCAATATAACTTTTAACAAGTTTAAAAAAACTCAAAAAAAACCGGCTTTCAAAAAAACATGCTACTTAAAATTTTCTGCATAAAATTACGTTTCTGATAAAGTCTTTCTGAAGATGCTTAAAAATACTTTATTCTCATAAATATATATCCAGTGAAGCGTATGTGATTTAATGAGACATTTGAGAATATTGAATGTAAAGAAACATGAACTGCATAAATCTTCTTTCCGACATGCGATTTCCGTTTACGTTTCGGAGATATAACAGTATCACTTCGGCTGAAGTATAATACATTCATTTATTTTACGTAAATTGCAATATTTAATAAATTAGAAATAGTGATTTTCATCCCGTCTTTTAAGATTACACATACACAAACATAATATATATGTATATATATATATATATATATATATATATATATATATAACAGTTCCGTAACTGACTGTCTCACTGACATACAATGCACAGACTAAACTGCTGAACCTAAAGGGCTCTTATAGTGTACGGGTGCACTAATAAAGATTTTTAAAAAATTCTTCTTAGATTTTTTAAAATTAAGTTTTTAAGCTGTTTTACTAACTTTTTTTAAGTTACCATTTAAAATAAAAATTTGAGGGTTATAAAATTTATATCACGAGAGAGATCATAAAAATTCCTTTAAAGTGAAATCTTTTTCGAAACTTTAACTCCGTTTTCTGATTTTTGATTAATTTTTAAAGATTAATTTTTAAAATTTAATTTATTAAATGCTGATCACGTGATTTCTTTTCCTGGTGCTTTAAATTAATTTATCGTCACGTGCATAACAACTAAATAGACAGAAAAAAATATTTTTCTTCTTGCTAATGCTGCAGACGATTGGGCATTATCCAAAAAAATATTAAAATAACATAAAAGATATTATGTTCCTCAAACTTTACTATATTAATTGTACTACAATCTTTAGTATGTCCTATTACCATACAATTTGAATATTTTCTTCTACATTATTTTGTCTATAAAATATCCCTTACGATATTTTTATAATTATATATATATTTTTTTACATCAATTGTATACATTGATCGTCGTATTTATTATATATATATATATATATATATATATATATATATATATATATATATATATATATATATATATATATATATATATATATATATATATATATTGCATTAATTGCATACATTGACTGTTGTATTTAATTTGAATGTATTCCGTAGCGAAGTGCAAATTTTCAGCTAGTATATATATATATATAATTACACAGGGCGATTACAAATTCATGGTACTAACTACTTAAGGGTTGGTACAGAATAATGTAACAATCATTTATTGTATAGGAATGTATTGTTATAGACCCTTAAAGTTTGTACCATGAATTTGAAATCACACTGTATTCCGAACAGTCGTTTTTCCGTATGTGTCGTTTATTTCATCTAGTCCCAATGATAATGTTTCTTTGTTATGCTTTCGCGTCTAAACATTTCCCACATTTTTCGTTTAGTGCAATAGGTGTCTTTAAAAGTTATGGATCGAGGTTCTACTAACTATATATATATATATATATATATATATATATATATATATATATATATATATATATATATATATATATATATATATATATATATATATATATATATATACACAATAAAAACGCCCCACCATTATTAATTGATTTGAAAAGCTAACGCGTATTCTAAATTCCATTCAATCTCAATAAAGCACAACCCCTAATTCAAAAACGAAATAACCAACTGTTCTACAATATCCCTAATGCATACGCGGTAAAGTTATTTTTACAAATACGTCAGCTGCACGCATCTATCTCTCCACGCCGCACATGTTCGGAAGGTCATGCGACGTTGAATCATACCTCCCGTATTCGATACTAAACAATTAAAATAATTTTTGACTCCAGCGCCCCCGTGGTATTAAAACGTTCAGCAGCGATTTCCGGTTCTTCCTTCCTTTCGCCTTTGCTATGTTCGCTTGCCTTCTGGCTCGCACTCTCTAGTTCTTCCGTCCTGTGTCCGCGTACTGCTTCCAATAATATTAACATGTAACCGTATTTGATACTCAATTCTGGCAGCTCCGGTCTCCTCGTTGCCATTTTTGTTAAACATCATATCTTCAGCTTGTGCCATTTCGTTCAACTGTATATTGATGTCTACCTTCTCTGATGTCTTGAAGTATATTTCCATGGAATAAAGTACTCCAGCTCTTCAGTGTGTTCCTGTTTTGGCCTCCAGTGTGTTTATTACAGCATTCAAGACTAGCTGAGTGTGAATCCATCACTTATACCGTTAAAGTCGTTTCATTTTTTTAATATATATATATATATATATTGTAAAGATGCGCCTTCGAATGAATAAAAAATTAAAATAAGAAAGTTGGAGAAGTTTAATTGATCGGAGGCTCGCACCATTACATTTTATGTTAAAGAGGGGAAGCCGTCTTTGTAAACTAAATTACAGAGTAGAACAGTATTTTTATGACTGTCAATTTTAGGAAGTTTTATGAGGGCTATGTGCAGGTGGGGTCTGAAGATCATAGACGAGACAGCGATCGCTGGCACCAGGCATGACGTTAGGCCACAAAGATCCTCTGTAAAGTATTTATGACAGTCGGGACTCATTTCGGACGACGAAGATCACGTGATGCGACGTGGGGGATCGAGATGATGATGGAATGGGGGCGGATTCGAGTGGATAGTGGAAGCCAATAAGAAAATAAAAGTTAAACCCAAGCGAATGAGAAGATTTAGGTTTTCCTGATTGGCTGGAGATTTATATGGGGAGGCGTAGGCAAGGAAAAGAGAGGATGGGGAAAATCAAATATGAAAAGAAAGAGAAGTGGGAGAGATTTTTTTATTGCGGTGCGGATCCTGTCGATCCTTCTAGGTGTCTTGCGACTTTTTGATAGAGAAGCTCTCTTGAATCAGTAGACACTGTCGAGTCTTCCAGGTGTCTATCATCGTAGAAAGATTTTTTGCTGTACAGACCTTGTCGAGTCTTCCAGGTGTGTATCATCACATATAATTAAAAGTCGATGTTGATTACGTAAAAAAAAATCAGTTGTTGTCCAAATTCCTAAAGGACGACTTTGGTGAGCTATCCTTTTTAAGAAGAGAATTTGTTGATAACCAAGTACGGACAAACGTTACTAATCAACTAGCCGGAACAGAAGCCGAGAGCCCCCTGCCTCAGGAGTAATTCGAACCCAAGTCATAGTACAGACATAATCAGAATTTAACTTTACAGAACTACGGTGGAGAGACTGACCTGATCTAGAAACAGAAGCCAGGAGCCCCATGCCTAAGAAGTTATTCCGAGCCCGAGTCCTGGTCCAGCTATCATCAGAAATGAGTAAGTCAAAGTCAAATTTTTGATTAGTTCAGATCCCACCTGGTAAATCAGTTTTTATTAGTAGGAATAGTAGTTAAAAATATAATTTTGAAAGGAGTTTTTTATAGGTTAGGCTGTTTTTGTTACGCTCCCTGAATCTAGCAAAGTATATTAAGTAAACACCTGTATTTCTTAAACACAAAGAGTTGTGCTAATTCGTAAACTGCATTGTATATACACTGAAGTGCCACTGAATTAGGGATAGCAAAGCCTATGCAAATTGTGTAGCGCTGCGCATCAGGTATGCGCAAGTGACGGCGCTGTGGTAACTGCATATATAGAGCGTACTGTGGTTGTTCTGAATTAGTTGTTGGAATTGCCAGTATGGATAAACTGCCTGATTTAGACGCCTTCGATCGCGGACAAATCGTAGGTGCGTGACGCATGGGCCATTCAATTTCCGAAATCGTCAGACAGCTAGGATTTTCAAGGTCGACAGTGTCAAGAGTATACCAAGAATACATGGATGGTGGAAAAAAACTAGCGATCGGGCAAACTGCAAATGACAATTAGCCTTGACAGTGCGTGGTGAGAGACGGCTCAGGCGTATTGTACGTAGCCAGCGAAGCCAAACATTAGCTCAAATTACCACCCAGTTTAATGACGGTGCCAGTAGTACAGTCAGTAAACGGAGTGTGCAACGCTCGCTTCAACATATGGGTTTCGGGAGCCGTCGACCTACGAGAGTACCATTGCCTTATACTCGCCATCGGGCTGCACGTCTTGCCTGGGCAAGAGAGCACAGAGACTGGAGTGTAGAGGACTGGAAACGAGTAGCATGGAGTAATGAGTCTCGATTCCGACTACTTAACGCCGACGGGAGGCTTAGAATATGGCGTCAGGCTCTTGAAGCCATGGATCCTGCATGCCTGGCTGGAACTGTACAAGGGCATGGTGGCTCAATCATGGTCTGGGGTGTTTTTTCGTGGCACAGTTTGGGATCTTTGGTGCGTGTACCAACCTCCCTCAATGCAATTCGGTACGTAGAGTTGCTGGGTGATCACCTCCATCTGTTTATGCTGTTTTGTTATCCGCACGGTAATGGAGTTTTCCAGCAAGACAACTGTACCTCTCACAAGTCCCGGTTGGCTACTGGCTGGTTGGATCAGCATTCCTCTGACTTCTCTGTCATGAATTGGCAACCTAGAAGCCCAGACTTAAATCCTATTGAGCATCTTTGGGATGTTTTGGAAGAAGGTGTGAAAGGCCATCACACAGCACCAAAGAACCTTGCAGAATTATGGACAGCTTTAGCCAATATTTGGCAAGCCATTCCCGTGGAACGTTTGAAGAAACTTGTTGAATCTATGCCTCGTCGTGTGGCAACCGTTATCAAGGCCAGAGGAGGCCCAACTCGTTATTAGGTAGCTATCCCTAATTCAGTGGCACTTCAGTGTATATTTATATTGATGAGAAAATGTGCAAATGATACAAATTGTAAATAAATAAGTTTTTTTTTCGTTATTTAAAATTTAAATCAGTTTTCTTCTTTTTAGTTATTTTTGAGATTCTAAGTTTTAGGTTGTCAATGTTATTATTTTTTCGTATGCCAATTTAATGTCTTCACTCTAGGGTTGAATTCAACAAAATAATTCTACACAACGCACCCAAGTACCCCTTAATTAATATAAAAAGTACTAGCCACTTAAAGTACGAATTCACGCCCAATTAAATAAAGTTTGGACAGGCTTCACGATATATATATATATATATATATATATATATATATATATATATATATATATATATATATATATATTGTATATATAGGCGACACTTAACGACGATTACCGCAAAATCAGCCGAACGGGCATTTTGCTTTGTAGTCGGGCCTTGTACAGAAACTCCAAATCAATTATTCAGTTAAACTGAATAATAAGTTCATTACATTAAACGGATTACGGTTATTTAACACTTCAACATATTATACGAAATGTAAAGAAGAACTTATTTATATATTTACAAGTAGAGAGAATGGATAATGCCGTCGACTCAATCCCTGAATGAATCGCAAGGTGCACAGAACCGACTCTCACACCAGCATATACAAAATTTAGTTTGTTTCCTACAAGACCCTTGGTGGTGCCATACGCCCAGCCCCTCGCATAGTAATGTACATTTTTACTATAAAAGAAGTATATCCTGGTGTCGTTATACGGGCATATCAGACACGAAAGTGACAATCGTCCACATTTGAGGAAAATTCGATTTTTGAAGCTGCATACCTATTCATACTTTCATATTCTATAAATAAGTACCATTTGTCTTATAGTTGGCTGGTCAATTTAGGGAACTACGCATGTTTTTTTCATTGCCCACACGATGGCTGAACTGGCTACTACGTGCAGTTCTATAGCTTTCATTCAATCGTTCTAAACCATATTCCGAATACACTACCCATGCCTACCGCTAAATGAGACCTGGTACCTTCCGAGTTGAGCTGCTAGAGGTACGGTAAATTTTTCTTACACAAGACCGGAACTAACAATTTAGAGCCAATTCCAGAACAGCTACGAACATCCATTGCAGCAGTGGGTTTGTTAGGGTTTAGGGCCTGTTCACATAGGAGTCCGTTGCGTAGTGTTAAGGAAAAGATGACGTTGAGACGAAAATAAACCAATCATAGGCGTTAAAAATTTTATTCCTAATTATTTGGAGGCCTATGATTGGTTTATTTTCGTCTCAACGTCATCTTTTCCTTAACGGAACGCAACGGACTCCAAAGTGAACAGGCCCTTATTGGCGCATGGTCCAGAGAGGACAAGCTGCGCCAATTGCAGCAGGGGGACTCGAATCCACAGTCTCTGAGACCGAATACCAATGCCTTAACTATTCGGCATCATCCTGCGAAACAGTTTCGTTCGAATTTGAAACTCTAAAATACTTTCTATTAGAATGTATTTACCATAATGAAAAACAAAAACAATTTTCATTACAAGTTTCATTTAAAAATGTTCGTATTGTCAATGGCCAAAATATCTTTACATGTTGTTTAACCAAATATTTTTTTTAAAAAGTCGTTGGACATGTTGTCTGTTCGAGTATTAAGGTTACATGCATCTGGGGAAAATTTAAACATCGAATAGTATTTGAAAAGATCATAAATCATTATAAAGATAATTAGGAAGAACATTAAAATTCTTTCGACAGTGTTTTGGACCAGAAAACACTCTCTGTTCACCATAAACGAATTCAAACATAAAATAAAATTTTAAAAGTTCAAAATTCCTTTAAAGCCTAGTACGTAGAATGTCAAAATTCTTTTGACCTGAAACTCAGGTAATAACAACCAATTAATTTATCCTCAGAAATTTATATAATATTCCTTCGAAATTAATACATCTGGAAGATCGACATAAATAGTCTATATATATAAAACAGTTCCGTAACTGACTGACTGACTGACATACAACGCACAGATGAAACGGCTGGACCTAAAGGACTGAAATTTTGCATGGCTATTCTTCTTATAGTGTAGTGGTGTACTAAGAAAGATTTTTGAAAAATTCTTAGATTTTTTTAAATTAAATTTTTAAGCTGTTTTGTTAACTCTTTGTAAGTTTGCATTTAAAATAATAATCTGAGGGTTATACAATTTAAATCATGAGAAAGATCATGAAAATTCCTTTAAAATGAAATCTTTTTCGAATGTTTACCTCCATTTTCTGATTTTTAGTGAATTTTTAAAGATTAATTGTTAGAATTTAATTTATTAAATGCTGATCACGCGATTTCTTTTTCTGGTACTTTAAATAAATTTATCGTCACATGCATAACAACTAAATAGACAAAAATGTTTTTTTCTTGCTAATGCGGCAGACAATTGGACATTATCCAAAAAAATATTAAAATACAATAAAAAATATTATGTTCTTCAAACTGTACTATATTAACTATACTATATTCTTTAGTATGTCCTATTACATTTAATTTGAATATTTTCTTCTACATTATTTTGTCTTTAAAAATATCCCTTACGATTTTTTTATAAATATATATCTATATATATGAAAGGCAATGTTCCTATGTGTGTCCACTATAGACTAAAAAACTACAGAACCGATTTACACGCGGTTTTTTGCAAAATGGTTCGTGTTGTTCCGAGAATGTTTAAAGCTATTGAAATACTTGATCTGAACAATAGACAGAAAGTTAAAAATATTTTTTGTTCGATGTCCTTTCAGATATTATCTAAGAAACTTCTACTTTCAAACAAAACATACGTATGGCAGCACCTAACAACCCCCAATAGCCACTCCTCTCATCTATATATATAAAAGGCAATGTTCGTATGCGTGTCATGTAGACACTGCTCAAAACAATTAGGGGAGCACATGGTTTTAACGACATTACGCAAATACTTACACAGATAAGTAACATAAAATAAATCATCCATAATTTAAATCCTAGGAGGAAACAGAAGAAAACTTAATATGCAAATAAAAGTTCATGACGTAAAAAACCAGAAAAAGAACATATGGGCGGAAATCGGGATGTTGCAGAAACGTCTGTTTCACTGCCTTAACAGTGAAATTCGATTGCTCAGTTATTCTTTTTGAGAAAAGGTGACTTGGAAACGTCTCAACAACGTGAGTTACCGGAATCCATGGCATGGCGTATTATAGGCAGACTTGAATCCGGGCAAACACAACGTAGTGTTGCGGACGCTGTTGGAGTCGCCAGAAGTGTCATTGCAAGGCTGTGGCATCGATTCCAAGAAATAGAGAATGTTAGACATCGACCAGGGCAAGGTCGGCCACGCGCCACTACAGCAACTGATGACCGGTATATACTGTTTACAGCTCGTCGAAACATAAAAGACAATGCTACTCAGCTGCAAAGACAGTTGCTCTTGGCAACAGGACGAAGGGTGTCCAGCCAAACAGTACCTAATAGGCTTCATCAGGGAGGTCTCTATGCACGTAGGCCAATGGTCTGCATTCCGTTGACCTCACGCCACCGTGCGGCCCGAAGAAGATGGGCTGCTGAACATCGAGATTTGGAGGAACATGATTGGAGCCAAGTGCTGTTTACAGACGAGTCCCGATTAAGTCTACAGTGTGACACCCGACGTGTTTCGGTATGGAGCGAAAGGGACACTCAAAATATCCCCACATTCGTTCGTGAAAGGTCACAATACAGACGAGCTGGTTTTATGGTATGGGGTGGAATCAGCATAGGTGGACGTACGGACCTGCATATCATTCGGAATGGTACTTTGACGGCCCGACGGTATGCAGACGAGATACTGAGACCTCATGTCATACCTTACGCTGCAGACATTGTAGATTCCTTTGTTTTCCAGCATGATAATGCCAGACCGCATACAGCTGGTCTTGTGGGGAACATGCTTGAAGCTGACACAATACAGCGTATGAAATGGCCAGCGTGGTCTCCTGACATGAATCCAATCGAGCATCTTCGGGACATGCTCGGACGACGCATTGCTGCGAGACCAAGGCCTCCTTTTACTCTCCGAGACTTAGAGATTGCACTTCTTGAGGAGTTGAACAGTATTCCCCAAAGTCTTATCGATAACATCATCGCTGTGGTGTAAAAATTGGCGTGTGTTGTAAAATTTGTCGTAAGGGAAGGAATGCCTCTATAAACGTTCAGTCCTATTTTACACTTTCTATACCTTGAAGAATTGAAGAGGCACTCTGAGTCACAAAAAAGGAGCACTTACACAAAAAAAGTTACCTATGGGAGTCGTGCAGACAGTTCACTCTGAGTTCTGAATTTGTCTGTACTGTAGGAAGAACGTTCATTTATGGCGAAATACTGGATAAGACAGTTCTACACCGCAACACGGTAAAAATATACCAGATGAATCATGTAGTGTACTAAATACACCGGAATAAGTTCGTTGCACAAAAATTAGTCCAGACTGGCGAACTGTTCAGCATAGAATAGTAGTAAAAAAAAGTGGTAGTACCATTAATGTAGATGGCCGGAAGAAATTACTGCATCATATCGTTTCTTTCTATTCAATACCTGCTACGAGTCCGAACTATTAAGGTGAAGAGACATCTACGATGGGACTCAGCTGTATACTGCCGCTGTAAAAAAGTGTTGTAGTCGACCTGGAACGCGTAGACAAAATACGTTGGTTGTTGCACCGAAAATAACTCCAGTTCGATTGCTGCTCAAAATCACTTACTGGTTAAAATGAAGATATAGACTCACACTGAGTATAAGAAAAACTTAATCCATCTTTAAAAATAAACTTCAAATTTATTGTTGCTTTTATATAAATCAGAATAATTTCTTGACTAAATTAATGGAGGCAAACTGCAGCTCGCTACATCTCACGTAGAAAGTTGAAAGAGTATAAGAACATTTGTTCAAAATATCAATAACAAGAAATATTCAAGTCGCAAGAGATATCATAAAAACTTACAATTCCCCATCACCAAGTTTCCGGCAAAGCCGTTTCCTTGGATCAGGGTCAAGTAGCACTTTTTATAAGAAAGGTAAGTCGATGATTGAGTGATAATCCCTGAAACCTCTCATATTTTTTTTTACCGCTGGACAGGGCGAGGAGAGAAGGGTTGCACTACGTACAATCCCGCAACACACAAAAAGGAGAGCATACGCAGCACATAAAAGTGCGCCAAATACATAGCCAATGCCTTGTGCCCAAGAAAATAAAAATACGCGCAGCATCGCGAAAACGGGAAACCCTACCTAGCGAATTCCTCTTTCCAGAAGAATCTGACAGAAGAACCCATATAGGGAATATGATTGGCTGAGACTGGCTGATCTAACTAATCAGAGGAGGTGGTCAAAGAGAGGGAGATGCGAAACGGCAGTTCTGAGAAAAATGAATTTCCCATGCTTCGAACACCGTACAAATTACGGTTCACTCCGGGGTTGCGGAAACGGATTCCTTATCAGAACGGGAGTTTTGCAGCTTTTAGGAAACCAATTATTGCTGTTTACAATAAGCGGGAAGTGGGAAGAAAAGCACATCTTATTTCGTGGACACCAGGCTAGCAATTTAGATGACAGCTGACAAAGAAGTGAAGAAATTTACAACAGCAAATTGCTTTGCCAGATGTTTAGAGCAATGAGCTATTTACAATTACCGACAATTACCGACAGAGCGGGCTGATAGCAACGCAGAACTCCCACGACGAAGAGCCTAGGGAAAAAAATAAATTGCTATCGGCTAAGGGAATGAAACTTAACTAGCAGAAAAGATTAAAATTAAGGTTATAATTTAAAGTTTAGGAAAAATACACAAAATTAAGTTAATATTAATAAAATTAAAGGAACCTGTAACGATTCCTCGTTACAGAACTCTCCCCTGTCCAGAGATGAAAAATTTACAAATCACCACATATTAATGTGTGCAAAAACCAATGTCATACATAATACCTGAGACACATTTGATCTCAAAAAAAATTTCATATAAAATACAAATAGTTAATATAAAGTAACAAAGTGATATATAAAGATGATATGATAAATGTATGCATACAAAGATATTAATTATACAAGCATGGTAATTTTACAAGGATAGTAAGTTTACAAGATCATAGTAGTGATTGATGTTTCACAAAAACATGGCGTATCTCATTGCCTTAATATTTTGATGTACATTCGTACAAAATTAAACTTATAGTTGCATATTATAGCAAACAAAATAAGGAAAAAAATACTTGAAATCTCATATTATTTCAAGAAGGTAAGTTAATTTAGTCTTACCAAAGAATCATGAGTTCAATATATAATTGAAGAAAATTGGATTCTTATCGACTAATAATGAAAATATTGGATGTCATTTATTCATATTCAATGTAGAACATCATAGATATTCATATTCTAAAACAAATTGGATGTAATATCCATTTGCATTAAAAAAATAAACATAAGATGTCATATCTATTAATATGCATCAAAATTGCTACACACAAAGAGTGAACTAAAGAAACTTAATTGTCGTAACAATACTAACAAGAGTTCCCACGAAACATAGACGATGATTCTAAGAAGTTTATTTCGCCAACTTAACCTACCAGAGGTATGGGAACTCGAATCTTGAGAGTTACTTAATTAGTAATACATAAATACTCCACAAAGGGAAGGAAAAAAATTGTCACTCAACTAAATATGCTATATGGCCAAAGTGCTCATAGCTAATAATATAAAAACATAAACCTTATCTTGTTTATGCACATGTACATGCTTCTTCGTTACAATCGCATCCATGGAAAACAGGTGTGCAGCAGTCTTAGCTGCTCGAGGAGACCACACGCCATATTAAAAATCTTGCGTCATTTCTAAGCAATACTTTTTTTTATCGTTTACATGTAACCAAATTGTTGCCTTAAATCATCTTTTCATGTTTTTTTCCAAATTTTCAAAGAATTAAAGCAGAATTACAATTTTTTTTACGTCTTTTTTTCTGTATTGCGCATTGATACTCGTGCATTTCCATTTTATGCCAATACGTGGCTGTCTCGCACGGTTTTCTTAACTTCTTTGCTTGCTTCCCAAATTTTTTTGAGCAGTGTAGAATAAAAAACTACTGAACCGATTTACACGAGGATTTTTGAAAAAGGGTCTGTGTTGTCCCTAGAAGGTTTAAAGCTATTGAAATCGTCGATCTGACCAATAGAAAGAAATATAAAAATATTTAATATTTTTCGTTCAATGTCTGTGCAGATATTATCTAAGAATCTTCTAATTTCAAACAAAACATACGAATGGCAGCACCTAAGAACTTCTGATAGCCACCCCCTCTCATCTAGATGTTCAACATTCATGTGAGGGAGGCGAGGGATAAGGACATGATCCCCGAGTCTTGAAGGAGCGAGAGTGTTTTCTGACACCCCACGTAAGAAGACATGCTGTGTGTAAGCTCTGTATGTTACCAGGAGAAACAGCTACTTACAAATCAATATATACTATTGTAGATCAAGATGAAGAAGTAAATCTCTGGTGCACCCAGGGGGTGGGCCAAGGGAACCTCCCCCCCCCCAAAGAAATAGAAATTGCATTATGAATATTGAATTTCCATTATAAATATTTTTATCCGTTCAACTCACCCCCCCCCCCGAAGATTAAAACCTGGGTGCGCCACTGCAATAAATTATCCAACTGAATTCTTAAATTCACTTGATTTATCTGGATTGCCATCACTCAACATTAATCTGAAGGTTTGTGTTCCTATCATTCTTCTTGGAAACATTGTCTTTGCAATGGTACCAGATTGGCAGTCAAGAGATTATTAAGCAGTGCAATTAAAGCAACAATTTTGAGTAGTAAATTCAAAGGAGAGGATGTGCTAATACTACGTATATCAATGATACCAACATATATGCAATTCCAATTCAAATGATTGCAATTTCCAATCAAACTGGCTATTGGAATAACGATAAACAAATCACAAGGTGGGCATTGCAAGTATGTGGATTGAATTTGAAGAATCCATGTTTTCCTGATAGGCAACGTTGCATGCTCCCGTGTAAGAAAACCAAGGGATTCGTTTGTATATATGCCGAATGGAATCACCAAAAACATTGCATATCCAAGAGCATTGCAATGAACTTAAAATTTAATAAAACAGTAATTACAATTTATATAATCCGAAATATAAAAATTATAATGTGTGTGTAAATATATACTTTCAACAAAATACAATAATTGATATCAAACTTTCAATTAGGTTAATTTAATCTACATATATATACTCAAATGTAGCAATAATAGCGAAGCATTGCCGGGTAAGCTAGTATATATATATATATATATATATATATATATATATATATATATATATATTTGCATCAATTGTATACATTGATCGTCGTATTTATTATAAATATATATATTTATTTTTTTGTCATTAATTGCATACTTTGGCCATTGTATTTAATTTGAATGTACTCCGTAGCGAAGTGCGGGTTTTCAGCTAGTTATTACATAAAAAACGCCTACTTATTAAATGAATAGATTACTTTTATGGTGATATCACATTCAGAAGCTATTTACTGGGACATGCTGTCTTTTCCCCAATACTAAATATTCAGCTGTTATAAGGTTATATTATATATCCTGTAACAACTTACATCACAGGTTTTGAGTTTAACCGTGAAGCCACCAGCAATAATCTCAACATTTCGAAGTCCTGTCAGAATGTAATGAGGGACGTAAGAAAAGTCACTCTATGTGAAAGTAAACGTTCAACTGAAAGCATCCTTATCAGCAATATAGCCCTCAAGTTTTTATTTAAAAGTCCTGTGCTCCCTCTCACTCAGAAATAAAATTATCCAGCCTCGCGCAGTTTTCCTGTTTTCTGAACAAAATTGCGAAATTTATATCTTGCATAGGTTTGTCGCAAGGAGAATTTTACTGCAAAACAGAACTAAATAATCCGAAATAAGAGGGAAAGAAAGGAGATATTGTTTTACTAAAAGACTCGCTGGAAAAGGGAACAGAAAATATATAATTTCCTAGAAGCAATATTATAACGCATTTCTTAGAAGCAGTATTTCCTCGAAGCATAGTTGGGGTAATCACGGCTTACTCTATTTAAATACTTAATCAAATACATTCGAAGGAGGGAGGAAATAGCGTTTCCACCCGTTCAGATACAATACGAAGCGTAAAATGAGCTACCTGTACAAATTAACTGAATCAGAACAACGCGAATTTTTGTTGTTACTTATTAATCTATCCGGATAAATTCTGTTTTTGTTGTTGTTACTTATTCATCTATCCAGATAAATTATGTTGTTGTTGCTTCTTGTGCAAGCTGGTTGGAATTTCCAGACCAGGTCCATACAGGCTAAAGGCTGAAGTGTGCGGCGCCGGTTTTAAATAGCACCACAAGGGTCTCAGTCCGTCTTAGATAGTTACCACCTTAATTTTAACCGAGCACCCCCAGAGGTGACATCTGGGGGGCGGGGGTGATCGTACACTCTCCCACCCTCGCTGACCTTCATAGCGGGACTTTCCGGTTTACGAATTAAACGTGCCCATATCCGGCCTAGACACGGAGGTATTTAATGGCGTGCACCGGGATTCTAACCGAGCACCCTCAACACCGAAAGCTAGCACGTTACCGGAAGGCTACCCCAAGCCCTGGATAAATTCTAACCAGATCCATTATCAGCTGTAGGGCGGAGAGATGCGGATACTGTTCAGCTCTTAGCTCCGAGCCCCACAAGGGTCGAAGGCTGACCTTTTGACCGGTGTCACCATAAGTTTGACCTGGCAAGCCCTGGGACGAGATCTGATGGATTGCGACTAGGGGGTAACATATTATCAAGCTGCAATTATTTACTTACTATACTAGATATACTGTTTTATAGTTGTTAGCAATGTAATCGCTGATGGCATCATCTGATCTCGATTCTTTCCATTCTATCTGATATGTTCTCGTACCTATCACCTCGTATGCCTCGTCTCTCGATTACTATTGGATGTCTTATTAAAGGCTACTATTGACTGTTTCTGGGAACCTGTACAAGTTTATAAATACATAATTCATGTTCTTTATTTGGCTGAATTAGAAAATAACATTGTTCAATGTTCCATGTTCCTACCGAAGGTAAAGGGTCAGCTGATCCTATCTGGAACCTCATGAACTTTACCGTTTATGTCTATGTCCAATCAGTCTGTGTCTATTTCCGTTGTAGCTTGTATGCGATTGGTCTATTGTAAATAAATGTCTAATTTCCCGATCCATGGGGAAATTACCGAATCTACAGGCCTAAAGTAACTCTTTAGGCCTGTTCACATAGCAGTCCGTTAGCGTAAGCGTAAAAGGTCAACGGAGTGTTCACGAATGACGATACGTGAGTCAACGGATGATGTCATAACACTCAACTATATGATTAGTTAAAATTTAACGCTTACGCTAACGGACTGCTATGTGGACAGGTCCTTTAAATTTAAGCAATTGTCTCTCTTATTGGCATAAGTGGAGTTCTTGAAGTGGAGTTCCTGGGTCTTGGCGACTATATATCCTGTTGCAAGGGAGTTATTTCAAGGTACATGTGACCAGAAATTAAAATTTCAAGGTTAAGAAAAAAATTAAAATAGTGAATAAGGAATTATAAATTTAAAAATAAATAAAAAATAAGAACAAGTAGTAAATAATTGAGGGATTAAATATTTAACAAATTTAAAGATTAAATTTAAAAAAAAGTGAAAAAGTAATTTAACAACGCATTAAAACTTTTTCACAGGAGAAATTGCCTTTAGCAGAATACAAAGATGTTAGAAATAAATAAATAAAATAAAAAGAGTATTCTAGTAAGAAATGCTTTTAATTAAAAAATTTCGTATTGAGATAATTGTATATTTCTATGGGGAAGATAAAAAAATTTCAGGTAGTCTCTTTTAACGAAACTATTTCGGGATATTAACGTAAGATTACTTGTCGTTGCTTACCTCTTTTGTATGTACACTCATGGACAAAAAAATTAGCGCACCAAGAATTAATTGCGGGATCGTAACGAAACTTGCAATGAAGGTACATGTCGGGGAGATATGCAAATGAGTAGAAATGCAGCGTGATTGCGCATTACGTATAGCCGGTAGAGGGCGTTGAACATCGTACTCTGTGGAGTATAAAACAGGTAACCAAAGCTTGTTTGAGTGTGCTGAATCATTTACAAAGGAAGAGCTGAGATAGACATGCCATTACGCCGTGTTCGAAGACAATATAAGCAGTTTTCGCAGTTTGAGAGGGGGAGAATCGTCGGGATGATGGAAGATGGGGGGTCAGCTAGGCGAGTAGCTCGTCAATTAGGCCGCTCTGATTGTGTTGTGAGGAGGTGTTGGGACCAGTGGACCCGAAAGATGTCATGTACACGAAGACCAGGCTCAGGACGCCCTCGACAGACCAGTCGTCGACAAGACCGCCACATCGTAAGAAATGCACACGTACAGCCAACTGCTTCATCGGCCGCCATCCAGGCACAGGTAGCACCTTCACTAGGGGCCTCTGTGTCTTCTCGAACCATACGAAGGCGCCTGGCTGAAGGACAGTTGGTATCGCGGCGCCCATTACGTGTGCTGCCCTTGACGCCCACCCATCGACGCCTCCGTTTGGAGTTTTGCCGCGCACGAGGAAACTGGACTGCAGCGGAATGGAACCAGGTTGTCTTTAGCGACGAATCCAGATTAAATCTCGGCAGTGATGACAATCGTGTTCGTGTGTGGAGAGCCCGTGGTGAACGCTTCAATCCTGCCTTTGCTGTACAGCGACACATCGCTCCCACAGCTGGTGTGATGGTATGGGGTGCCATTGCCTACAATATACGGTCACCACTAGTATTGTTCCGTGGCACCATGACAGCCCAGCGGTATGTTCATGAAATCCTGCAACCACATGTGTTGCCACTCATGCAACGGCTCCCAGGAGCCATTTTTCAACAAGACAATGCTCGGCCTCATACGGCAAGGGTGTCACAAGACTGTCTGCGCACTGTTACTACCCTTCCTTGGCCTGCCCGATCCCCAGATTTGTCTCCAATCGGGCATATCTGGGATCATTTGGGACGA
Organism: Dolomedes plantarius; assembly: GCA_907164885.2. Lineage (NCBI taxonomy): Eukaryota > Metazoa > Arthropoda > Arachnida > Araneae > Dolomedidae > Dolomedes > Dolomedes plantarius. The sequence continues at coordinate 69,895,853 of OU015490.1, forward strand.
CGAGTTGGGCATCCCACGAGTTTGAACGAACTAGAGGCAAGGTTACAGCAAATATGGAACGAAATGTCTCAAGACATCATACAGAACTTGTATGACTCAATGCCCGATCGTATCGCATCGTGTATTCGCGCTAGAGGGGGTCCAACGGAGTATTAACTACTCCGTTCTTTTGTCTTTTTCTCTGAAATAAATTATCCTTTTTATTTGATTTTCTTATCATTTACTTATATCAAAGTAGTCATTACGTATGTAAAATTTCGTTTCATTTTGACGACTCCTTCTTGGTGCGCTAATTTTTTTGTCCATGAGTGTATATACTTGAATATATACCGGGTGCGTCATAAATTCGTGCAAAGTTCAAAAATTCGTGATAAAAGAAGTAATGCTCGGAAAAATTTCCTTTTTACGCCAATAGGATCAAAGGGACATTGGATTTTTTTTCAATGTAAAAAAAAAAAAAAAAGTTTCCAAAACTAACCGAAAGAGGGCGCTCACACGTCATATTCAGACATTTTATGCAAATCAGGCAAACTCAAACTGAAAATCAAACAGATCACAATAGCATGAGACTACATTTATTTTAAAGTAACATATGTTTAACAATACTACCAGCACAAGGTAATAGGCAAGTGAGGCGAGTCACTAAGCCCATTACAGCTGAGTGTAGCTTCGATGGCAGCGACTATCTGTCGAATGACATTTTTCAGTTCCACCAAAGTGGTTGGGGATCCCCGGTACACATGAGGCTTTAAGTATCCCAACAACTAAACATTTGCCGGAGTCAAGTCTGGTGATCGTGAGGTCCACTGAACCTTACAACCTCGATTTATTAAAATCGATCTTCAGTGACAGATTCCAAAAGGAACGTCTTGACATCACGTGAAATGTGGGGCGGGGCACCATCTTGCATGTCAACATTGCGAAACTAGAATGACGGATCCATTTCCAGCCTTGTGTTTTGTTGATAGCTTGATTTGCATAAAACGTCTCAGTATGACGTGTGAGCGCCCTCTTTCAGTTACTTTTAGAAACTTTTTTTTACGTGGAAAAAAAATCCAATGTCCCTTTGATCCTATTGGCCCAAACAGAAAAATTTTCCGAGCATTACTTCTTTTATTACGAATTTTTGAACTTTGCACGAATTTATGATGCACGAATTTATGATGATATATTGAGATAATTGTAAATTCCCATGGTCCCATTGCTAAAAATAGCGCGAAGGGAGATTTGGAAATAGTTAATTAAAAAGAGATAATTACAGTATTTAAAAACATTCAACTCTCAATTTTAAACGGTATTTAGGTTTCACGAACTTTGTAAAAATCTAACATAATAACCATGGGATTACATTATTCCCGAAATCATCGCGTTCATTTCCTGTTTCATAATACAAATAAACATGAGAAATGTACAGGCGATACCACACTTTGTTGTTTCTAAAAACATTAAGAAAATATTTTTTAAAAATATTTACAATTACAGTTTAAAGTATGGATGTCCCTCCTGAAAACTGATTAGGGTCACAAACTGGTATTAGGAAAATTTGACTCCGAAATCTTAGAATTTTGCCCCTGGCCAACAGAAAATTCATTTTCCTAATGCTCTATGTCTATAAGAAGGCCGAAACTAATATTTTCAATTTCTATCGACTCATACCTTCGTCCTCAGCTCTTTGATACAAGTTCGCCTGAAATAAAAATCATGTTTAGGATTAACTCTCACGTGAATAACAGCTTTTTACTGGCGATTTTAATGTAATTGGCGCGCAAATATATTATCGTGCATTAAAAGTCCACAGTCGTCATGACGACTAAAGGAAAAGGTCTGTCGTAAGAGTATCCTGCAGCGTTTCGAATTTGCAGTTCAGCATATTAAATGATGTAAAAAGGATACAGGTGTCTAGTAACAAACGTCTTAAGCCTGCCATTCGCTGCAAATAATTTTCCTAGAAATGCACTTAGCTCAAATTTCATTAGCATTCCTAGAGAAGGCAATAGAAGAAATATTTTACTAACGAAATAAGAAACGTGCAGTTCTAATACTCCATCGAAGATTGTAGAGTTGACACTGTGTTCACGATCCTAAGTTCAGGTAGCAGCTGAGCAAGCGCAGTAGATTTTTAGTCTACTTAAACAATATTAGTGTTATAAAAAATTACAAATATTAATGTTAAAAAACAAAACAAATTTCAGGTAGTCTCTTCTAAGAAAACTACTTCGGGTTATTAACGTAGTAATACTTATCGTTCTTTACCTGTTTTGTATGTATATATGCATGTGTTATGTATATATGTATCTATATACATGTATGTATGTATATATATATGTAAAATTTTGACGCATTTTGGTACTTTTCTGTGTAAGTGTTCACTGCTTGTCCAAGCGTTACAGACTGGGTTTGACGCTCTGCCAGAATTATAACTCGCGACGCAGGACATATGAAATTTTGCTTACCAGATGACCATTATGGAGGAACGTAATCCTACGTTAAAACTTATTTCCATCTAATACGCGGGTGTCCAACCTTTACTTGCCTGGACCACATTAAGGCTGCTGCATACTAACCCCATAGGATTCTCTCACCTCAATGTTAACCTATGGACAAAATATGTCCACGGAATGCCGACTTGGATTCAATGTTTTTTTTAATTGTACTCCGTCATAGAGAGCGAAATTTTACATTTGTCTACGTTCTTCGTTCTTTTTTTATAAAAATGCAATTAATATTTTTAAATTTAAAGTATTCGGGGGAAAATCTGGTATAGTGCGTTTTAAACGCTCATAATTTCCTCTGGTGGACGAAATTTATAAAATGAATCTTGTAGCGCTTTGCAGAAAAGTTCAGGCTATCTGACAATACCAATTTTATTTGATTATCAGCATTTATGTACCTGTAAATAGTTGACAAAAATATATTTTAATTAAAAAATTTGGGGGCAGCGCTTAAACCTCTCCATAGAGAGAGAGATATTACAATCCCTCAAAATGTAAATCCTAAGGGGGGTGGAATTCTCGAACTGTCAACTGGACTCCTCCCACCACAAGAGTCTGCAAGAAGAGGAAAAGGGAAATACGATTTTTTTCTTAGTACATAGCAGCCTTAATGGAAGATGAATTGTCGTAGGTCACATATAAAATATATAATATCCTTAATGTATATAAATTGCAAAATTTTCTTTATTTAAATATTTTATTATAACATTAATAAAATAAAACAACATAAACATAAAATGTGTGGGATATTTTACCTTGTTTTCGCGAAACTGTCCATCAATATCTAGTTCGATGGAAGTGGTGGCAATTCACAGTGCTTCATATTTAGCATCCCGGCAAGAAAAGTGATAAGTAAATAATTACAAGATAAAAATAACTTTTTATATACTGTGTTGTTTAATTTTCTGTTGAATTATATAAACTTGACAATTCTATGTATTAATAAATACTGATTAATAAATACTAAATTTTTGATGAATTATCCCACCAACTTGAAAGAAAATGAAGTTAATTGGAAGTTAACTTGCGTTTAAATTTTCGTTCCCGTTTCGGCCGATAGATGGCTGCATCAGTCTACAAAACAAAACTAACTGAAAATAATAAAAACATGTTAAAAATCTGCTTAAAGATGGCTAAAAGTATTAAAAAGATGTATTGTCATCGTGTTCTGAGCTATTCTAAAAGTTTCAAATGGCTAGCTAGTCGGGAAGTTAGTTAAAAATCGATTGCAATATTTGTACTGGACAAACACACAAACACACACACAAACAAGAAAGTTAATAAAAACATGGAAAAAATGCAGCATTTAAGAAAAAACAACTTAAAGATTACTATACAGCTTGAACTAGCATTACAGTAAAGCTGATACAACTGCCCTCAGGTGGAGAAATTGTGAGATAGAGATGTGTCGCTTTTCGTGCACAATGGGACACTTCATACATATTTTTCAATGACATAACCTCAAAATTGTCATTTTATGACTTAACTTTTTCTTGTTGGGGTGCGAATTGAAAATAGTTGTTTGTAAATGTACGGCAGACATGACAAGAGTCAGGACGACAAGAGTAGGGCTTAATTGTAAATCGAGATTTTTCCTTGGAGAAGAAAATATTATAAAGTTTGAGATGCTGTGTGACACATTACAACCTTTCAAGGACGTGGGTTGGATGCGCTTTATCTAATGTAACATAAATATACAGTTATATGACTTTCATTTAATCTATGATTAACCCCATTGACTCAAATCGTAACTTCGGATTGTAAAGGAACACAATTCGAAAGTTTACAGTTGTCAACCATATAATTGAAGTTGTCCATAATCTAAAATACACTTTTTATTTAATAACCGTAGAAAAGCTGAAAATATGAATAATTTGTTTAATAGAATAAAAACAGGAGTTTATATAAAAGTGTTAACGCTAAACTGCCGGGTATATAATTTCTGCAAAATGGGCAATTTCATGGTACAGAGACTGATTTATGAGTTGCCGGCACTGTAATACAAATACCTATAATTAAGTCAAAGTCTTTTTTCATTATAAAAATGAAGTACAATCATTTTTTTCACGTCTAGCAAGAATTTTTATTCTACTCCCAAACAACATCCAAAAACTTCTCGATTCAAATACTTTTTGGTTTTTATTTTACTTAAAAAAGCCATGGTTTTAAATGCGCCCCAAGTTGTTTATTGATTAAATTCATTATTTTTCCTTCCTCTATTAAACGTAGCCAAGGCTTTGCTGTGTCAGACATTTCGGTGAACTTGAGAGAGAAACGCAAATTTTTCAAAGGGGTATTTCAACAGTAACACCCCAGTGTTAATATTACTATATCTTGAAATGCTAACGCACTGCCTTAATTATCGTCAAGAAAAAAAACGAAACGGTGTAAATGTCGCAATATTTATACAAGATTTTTGTTATGCTGATAGTACAAAATATGAAAATTTGCTGACGTGGTTGGTGCAGTTTAATTGTGCTTAAAAAATGGAGTCAAAAATGCATGACAAACCAATGATGTAAAATTTAACATCCCTAACTAGGAATTTTTAAAAAAATCACTCAGTAAAATGTACCATTTTATGAAAATTAATTTATTAGTGCAAGAGGCAACAATTCAGTACTGAACTTGGTTGAAACAAAACAGCGGTAATATGTTTTTAAGAAAGTCATTGGTATTTTCTTAAAAATTACGGCCGAACGGTAGCCGAATGGCTAGGGCGCTGCTATTTGGTACTAAAGTCTGTGGGTTCGAGTCCCGCTCTTGGATGCACATTTGTAGCCGTTCGGAATCAGCTTTAAGCAGTAAGTTCCGGTCGAATTAGCCCTCGTGTAACGAAAATTACTGTAGCGCACCAAACCAAATAATTCCGAAAATAAAGAAATTTTTTCTTAGTATATATGAGCCTATGCACCTTGATAAATTTACGATAAAGTTATTTAAATTTAAATATATGTAAAAAGGAATCAACAAAACTGAAAAAAATCTGGAAAACCTGAAAAGAAAACTACAAAAGTGAAATCTAACAAAAGAAAAAAATGTGTTTTGCCATAAAACCAACTGTAAAACAATCAGCTTCTGGTCAAACTGACAGAAAACTATCGAATTCTCCAGATGTGGTAACTGTAGCGATTACATCTAATAAACGTCATTCAAGTGACTAATGTAATTAAATCTACATCGGTGACGCAATTGATATTTATCAAACTTAAACGCCAAATTTTTAATCCAAATGGCCACACCGTTTTTTTAAATTTTTTTTTTAAGTCAAGTTCTTATCCTGCGTTTGAACTGATTCATTGTTTGCCTCTTCGGAGTGATGCATCACCCATTTCTAGAGTGTAACTGTCATTACTGTAATTACTGGTGTTAAACCAAAAGTTATCAAGAAAATGTCGGGGTAAAGTTTAGAACATGTTTAATTACTCTAGATATCCCAGTTACAAGAGACGGATTACATTACACATTAAAAACAATTGAAAAACATTTAGAGAAAAAAATAGTAAGTTGACAGTTAAATTGGGCATCAGACCGACAGGTCTTCAATCTACCAGATCCACGCTCTCTCTCTGTCTTTAAAAATGACAGCACAATGGAACTTGCACGCAAAGTCTATCCGTATGGTGGCGACATCTACATTTCAGGCTTGGAAGTATTATAACGTGCGTTACAAGTGTTAATATCCGTAAAACTTCCACATAGTGGTTATTGTTCTGAACTGCCCCACAGTTGGTCGGATCCAAATCCAAAATAAGTTTTGGTTGTTTCATTGTTGCCCCCTCATTAGTAACATTGCTGGCTCACCTAGACAGTTCTCCCATAATAAAAGCAACCGACAAAACTTCGCGAATCTTCATGGGTCAATGTCAAGCAGTACCTATCACCAGAAACAAGTCTCAGTAGCATTGAAAAAAAAAATTGTGCGGTCGAGGGACCCCCGTCAGGAACGAAGTTCCTTACCTACTTTTTCAACTCTAAACGTGATTTAATATGTAGATTTCTATTGATTATATTGGTGTACTTTTGTCACGCCGAAGAGCGCAGCCCTCTTTTATTCAACCAACTCTCTCTCTCTCTCTCTCTCTCTCTCTCTCTCTCTCTATTTTATTAAAATTAAAAATTTTAATATATAAATTATTTTGATTTAGATGTTAACTTGCATAATTTTTAATCTTATTAATTTTATATTTAATCACCAACAAAAATAAATTAATGACACAATATAAATCCCGCGTGAATTAAAACAATAACAAACAAAAAATAAGTTTAAACAGAAAGACGCGATTCCATAGGGACGGTATGAAATATTTCAAGTAAAGCATTTACAACTGGTCAAAGTTTATATAAACGATCATGCTGAGGGTCATCATGTGGTGGTTGTTTACTGTTGTCATTAAAATGTAGAAATTATTTTATCTTTCCAAAACGTTTTAATGACATACATTCTTTTATTACATCATTGCCTATGGCAGGTGACTAATATGGCCTAGTGTTTGGTACATGTACAATAGACATCATTATACAAATTCCAATGTATTGTTTAATTTCTATATTCGTTACATTGACACACTTTTCTGGATTTTTTTGCACACTGAATAAATTTGTTTCTTGAACTATATGCTCAATTAAATCTTCTGTAAAAGATAACTAAAAAAAATTAGAGGTGTGTTTAAATTCATAATTTCAGGAGAGAGATTCTCGTCACCTCGGAATAAAATATGATCATCATTTAGAAGTAAATTAGTTTTCTTCCAGTTGATTGCAGGCTTTGTTCTCCCTGTATTATTTCTATTAGTTTTTGGCTTGTTCCCACTATTAGGCAGATCAAGAACATCGCTATTATCAAATAATGATACCTCATCTTCCGAATCACTACTACCATCAAAAATTTCATCACAAGCTTTATTTGGTTTATAATTAGGATCACCTGTGCTGCCATCGGTTTCTGAATCAGATCCATCTTCAGTATGATCACCCCACGATCTGTTTATAAGTTCCTCAATTTCTTTCTGTGTTAAAAACTTTCTTCCCGCCATTTCCTTAAAAAAAATGGCGTAAGCACACCATGTATAATTTTTGATACATAAAATTGAAATCATACTTGTATTTTTTATAAAAGATTAAAGAAGTATTTTATTAATAATTATAATAGCTACGTACCTCTAAAATATATTTATAAAATTTTCAAAGATGTAAACTGACTTTAAAATACTGAAAATATAGCAAATACTAAGGTAGGTCTGGTATGAATTGAACGGCTATCTTTTACTGAGATAACAGTTGTATTCCTGCTGCCATCTATCCTACGAAAATGAAACTAACAGTGATTAAAAGCTTTGCTATGATGTTTCAAAATTAATACAAGGTGCACAAGTGGAAAAAATTATTGCTTTTGAATATAAAGGGGGAAAATAACTTATGTATCAAATTTGATACAGTGTGCAGTGAAGGGTTTTAAAATTGCCTGTAGCGATTGTGCTGGGGTTTGAACCAGGGACCTCTCGCTCCGTAGTGCGATAGTCCGATACTCCGTAGTCCGATGCAATAACCATTCAGCCACAGAGTCCTTGAGAAAAAGCTCTTATGAAGGGGGCATAACGCTTTTTCGTTACGTGACGATTCCTGCCAGTTCACTCTACTGTAAGCCGCGTAAAAGAATTTCATTCCAAAAATTCCTCCAAGCTTGAGCTACATGAGCAGGTACACACAAAAATCGTTAATATTTACGTCTGTCCTTCGCATCGTGGGAAACAATTCTTTTGAATTCGTCAAATATTGGGAGAAATTAGTTTATTTTACACAAACATTAAGTGCTGCATTGACATTGACATGGTACGTTAACGAGGCACCACAGAACAGAGCTCCATATCCTCGGTATGGACATTTTTTTGTAGCTATATTTCTGATCTCAGGATTAAAGGAAAAGTGTTTTAATTGAAAGTTAAAGAAAAAGATTTAATAATGAAAAAATAAAAATAAATAAAGGAATAAATATAAGTTTGACTACTATTATATGGGGATGAATTAATAAAAGGAGACACGGTGGCAGTGGATTAAGCTGAGGACGATCCATCAAGAATGACAGATCAGAACCAGAAGCTCCGGACTATTTTCATTTAGAATTTAGAAAAGGTTGGAGAGAAAGTTAAGAATGGCTGAAGGAGACCAGGGTAAGTAATCAAAAAAACCTTATGAAATGCAAATATTTCTTGAGTAATTATCCATTTACACATTTCGTAAAAATATTCCGGTAATATGGCTATACACTTAGGAATTTACACGAGTCTTACCTTCAGTCTTATACTTAATTCATACTTCTATTTACCCTTCCATAAAAATATGTTTCTCTCTATTCTAAAAAAAAGTAACTGGCGCCACCGCCGCAACCGCTGTCAAAAGTTTGTCACGCTATCTCCTCCAAAACCGCTGGGGGTATGGGGTCGAGACCGATACCAATAAATGCAGAAAAATGCGGGGAAGAAAGTAAGACATGTCTCATCTTCGTCGGAATTAAAGTTTTTTTTATTTTATGTTTTGTGGAAAAATATTGACTTTTTCATGTTCAGATTACGATAACTCGCCAAAAATTAATCGTAGAATTTTGATCTTTTTACAATCTAAGACTACAGACATTTCTCCTTCAAACAAGACCTCATTTGTTTAAAAATAATTTAAAACAGATTAATATTTTCATTAAATTTTCATCAAAATATTAAACACTTTTCGAGAAATATCGTCAGATATGTGGATGTAATATCGATGCTCCTCGAGTTTTTATCTTACAAAGAAAATATTTACATCATCTGGAAGATGAAAGCTTTCTCATTCATATAAACCTCATTTCGATTTTTAATTGAATTTTAAAGCTGAAACAGTGATTCAACAGTGATTCCCCTTCGCATAAGGGTGACTAACAACAGTAAATGGCTGTTACATTGCCGGAGAATCAACCCTATGTATCTCGCTATTAGCCATAACACAGGAGCAAGCGGAGCGAGCCTAGGGGCCAAGCCCCTAGTTAAACTAAAGATAAATAGCATCATGCATTTAATGGTTATCATACACTTAAAGCTGCTGTGAAACTATCCCTACTGGATTCGCTCACCTCAATGTTAACCTAGGGAGAGATAAATTTTACAGCTTGGGACATTTTTTGCTTAAAAAATCTGCTGTAGTGTGTTTTAAACGCTTATAAATTCCTTTGATGGACGCGGCTTATACAATGAATCCTGTTGCAAGGTGCAGTAAAGTTCACACTGTCTGAAAAAACCCTCTTTATTTCATTAGCAGCATTTATGTAGCTGTCAATAGTAGACACATTTTCTCCATAGGTTAACAATGAGGTGAGCGAATCCAATAGGGTTAGGGCACATCAGCCTTAAGGGTTAATACTAGTCCAAAATATGATCGGTATCTTACGAGTCGGCGTATTAAATATCTAAATAGCAATCATGCAATCTGTCTAAATATTGGATGAATTACAATTGTCTTTCAGGGCATGATTTTTATTCAAGAATACACAATCATTTTGAACTCGTGAAATACTAACTGAAATCAATCACTTCGGTCTGTATTATGCACAAGGAATTACATACAGTACCTCTCAAAATTAACAAATACCTCATGCATTTCATATAAATATTCTGGTTACATTATAATTATTCAAAAGATAAAAGGGTTTATGCATCTGACACATTCTATTTTGTACTTGCATCCATAATTCATAAAAAAATACTATTTAAATTGAATATAAATACACTAGTTATAAAAAAATTAACGAAAAATCACAAAAAGAGGGATAACACGTCAAAACTGGGGCAATCTGTTTAAAATGTGAATATGTTGTTAAGTAAAAGGTACAAGAACAATACACTACATTATGGAAAATAGTGGCGCTACAGTCGGAATACGTCATTTACGAGGAGCATAAAAGAGTAAGTCAGCAATTGTCGCTGTGAGGCTGACATTAGACATCTGGCATAGCGAAATTGTAACAATGACCTCCAGGCATCATTTGACCGAAGAAATGCGATGGCGAGCTATTGGGAGACTAGAGGCAGGACAAAGTGAGACAAAAGTGGCCAGATGGCTAACTGTGTGTCCGTCTGTGGTTCATAGACTTTGGCAACAATTTCTAACCACGGATGCGGCATCCAGGAGATTCATCCAAGGACAGCCATACGCTACCACGAGTGCCGTTAACCGATATTTGCGCACGAAGGAGTAGAACCGCAAATCCGTCTAAACTCAGATCCTCCCTCGCTGCAAGCTCCGGAAGGTTGGTATCAACGTCAACCGTGCGTAGAAGGCTTCACTAAGGTGCTCTTTTTGCGAAGCGACCAGCCATTTGCGTCCCGCTCGCGTCACGCCATATAGCCCAGTCAAAATAGGTTTTATGGCTAAAAATATATGAAAGTTTTGAAAATTGGGGGAGATTTTTGTTTGAGCATGTTAATGAACATACTAAAAGTCCCCACCGATCAGACTTGAGCTTTCGCCGCCATCTTGGAAAATGTGTAGACTTTTTGGGTTTTTTGCAAGTAACTTCAGAAATATTGATTTTATGCAAAAAATTGAGCTCAAAAATTGAAGAGCATTAAATTATGAACAAAAACATTATTTACATTTTTTTATAAGTCTAACACGAACAAAGATAATTGACTTTGAAAATAGCGAATAATCACGCGTAGGACGCGGATGCGCGGGTCATCCCCATCGCGATAGGGGGATGACCCGCGCATGTGCCCCAAAAGCCTTGCACACTCACGTTTGTCAAACCTCTGCATATCAAAGCTCGAGATAAAGTCGCAGCAACATCCAATCCATTGTTATCAGGTTGTATTGTGAGGCTTGGTGGATTCTATATTTTTATGTCATAATTTGACTGCATTGTGTACATAATGGCTGGAAGTGGGTAAAAATAAATACTAAATTTGATGTATGCAACTACGTCAGTAAAAAAATGTTTCCTGGCCATGCATACGCTAGAAAAATCCTAGCTCATTTTTTTACCCAAACAGCTTTAGCAAAAATAATTTTTGACGCGATGGACATATTTGATTTATAAAGCAGTAATCACCATGAGTTGTTTAAAGATTCTGAAGGCCTTTTTTGTGATTTTGTAAATATTAACTTGGGAAATATTAACTTTATGTAAAAAAAAAGTTTTATACAAAAATTAAAGAACATTAAATTGTGTACAAAAATTAAAGAACATTAAATTGTGTACAAAAATATTAAATACATTTTGTCGTAACCCTAACACGAACCAAAATATTGACATTTAAATGCGGGTTGATTATGAATGTAGCGTCGAAGTCTCGTTGCAGGCGCTTTCCTTTGAATTCCCTCCTCTCCCTCATTTGAGCAATCTTAAAACACAAGAAAATATACTAATGTTTTTTGGTATGTAGATAATTTATCATTTTTAATTTTATGAACGAATGTAATAAACTTGGATTTATTCACTACCATATTTCCATTGTATATAATTTTTTAAGCTTACCTACTTTATGGCTGTCTCGCTTTTTTCGGTACGGGATTGTTCACGTCGTCAGTCTTGACAAGATCGTCTATGGGTCAGCTAGCACCACCTCATTCATCAATTCCTTTTTTTGGATCCTCATGATCTACAGTGCAATAACTGCAATGGGGTATGTCATTGTGGAATACCCCATTGCAGTTATTGTAGGCCGTTGTGCAGTTGATGCTTGCTTTCCGACACACGCATCTTTCTCCCCAGTCAGTCTTACAGTTGTGAAATACCATGCTTAAAACTGAAACGGGAGCCACTGCATCAATAGTTGTGATGGGCACGAGGGTTTTCTTTTAACATTTCCAGCCCACATTTCAGGATTCTACTCATTCCCAAACCACTTTTGCACTTGGTGATACAATCGAAAGGATTGTCGCATGGCTGCCTCTTCAGTTGAGGGAAGAGATGAAATATATGGTTTTATTTTAGTGACAAATTTTGCAAAGTATTTGTACCCAAACTTATATAGGGACTTTTCACTGGGATGTGCTTCATACCAGATCAGAAAAAAGCATTCTCCTGCTTAAGCAACATCATTATGCAATGAGTTCCATTTATTAACTTCTGTCACGTCGTGTTCCATATCTTTACTTTGGAACATTTTAACACAATTTTTCTTTGTTGAATGCTGCAGAAGTAGTATCGCATCCACTGAACGCATGGAGAAAAATGCAAATTTGGTATGACCCGATGATTGTATTTTATTTGACGAATGTATTTTTTTCTTTGCTTTCCCTTTGCATGGTTTGACAAGGAAAATGTCTTTTCTATAGGAGTGAGAGCTGTTAATAGAACCAGGAGGTTAACATCTTCACCAATGATTACAACGATGTTGTTACTATAACTTGCTTCATTAATTGCAGTATTTACAATGAGAATGTCGGCTTCGGCATTACATTGTCGGAATCGAATCCCACTGTTTTCCAGCTTGGCGGATAGCATGCTGATCAGTTTGCTTTTGCTGTTTTCGTTTGAAAGGAACTGCTGTTGTTGAACAGTAACTCTCATGTTTCCATCAAAACTTATGTCTACAGATTTTATCACAATAGACCGTAGATTTTCTTCCATTTTTGTACTGTTATTGGTGTTGGGTTAGCCATTAAAAACGACTATACAGCTGGTCCCATAATGCTTTTTTTTATATAGTTAACTTAATTTGTGCAAACATCCGAAAAAGTTAATTGTGTTCCTCATTTGACACGGTGTAAGGAGAAAACCACAGTACACAATGTTGACGCAGTTCAGGAGGTAAAGGTCTTTGTTTGGAACTTCAAAAACGTCGTACCTAGCCAATATCGTTGTCTCTCGCATGCCAGCTTCATTAAACAGAGCAAATTTAAAAGGAACTAACTCACATTCTAAATAAAATGCTAGTCGTTTCTTCGTCGTTTTGTTTAAAAATCTCTATGCTCTGAAAAAGCAACAACGGGTTTACTAATGAATTGAAACCGTTTACTTTCACCGTACAATTGACGGTGATGAAGCTTTCATAAGCTTTACCATTTCAAAGTACTGAACCCAGAGGGGTGCAGTTGGGCCATTCTCTTTCAACTGTTTCAAAGTCTTCCTCATTTTAATCTCGATGCCTCGTATATGAGTATGTCCGTTTAGGGTTTCTTCTGATAGTAGTTCAGTAGCAAAATCTCTAAACAACTCATGGAGATATTGCTTTTGAAATCAGATATATCCATGGCGTCAAAATTTATTTTTGCTAAAACTGTTTGGGTAAATAAATAAGGTAGGTATTTTTTAGCGTATGCATGGCCAGACAACGTTTTTTCTACTGACGTAGTTGCATACATGAAATTTAGTATTTATTTTTACCCACTTTCAGCCATTTTGTACCCAATGCAGCCTAAGTATGACATAGAAAGATAGAATCCACCAAGCCTCACAATACAACCTTATAACAATGGATTTGAGGTTGCTGCAACTTTATCTCGAGCTTTGATATGCAGAGAATTGACACACGTGAGTGTGCAAGACTTTTGGGGAACAGGCGCGGGTCATCCCCCCATCGCGATGAGGATGACCCGCGCATCCGCGTCCTACACGTGATTGTTCGCTATTGTCGCACGTGATTGTTCGTGATTGTCGCAAAGTCAATTATCTTTGTTCGTGTTAGACTTATAAAAAAATTAAATAATGTTTTTGTTCATAATTTAATGCTCTTCAATTTTTCTGTTTAATTTTTTTACATAAAATCAATATTTCTGAAGTTACTTGCAAAAACCAAAAAAGTATTCCCATTTTCCAAGATGGTGGCGAAAACTCAAGTCTAATCGGTGGAGACTTTTAGTATGTTCATTAACATGCTCAAACAAATATCTCCACTAATTTTCAAAACTTTCATATTTTTTGAGCCATTCGTCAAAATCGTGTCTCTTTTGACTGGGGTAATAGGCGGGAACGTTTGCAGTTGGCACGCCAACATGTCCACTGGACGCGTGATGGAGGGCTGTTCTCTTTACGGATGAGTCCAGGTTTAGCCTCGAAAGCGATAGTAGGCGTTTTTTGATTTGGAGAGAACCTGGAGTTCGTTTTCATTCATCACACATCTGTGAAGGAGATGCATACGGATTAGGCAGTGTCTGTGTTTGGGGTGGTATCTCTTTGGGTGGACGCACAGACATCCATGCCTTTCCCCGTAGAAATGTGAATGCTCACACCTATACAGATGACATCATTGATGTTTATATGCGCCCTTATGCCGGTAGCACGTGATACTTTCGTGCTACAGGACGATAACGAGAAACCGCACAGTGCTCGCATCGTGGATGCTTATCTTGAGCAGGGAACAATACAGCGCATGGAGTGGCCAGCTCAATCACCGGAAATGAATCCTATCGAGCATGTTTGGGACGCTTTAGGACGCCGTATAGCTGATCTCAATCCTCCTCCTAGGACCCTAGCCACGCTTTCAATTGCTTTGCAAGAGCAATGGCTCTCACTTCCTACCGCACTCATATGCCGCATAATTGATCACACATCGCTGTATGTGCTGTATTGATTTTCGGGGAATCAAACGCCATATTAAAGGTACTTGTCCTATACCAAACTGACACATCCTATTTGTTTATTGTATACATATGCTAGTTTCTATAACACCATAATTGTCTGGCGATTTCTTTTTATACTATTTTATACCTATCTATGTGTTGTATAATGTGTATAATTTTCATTAAATTCTACGAGTAACTTTTTGAGTAATCGCTATTTTTGTGACTTTTCCTTAATTTTCGATAACCATTGTAGTACAATTACACACGTAAAGGCACAAAAGAACCACATTTTATGCAATTTCTGGTTATAATCACATAAAAATCTAAACTGTTCTTTCTTAGAATTTTCCTAATAACTGGGTGGATTTATCATTTGGTTTTAAAACATTGCTAAACTTTTGTTGAATGGATTAAGTTTGATTTCCGTCAGTTAATAGCTAGATTCAGTACCACATTACTTAAATGACAAACCTCACTTTCTTTGTGAATTTAAAGTTCTAGTTCTTGTTGAATGTTGTCTATATTTATATAAAATGTGTACAATACGTAAGAAGGTAAATGCGCCTTCTTAAAATCCACAAAAATGAAGTCGAAGTTAGACAGCTAATTTCAAGCATTTAAATATTGTTCATCAAACCAGACATATATAGTTCAGAAAGCATTGAGGGCAATTGACTCTATGTACAATTCCCAAATGTGAAGATCAAAGAAGTCGGATATAACAGAGATAAACAGCAGAATTTTTGCTGACGAAGAATTAGAACGAAGAATTATTTACGAATAAGAATTATTTATGAAGAATTAGGACAATTCCTTAGGACCTATACGAAGAATTAGGACAATCACTTAGGAGAATTATTTGTCCTTAGGACAAATATTTCCATTTTCTGATGCTAAATTTTCAATTGACGGTATTTGAATTCTGAATTGCGTTTCAAAGAAAACGTTGCAATCTGATTCTCCTGTTCTGGTCAACAGCCTGTCACCTTTATCATTTTCATAGACAAATATTTGAAAATATAGGCATTTCCCAGCATCCAAATAATTTTGGGCAACAATATTTTCTCAAGTGACAACTGACAAGATGCGCCAGATATTTCGCTGCTTAACCCTTTCGGGGACAACAACTTCTACCGTTTGCAAGGTACAGATATTTCCCCCGATTTTTTAACCTAAAAAATCTTGAAAATGTGTCCAATTGAAGGTTGCAAAATGTTTTAACTTTTTTAAACTGACAACAGATGGCAGCACTAGCCATTTTTCTACTCATTAAACTGGAATACATTGAATGCAGGGGAAAAGAAGACTAAGATTTAGGCGTTCCCATTGTACGAACGGCGCCCTTGAAAGTGTTAAACTCAACTTTTACACTTATGTTGGATGGTTCCTTTGTTGTATAGGTGTGTCTAGTTATCTTTATGATAAATTACAGTTCTGTCACATGTTATAGAACAGCGGTTCTCAACCTGGAGGGCGCACCTCCTTGGGGGGGGGGGTGGTAGAGGAATTTCAAGGGAGGCGTGAGTTTAAAAAAATGTAAAATAAAAGGTAAAACTAACCGTAATTTACTGTACTCAATTTTGCTGTCACAATGTAACCGTAACGTATTTTCGACATACGAACACAATTGTCGTACGTCTGGACGTTGAAAGTGACCTGAGGTGTGTTTTGTCACAGTTACAACCTAATAATCAAAAACTTGTCAAGGACAAACAGTGCCAGCACTCTCATTAACGTTGTGAAAGTGACTGGTATCACATGCCGACCTCATCTAGATCCTTGATTACCCCAAATATGTTTAATCTGTATTTAATTTTCTAATTTCATATGTTCTGATAATAATATGTTCCAAATTAAGATATGTGTAGTAATATTAAATTTTGCGTATGAAATTACCTATTCTATATTTTTATTTAATAACAAGTTTCAATTTCAAATTCCGATTTTACTACTTGTATTGACCACATATGGTGGTGAGGGAAGGAAGCGTGACCTCACGTCAGTGTTCAAAGGGGGGCACAGAGCCTGAAATGTTGAGAACCCCTGTTATAGAACACTCACCTATAGATTGTTTAAAATATTTTTGACAAAATCGAGTTTTATTCTGCGAGAAAGCTTTGATGATCACAAAAGCAGTTTGTTTTGAATTCATTGAAGGGGTTTATAAAATTTTACTTCATCAAAAACTGTTAGGGATCTTAATTAAATGCTTTAGAAAGGTTTCTTACTCACAAAATTTGGAAGCAGATAATTACTTGTACAGATTGAGTCAACAACAGGATTCTATGTCAACAAAGCAGTGATTCTAGGAAAACTTTGATCGATAAATTTATCACACTAGTTTTAAAAGGGCTGCTTTCGACGCATAATATTTCCCGGAAGGTATGTTACCCGTTAACAGTAAAGATATCTAATTTTTGTCTCTATTCAGTTCGAAGACTATTTTCCCCCTTTTTTCAACAGAATATTTTTACATTCAAAACTCCCTTTTCAGAAAAAAAGGTTGGGCTTACAAAAAGCTGTATAAATCCGTAATGTAAAGGGGAAATATTGTTGCATTTTCTGCTGCAAGCGTTTTAATTTTTTACATCATTTTCCATACAAAAATATGTCACTACTTTCGTGGGACATTCCAGTAGATTTCAGTAATACACTGCTGGCCACTGTAAATGCAACACCCTGAAGGAAACATGCAAATAAGATGAAATTTACAACATGTATTAGCGGAGGTGAGATATGCAAATTATTAGAATTTCAGCGCAGACGCACATCACGCGCGCCTGTGGCGCCACTTCAAAGCGCTATTTAAGGCTTGGAGATTTCGACGATTTCAAGTTCGGCAATTGTGCATTTCTTGTGGTTTTTTCAAAAAAAACGATCAATTATGCCTCGTCGAAAACAACGATCATCTTTTGATCAAGTATCCGAGTTCGACAGAGGAAGGATAGTGGCCTACCGAGATTGTGGATTATCTTTCAGGGAAATCGGTAGACGTGTTGGACGAAACAAAACAACTGTAATGCGGATATGTGATCGTTGGATGCAGGAGGGTACGACGGACCGGCGTGTTCGATCGCATCCACCTCAGCGCACCACTTCACGTGATGACAGGCAAATTGTGCGCATGGCAGTGACGGATCGCTCAGTCACATCACGAACCATAGCATAGCACATGCAGTATGAAACGCATCATCCAGTGTCTGTGCGTACCATTCGACGCCGTTTACAGCAGAGTTGTCTGTCCGCAAGACGTCCATTGCTTTGTCTACCCTTGACGCAGAACCACAGACGTCTCCGCCGCCAATGGCGCGATGACAAAAGGATGTGGACGGCAGAATGGAATGAAATTGTCTTTACTGACGAGTCACGCTTCTGTCTGCAACACCACGATGGTCGCATTCGATGCTGAACAGCTGCGTTATGCACCGCCACACTGGTCCTGCACCGCGTATTATGGTATGGGGCGGTATTGGATATCACTCTCGCACACCTCTAGTACGCATTGCCGGTACTTTAAACAGTCAGCGCTACATCTCCGAGGTTTTGGAGCCAGTTGTCCTTCCTTACCTTCAGGGCTTGCCCACAGCCATATTTCAACAGGATAATGCGCGACCACACGTGGCACGCATTGTCCAACGGTTCTTCGTCAATCGCCAGATTGAATTGCTTCCATGGCCGCCTCGCTCTCCGGATCTTTCGCCGATAGAAAACATGTGGTCCATGGTTGCTCTACGATTGACACAGATTCCATCCCCAGCTGCCACAGCAGATCAACTTTGGCAACGTGTGGAAGCTGCTTGGTCTGCTGTACCCCAAGAACTCATCCAAAGTCTCTTTGAATCAATGCCGAGGCATGTGGCAGCGGTGATCTCCAACAATGGCGGCTACTCTGGCTACTGATTTTGGCAGGAATCACACTTCACAGAAGTCTATAAATTTAATCATTTGATACTTGGTCAACATGTTATCTACAAAATAAATTTTGTTGTGATATCTCTTGTCTTTCTTGGTGTTGCAATTTGAGTGGCCAGCAGTGTAAAAGTGTTCTTAAAATATCACACGTTATAAATTTATAATGATTTTTATTTTTTCGCATTCGGCTCACGTTTCTAACTGTTAGTCTATAGAAGCACACATGAGACCAATCGGTGAATTGAAAAACTGTAATCCCAAGCATGAAATGCTAAAAACGAATGCAAAAATTTCAAAATAAAATTGGAGATTTAAAATTTTATATACAGTGTGTCGAGGCTAAAAGTATCCAAAAGTTATGGCTTATTTTTACGGAACGACCCATTAGATTTAAAAAGAAAAATATTTAAATAGAAAAAACATCAAGTTTTACTATAATTTGATTTCAATTTGCACACCTTTTGTAGCACGACAAACGTCTAAACGGTAATCCAGTTCTAAGTGTTTCGTAGCATATCAGGAGTTATTAGATGAATTGCTTGAGTGACAAGCTTCTTCAACTCCTTCACAGTTTCAATATTTTGTTTATACTCAACGGATTTAATGAATCCCCAAGAGAAAAATTCTAATGGAGTCAAATCCTGTTGGAACAGGAAACCCGGTGGAATTTGTGGAACAGCAAAGTTTTCCAGCATATCAAGATAAAGATGTCCCGTAACAATGCGCACCACGAAGAAAAATGGACAAATTATGCAATTTTCGTGCATTCCTAACCTTGATATCTTTTGACATTAAAACTTGGTGAGATGTTCTTTCTATTTAAATATTTGTTTTCAATTCTAATGGGTAGTTCCATAAAAATAAGCCATGTAACCAACTGGTTTAAACATGGCATCATTACTTAAAAACTCTCATATGTGTAACCCCCACAAACTGCGTACCATCACTAACTGATTCCCAAAAACTCTCATGATGCCCTAACAACGTAAAGCGGCCTTGCAAACAGCCGCCCGGGATCGCAAGAAACAATCCCCAAAACACTCTCTGACTGCTTGGACGGAAACAACTATCAGGGCCTGTTCACATAGGAGTCCGTGGCGTTGCGTTAAGGGAAAGATGACGTTGAGACGAAAATAAACCAATCATAGGCGTTAAAAAGTTTAGCAATGAAATTTTTAACGCTTATGATTGGTTTATTTTCGTCTCAACGTCATCTTTTTCTTAACGCTACGCAACGGACTCCTATGTGAACAGGCCCTTAGAGTTCATGCTGACGTGCCGACAACCTCTGAACTCTGCTTGCCGAGAAAATATGTTTTGCAGTCGATCCAATGATTCCGAGCTGGTAGCAGCATATTTTCGTGTGTGCCTGTATGATTGTTAAAATTGTATAATTCTGTAAATATTTGTTATGTTTTCATTTAAATTAGTTAAAATGTCAGTGTTGTTTAAATTAGTTAAATTGTTTAACTTGTTGTTTAAATTTGTTAAATTAGTTAAATTGTTAATAAGTTTAAATTAGTTAATTTGTTGTTTAAATTAGTTGTTTAAATTAGTTAAAATGTCTGTGTTAAAATGTCACCTAGGGTTTCATTTTTT
Organism: Dolomedes plantarius; assembly: GCA_907164885.2. Classification (NCBI taxonomy): domain Eukaryota; kingdom Metazoa; phylum Arthropoda; class Arachnida; order Araneae; family Dolomedidae; genus Dolomedes; species Dolomedes plantarius. The sequence goes on from OU015490.1 coordinate 69,916,393, forward strand.
TACTGTCGGTATCAAATTTATTTTCTCCCTGAAGTCAACAGGTCTCGGTTGTCATGTGACTGTTCCGGCGAATAGCCACATCCATAGCTTTTGGATACTTTTAGCCCGGATCCACCCACCCCCCTCTCTTTCTTCTCTAGATCTATCTATCTATCTATCACACACACACATTATATATATATATATATATAACATTTTTGCCTTTCAACTCATAAGAAAATTGATTTCAATAATTATGGGTGACTATGGATATTAAACAAAATTATAACCATAAAACTCGATAGAAACTAATTGCGTTATAAACACGAAGTACGAAAATAACTGTCAAAACTAATTATTATAATTTGTTTTCATTTATAAAGTGAATTAAATTGGTGAAATACTTAGAGAAGTCAAAAAATAACTTGATTAGTCAACTTTCATCGGGATTATGCGTTCCCTAGTCATTAGTAATTATTTTTATCAAGATTGATTTAATATGAAGCTCAGTATTCTATAAATAGAGTGCTGTCCACGCACGAACTAACCGAATCTGCTGGAGTAAGTACTTGTGGAATTTCGAAAAGCAATTGAAATCAAACACGTCACCCACTCATTATTCAAACTAGATTAGAATTTTTAAACCTACTTTAAAAACCTTCTAAACTGAGAGATTTGAAATCATAAAATAGGGCTAATTACACGTTTCTCTTGTTCAGATCGTAAATTAATATTTTAAAGATCCTAAAAAGAAAATCTTAGACATATAGAACGATTTGAATGCTTCAGTGATTAGATTTTAATCACTAAAAAAAAATTTTTTTTAATTCTATTCCCTGTTATTATTATTTCGTATTTCTAATATTAATTAACCAATCGTTTGGCAGGTTACCAAAAAAATTAATAAGTGTTTGTTATTGTAAAAATTTTGCGTATGGAATTTGATTCTGGAAGCACAGCACGAGATTCACTCAGTCTGATTAAAACAATACATTTTAGTTTTCTACATGTGAAATAGGTCATGATTTATAAAAGACTAGCTGAAGACCCGCACTTCGCTACGAAGTACATTCAAATTAAATACAACGGTCAATGTATGCAATTTATGCCAAAATAAATAAATATATCTATTTATAATAAATACAACGATCAATGTATGCAATTGATGTAAAAAAAACCAAAAAAATATATATTCATAAAAAAAAATCGTAAGGAATATTTTTATAGACAAAATAATGAAGGAGAAATTATTCAAATTAAATCTAATAGAGCATACTAAAGAATATAGTAAAGTTAATATAGTACAGTTTGAGGAACATATCTTTTACTGTATTTTAATATTTTCTTGGATAATGTCCAATCGTCTGCCACATTAGCAAAAATTTTTTTTTGTCCATAACGTTGTTATGCACGTGACGATAAATTCATTTAAAGTACCAGAAAAAAAAATTACGTGACCAGAATTTAATAAATTAAATTCTAAAAATTAATTTTTAAAAATTCACCAAAAATCAGAAAATAGAGGTAAAGATTTGAAAAAAATTTCATTTTGAAGGAATTTTTATGATCTTTCTCGTGATATAAATTTTATAACCCTCAAATTATTATTTTAAATGCAAACTTAAAAAAAGTTACTAAAACAGCTTAAAAATTTAATTTAAAAAAATCTAAGCATAATTTTTCAAAAATCTTTCTAGTGCATCTCTACACTATAAGAAGAATCGCCATGCAAAATTTCAGCCGTACAGATATCTTCTTGTAAGCAATTTTTAGTTAAAGATGGGAAATCATAAACCAATTTAACTCTGGAAAAATAGACTTAAAGTACAAATGTATGATAAAGAACACAGATGCAACACAGCATGGATATGTATTTGCCAGTATACATATCCTAGAAAAGTACGGTTTGTTTTACTTCATGCTTAATGATCTATAGTATCTGTAAACCCAGGAAATAAAACTGTACTTTTTTAACGTAGGATTAACGTAGGATTACGTTCCTCAATAACGGTCCTTCCGAGAGAAGGAATCACGTGACCAGAATTTAATAAATTAAATTCTAAAAATTAATATTCAAAAATTCACCAAAAATCAGATACTGGAGGTAAAGATTTGAAAAAAATTTCATTTTGAATGAATTTTTATGATCTTTCTCGTGATAGAATTGAATAACCCTCAAATTATTATTTTAAATGCAAACTTAAAAAAAGTTACAAAACAGTTTAAAAATTTAATTTTAAAAAATCGAAGAATTTTTCAAAAATCTTTCTTATCGATTTCGTCTGTGCGTTTTATGTCAGTCAGTCAGTTACGGAACTGTTTTATATTATAGATTACATATATTTCGTTCATTTAGTTACCAGAAATACAGGAAAACAAATCGGAAAAATTAATCAGTAAGAATTCTCTATTATTCCCTTAATATCAGTATTTACCATATGCTACATACCAAATCGCAAATCGGCAGCTTTTATTTCCAATGTTTATAAATTCAAAGTAAACTAACGTATGGAGAAACATTTTATATACATGTTATATGAATGCATTTGTAACTGATTTTAATTTTATTTTTAATTCTCATTTTGCAATTTTTGTTTAAAAATATTTCTTTAAAAAAATGAAAATCAGTTCATTAGTTACACGGCTAGAATGTCGCCCAGTGGTTAAGGCATCATCCTGTCACGCCGGGGGCGCAGATTCGATTCCCGCATAAGACTTGGTTGTATTCTGGGGAACCGGTCAGTCTTCCTCCTACAAAATAAAAGGGGAGCTGTAACCCATCGTCCATCTCCGGTGTCATCGTTTGTTAATAAAATTCTTCTATGATTGTGTGATTTGTCTGGTTCTATTTCCTTGTATTCATATGTACACCGGACTGGGGTGTAATGTCGTCATCCCCCAGGGACATTAGCCAAAAAACGGTTAGAATGTTGCTCCGACCTTTTTACAAACATCTCCCCATTTCTACCTTCTGGAAAGTAAAGGTATTTTGAAAAGATTCTGTAAACTTACCTTCTTTTAATATAATGAAATGTATCCCGTGCTATAACGTGCGAAAATTTTCTTTTCTTCAATATAGTAGGAAAACTGAAAGAATATTGAAATATCGAAACCGAAGTTGTACGCACAGTATATAACACATTATTTCGGAAACCCTTAGGGTTAAACCGCAATGTACGGTTCCAGGCGATTATCGCCAAACATAGCAATCATGTTTCTAAGGTTTAAAATTTTGCTTAAAATGCCAGATTATGTGATAAGAGGCAGACTTTTGTTATTTTGGCAGGGATATCCTTAATTTTCTTGCCATAGGTCTTATTGTAAAACTTGAACTCGCTTAGGTAATGCTTCGATTGTAAACGGTTGACGCTGCACGCTTTTAAAAGATATTGAAGTTTAATGCGTATTTTTATTTTTTCTATTTAGATGAAGAATGTTTTCAAACTACGTTTACGTGAATTTATACGTATAGGAATTAACAGACTGTTGATAACGTTCGTTAGTCAACCCTGAATTGTTAAATCTTACGGAATTGATTGGAAAATGTGGCAATGACATTTAGACAACCATATCAAATGTATACTGTGTTTTGTTTTAATGATTATATTGCCAGTAGATTCATGACGTAACCAGTGGGTAGACGGATCCACGTCAGCTATGGGCCTGTTCACATGGAATCTGGCAGCATTAGCGTAAAAAAATTTATCCACCTATTGACCCATTGGTGATAATATGCTTTAATCCACTGCTTGGCGATTTTTTTTCAAAATCGCCCAATTGGGGCGTTCCTACGGAGCGTCTGTGGGATTTCAACCTCCTAGGACAATTAAACCTCCCAGAGACACTCGGCATAAACCTAAACAAAATGGCGACCGAGGAAGAATAAGTTGGTAAAAACAAACTTACCGCTGGCTGCATGAAAATCGTAGATGCGCATGGGATCTTCACTTCTCTCAGATACCCTTGATCCACACCGCTACGTATCAGTCCAAAAACATCACTGAAATCTCCAGCCTCCGGCTTCGCCATGAATATGCTGGCTGTATGAAACTCGTGGGCGTAAAACGGTAATACACCATTCAATCACGGCACGTTTCCCTTGCACTTCCAATAATGTAATAGATGTCGACGTACATTCACTCACCTCTTGCAACATCACCGATAAATCCATAGCCGCTGTTTATCAATCGAAATACATTAAAAACAACCACCACGTTATCTAAAAATGTAACTCAAAAACACAACCACCTCGTTTGAAAATATAACCACAACTACCTTAACCATTTAAATTAACAGTTAATTGAAAATTAACCACCAGAGGACCTTACTTAGCCAATAAAAATGCTAATTTTACAAAAATTGCTAAGATTACAAAATCGTATTAACGCAAGCGCGAAGTGCATAATCGTTCCACGACTTCAAAATATCAACATTGCCATATTTGGCGCGTTTAACGCCCATCCAAAAAAGGTCGCCAAACAGCGGGTTAAAGCACATTTGAGCCGACCCATTTAACCAATCAGCGGCAACGGAATCTTTAACGCTGATGCTGATGGATTCTATGTGAACAGGCCCTGACAGTATTACCCTGCCTCAGCAAAGGCGGCCGTGTGAGCTCTACCGAACATGCTGTGGGAAACTGCTATTGTAGATGGCGATGCCATTCTATAGTCTTCTAACCTCATCTGAATATTCAGATTCAGATAAGAAGCGAAATGCGTGAGCAAGGTTTACCTCCCCTCTGTACCAAATGCATGTGTGCAAATATTATGTAAATAAAAACAAATTATGCGCGAACCCTTGATCAACAGTTTATGGTGTACTAAATGTGACATATTAACAAGAGAAAAGGACGCAGAAAACCACTGAACCACCAGCATCCCCCAAACATGCCAACTCAGTCTGCCAGGTTTATACAGCCGGCGGCAATTTTGTTTTACTACTTGCATTTGACCGTGAGATACGCCCCTGCGATATATAGCTTTTCTGCTACACAATACGAATAACCATAAATGGAAAATCAGCAGTGCATAAAATTCCCATTCTAGCAAACACAGCAAAGAGCCAACCATTTGGCCCCCCAAAAGGTACAGATGTGTTATACGCACCACCCTGCCAAGTTTGGCGATTTTGTGTTTGGTGTGGTAACCATGCGATTTTGGCGAGATTTTGTTCTTTTGTGACAACCTAGTTTGAATGGCTAATCGTGTGCGTTTGTTTATATGATATTGTAATAGCGTGGGAATAACGTTTACGAAAATGTGCCAGAAGTGAATCTGGTGAAGAAAGGGTTTTGTCCCCCAAACGGTATGTGAGGATGAATAAGCATTTTCTGGCCGAGTCCCTTTTGGCGCGAACAGGTTGGACAGCGTCTGAGGCATGTCGCCGGGCTGTGGAAGAATGCTTCTCCCCCCGGAAGGTTTGACGTCACCAAGAACGAGTTTCAGCGGAGGAACAAGGTCTATATAAGGGACTGCGTGCCCTCGACGGGGGCTGTTTGCTGGGAGATTCTGCGAGGCGTTGGACGCCGGGTGTTCAGCGGACTGAAGTGATCTCGTCAGCGGGCCACGTGGTTCGACAGGACCGTCGAAGCGTGAGCGTTTTTTCGGCTGTGGGCCGTGTAAACCGAAAGGCAGTTTGCCTTGGCGTATGTTGATTTTTCTGTACAGTGCATTTCCGTGTGAACATTTCCAGAAAAGAATAAAGTGTTTTTGAAACACTAAACTCCGCTTCTCGAGTCATTTTCTTGGGTTGTGGAAATAGTCACGGCCAGTCAAAGCTGGGACAGTTAGCAGGTGATCGCCCGCGGCACAGCAGTGAAGCGACTTCGCCTTGGAGCCATCACAGCTTGGTGGCAGCTCGTGGAATATTGTGCCGGAAGATAAGGTATACGGACTCAAGTATTAGTGCTAAGGATATTTTTGTGGACTTGTGTGATCCAGTGATACGGCAGAATTACAGTGAAAGGAGCCAGACGAGTGTGACTCGATAGAAGCATCTTAGTTTGGAAATTGACCAGCGGTTGTAGCTGTTTGTAACACAAGGAGAGTGATACCACAGGATTACAGTGAAAGGAGCCAGACGAATGTGACTCGACAGAGGCACCTTAGGGTGGAAATTGACCAGCGGTTGAAGCTGTTTGTGACACAAGGACAGGTGAGTCCATTTTGAAACTTTTTCTAGAGAGGTTTTAATGTATTTCTGGTTTTTGTAATTGGGTTATAAATCCCTGAGGGGAAGTGTTAAAAAGTGATTCGAGTAATCAAAAATTTGGTGAGGAAATCCACAGGGAACCTCACGGGCACGTGTTGTGCAAAAATAGAAGAAAAGTGTTTGCTTTTGGGATAAATCTCCCAGGTTAGGTTCTAGAAGAACATAGGTTTGATAGGAAATGTACTCAGTTTGGGACAAAACGCTGATTTCAAATAGTATATTTGTATTAGTGTCATAATTCTAGAAGTGAATAAGCAATTTCAGTTTGGAATGTTGTATGCTATAATATAATGTGATACATGTGTGTTTCTTTTAAATGTTTGATAATATATTGTGATATATGTTCGAGCTATTATTATGTAATTTGATAGGATTGCTTGTGATTAATTGTACCAGTTTATGTGTATAAGTGAAGATTCTAAGATAATAATTTTAGTGTCGTTATATCGGGTACCTGTCCTATATTTCCGTGTTAGGTAGGGCAAGTGAAATTACATGTGTATTTCTGGGAGTGTATTCAGTGTACGGCATTAGGTTAAGAATAAGAAATTGTGATTTCTGGGTATAGTGTGGGTAGTCTTTAGCTGCAGAAAATGAAAGCTCTTCTAATTAAACAGTCTAAAGTAGTTCTTTTCGCTTTGGCCGATGATTTGGACGTTGAGGCGTCGATAGATGAGAAAAAAATAGTAATTACCCAACGAATCATGGGAGCTGAAAATTACAGTGAGCTAGTGACCAATGCGTGTCTAGAAGGAATTCTAGAACAGAAGCAAAGAGTAGCGAGAGAAATTAGAGAAGAGAAAGAAAGAGAAGCGAGAGAAATTCAGGAAGGGAGGAAATTTGAATTAGAGAAATTACGCATACAGGGTGCGGTGGAGACGAGCAGGGTAATTTCGAACGGCTCTAACACAGAGGTGGCTAGGCGCCCGAGGAACAGCATAAAAGATCTAGTCTCCAAATTTGACCCTAAGGAGGGAGACATCACTTTGTTTTTTATGATCTTTGAAAGACAGGCAAAGAAGGCTAATTTACCCGAAAACGATTTGGTTAGTCAACTGATCCCGTTATTACCGGCAGATATGGCCGAAATTATCGTGAAGGAACCAGGGGAAAAGGGCGACGACTATCCCTATATGAAAAGTCTTCTGTTAAAACGCTTTAGACTGGGCACGGGCGCTTTGAGGACGAAATTCTTGACGCATCAGCGAAAACCAGTGGCATTGTGGTCAGATCTCGCATATGAATTAAGGGGTTACCTAGAAATTGGTTGGAGTCGGTGGAGGTGACCAATTTCGAGTCCCTTAAAGAGCTTATGGTGACCGAACAAATAAAAAAACGGGTCCCGATGGAGATAAGGGAAAAATATCTAGACGAGTGGGATGATCTGAAAGTGGTTTCTATCTTAACAGATAAGTGTGATCGGTACGAGACCATAAGACAGGGCACTAGGAGGCCAGAGAAGAAATTGGGGGGAAAAAACCTTTTCCGGAGAAAAACAATGGCCAGTCGTACATAAAAGATAAAGTCGAAATTAAAGCCAGGCCAGAAATGGGAAATAAGAGGGAGGATTCCGTTAGCTCAAATTGGCGCAAAGAGCAGGGTTTAGAAAAAAAGAAGGCGTTGACCTGTTATTTCTGTTCGAAGGCTGGACATTTCAAATATGAGTGTCCGGAGTACCAGAAAAGTATCGCCAAAGGGGAAATTGTGAACCACGTAGGGACAGAAGGGAAATTGAGCAGTTGTTTTGAGCCCTACCTGAAGAAAGCGGTAATAAATGGGGTCCCCAGGCAATACCTGAGAGACACAGGCGCAGGGGTTGATTTATGCGATCATTCTTGGGTACAAAACGAAGACCAAATAGGTGAAGTCACCTGGGTAAGACAACCCCTAGACAACGAATGTGTTGGTTTGCCTCTGGCATGGGTGTCAATTGAGGGTGAGTTCGGAAAGATTGTGACGAAGGCCGCAATTAAGCCCGTCGGAGTAGAGCAGGGTTATTACCTGTTAGGTAACAACGGAATTAATAGAGAAGAAATTAAATTGTGTCCCCGTGAATGCTGTTCTCACGAGAAGTAAGACTCGGGACGAAGCTGAAGGGAGAGTGATTTCGGATATAAAGGGGAAAGTAGGAGAAAAGGAGGTTTCGGAGAACGCGGAGAAAACGGTGGGGGAAGCCAAAGAAATGGAGGTTTTCTCAGGCGGGTCCTTCCAGGAATCCCGGTTGATGGCGATCAGCCCCGAGGGGTTTGTGAGAGCGCAAGAGGCGTGTCCCTCGTTATCGAGCCTGTGGGAAAAAGCGAAGGCAGAACCGCCCGGAGAATTTGTGACGTTAAAAGGGAGACTCGTGAGGGTTACGAAGTCTAAGCAGGGAGAGGAACGAACTCAATTATGCGTCCCAGTTGATTTTCGCAGAGAGATCTTGGACTTGTGTCATAATCTCGTGTCAGGACATCTCGGCTCGATTAAAACAAAAGACAGGATTCTGCAATGCTATTATTGGCCCAATTGTTACAAAGAAATCGAGGAGTACGTCCGATCATGTGATGTATGTCAACGGGTGGGTAAGCATAAAGACAAACGGAAGGCGCCGTTAAAATTAGTCCCGATAATCACCGAAGTATTCTCTAAAATTAATGTGGATGCGGTGGGGCCGTTACCAATGAGCGAGAAAAACAACCGATACTTGATTACCTCAATTTGTGTGGCATCTAAGTATCCCGATGCGATCCCTGCAGATGACATAAGCTCCACCTCAGTAATTGAAGCTTTGTTACAGATATTCTCCCGAACCGGTTTCCCGAAAGAGGTTCAGTGCGACCTGGGGAGGTCATTCACGAGCGAGTTAACGTCGGAATTCTTTTCCAAATTTGGAATAAGGGTCAAACATAGCAGCATCTGTCACCCTCAGTCAAATAGCGTGGAAAGGGTGCACTCTACCTTAAAAAGGGTCCTGAAGGCGTTATGTTTGGAAACGGGAAGCGGATGGGAAGCGGTGCTACCCATGGCTTTATTTTCTTTACGGTCCGTTAGTCACGAGAGCACGGGATTTAGTCCTGCTGAACCTGTACACGGTAAGAATCTGAGGGCTCCTCATTAATTAGTGTATGAAAATTGGTTAGAGCGGGAGGAGGTAGATCAGAACGTGGTCGAATATGTGCTGAACTTGATGGAAAGACTGAAAACCTGTCAAGAACTGGCGGGGGAAAAGTATGATAGAGAGTCAGGCGAAGCGTAAAGTGTGGTACGATAGGAACGCAGTCCTACGAAAGTTTAAAGAAGGGGACCCGGTCCTGGTGTTGGCCACGTCAAAACCGAATAAGATGGCGGTTAATTGGGTGGGACCCGGCAGAGAGACCAGGGTTTTATCCGAAACTAATTATGTGGTAGACGTACCTGGTAAAAGGGTTAGAAACACTATATATCACGTCAACTTGCTAAAACCATACCATCGCCGACCCGAATTTATAAATATGATCATTGATCAGGGGAGTGAGGAAGGAGTGGACGAAGTCGAAATTCCTTATCCCTCCGCGGACTCCACCCAGCTCGACTTCTGGGAAATCGTCAGCGGAAGCGATTTAGAAAGCCATGCGTCGGCTGATCAGATAGGCAAATTTAGAGAAATGATAGAAAAACGGGGGAGGGTTTTCTCTTCCGATCCTGGGAGGACGCATTTGACTGAAATGGACATCATTTTGGAAGATGAGACCCCGGTTAGGGCAAAACCCTACCGAATGTCTCCGCGCCAGGTCGAAATTCTGAGGGAGGAAATCCGGAGGCTGTTAGCTTTGGGGGTAATCGAAGTGGGGCAATCGGATTACACCTCACCGATGATACTGGTAGAATGTCCCTGGAAAGACTCTAGGCCCTGCGTGGACTATCGCCGTTTAAATGCCAGGACGCGTACAGAGTTTTTCCCCCTTCCAAACATCGAGGAAGTGGTTGAAAGGGTCAGCGCCTCGTCGTTAATTTCCGTGATGGACTTATCGAAGGGTTATTTTCAGATACCCCTCACGAGTCGGGCGCAACGGTATGCGGCATTTATCACCCCGTTCGCAACTTTTATTCCTCGGGTAATGATGTTTGGGCTGGTGAACGCTCCGTTCTATTTTTGTAAATTAATGGCGAGTGTTTTAACCGGTCTGGAACAATTTGTCCTGCCGTACATTGACGACATCGCAATTTTCTCCCCCAACTGGGAGACAAACGTGAGAGATATTGATATTGTGCTGAAAAGACTTGGGGAGGCGAAACTAACGGTGAAACCCACCAAGTGCAAGTTCGCCCAAGATCATGTGAAGTTTTTAGGATACGAGGTAGGCTCGGGGAGGAGGTCACCTAGTGAGCTGAAGATACGGGCAATTAAGGAATTTCCCACCCCCTAGAACAAAGACCCAGTTGAGAGCGTTTTTAGGGTTGGCAGGTTATTACTCGAGATACGTCCCGAATTATGCCGCCATAGCCGTCCCTCTAACGGATGCGCTAAAAGGGAAAATTAAGAGAGAAAAGATCGAGTGGACCCCCGAGAGAAATGAGGCGTACGAAGAGTTAAAATCCCGGTTAATCACCAGTCCGATTTTGTATGCGCCGGATTTCAGTAAGGAATTTATCGTGCAAACGGATGCAAGTGCATTCGGGGCGGGAGTGGTCTTGTCCCAAAATAAGGGAGGCGAGGAGCACCCCATAGTGTTTCTGAGTAGGAAATTCTCAAAGGCGGAGCGTAACTATAGCACCGTAGAACAGGAATTGGCAGCCATCGTATTCAGGCTTAAAAAGCTAAATCATTATCTAGACGGCCAAAAGTTTCGAATACAAACGGACCATAATCCTCTCGTTTTTCTGAGGACAATGATGGGAACAAACGCCAGGCTGACCCGTTGGGCTTTGTGCCTACAACAATATAACTTTGAGATAGAACACAAAGCCGGAAAGTTGAATCGAAACACGGTTGGTTTGAGTAGGACAGAGGGTCTAGACGAAGAAGGGCACCTCGAGCCGTCTCTAGAAGACATGTAATGGTCGAGGGCGTACTAATCTTTTGTGCAAATGCATGTTTCTGTGTTATGTATATGATTTGTGCAAAATTTATTTATGTTTTTTGTTTTTGTGTATGTATCCATATGTCTTATGTCATGATTGTATGTGTATAGATTCAGTGTGAATCTTATGTGGTTTTGCGGGAACAAAACGATGTCCTGCATTCCGGTCGAAAAAAAAATGAAAAGGAACCCACGGCAGTTTGTCCTAACCTGAGTACTGTGTCCCAGACGCGTAGTTCTTCAAACAGGTGGGTATAATTGCTAAGATTAACGACCAGAGAAGTCGACAATATAGATACCTCTCTAGAAGTGTGTTTCAGCTGGACGCATCTAAGGGAGTAACTTCTGAACTTTTTGAAGTATAAAAAAGTTTTTTTTGGGGGGAAAGCTGTAATAGCGTGGGAATAACGTTTACGAAAATGTGCCAGAAGTGAATCTGGTGAAGAAAGGGTTTTGTCCCCCAAACGGTATGTGAGGATGAATAAGCATTTTCTGGCCGAGTCCCTTTTGGCGCGAACAGATTTGACAGCGTCTGAGGCATGTCGCCGGGCTGTGGAAGAATGCTTCCCCCCCCGGAAGGTTTGACTTCACCAGGAACGAGTTTCAGCGGTGGAACAAGGTCTATATAAGGGACTGCGTGCCCTCGACGGGGGCTGTTTGCTGGGAGATTCTGCGAGGCGTTGGACGCCGGGTTTTCAGCGGACTGAAGTGATCTCGTCAGCGGGCCACGTGGTTCGACAGGACCGTCGAAGCGTGAGCGTTTTTTTCGGCTGTGGGCCGTGTAAACCGAAAGGCAGTTTGCCTTGGCGTATGTTGATTTTTCTGTACAGTGCATTTCCGTGTGAACATTTCCAGAAAAGAATAAAGTGTTTTTGAAACACTAAACTCCGCTTCTCGAGTCATTTTCTTGGGTTGTGGAAATAGTCACGGCCAGTCAAAGCCGGGACAGTTAGCAGGTGATCGCCCGGGGCACAGCAGTGAAGCGTCTTCGCCTTGGAGCCATCACAATATAATATGGCGGCCATGTTGTTGCGAAATATTATTGACGTATTTTGGATAGTATTAGATGTAGATTTTTGAGAGATAGGCGTACTGTTGGGGTTGATAGGGATAAAAAGTGGGAGGCTAAATGAGGTTTTTTGCGGTTTATTTGAAATTAACTGTTAATTTAAAGGTTAATTTAGATGTTGTTTGATGGACTTACATGTTGTTTGTGTTATGCGTTTCTACGTTTGAGTTTTTGAAAACGTTGTGGTTGATTTATAATGTGGCGGGGTACAAATGTAGTATACGCAACAAACGCCAAGGGGTGATTTTTCGCCAAATCTGTTGGCTGTTTGGCGGGTTTTTTAGGGATGCCGGTTTTTACTTTGGTGTTGCCAATTTGTGTTTTTGTTGCTTTCAGGATATTTTTGTTGGCAGATTTGGTTTTGTCTTGTGTTTTGCGTCATTTATGGGCAGCGTGAATGTTTTTTTACGTTCTTTAGTGCAGTAATATTATGTTGTGCCAACAGTTTTTGAATTTTGCGTTCTAAGGTTGAATTTTTCCATGTAATATTTATTCGTGAGCTAGCAAGCAGCGTGGATATAATTTAATCTCGTTGTATTTTCCAATTTATTTTTGTTCTTTTATTCATTATGCCTGCAATATTTAGAGTAATTGAGAAATATCAAGGAATCTTAGTGTCTAAAACAGAGGCGATATAATGCAAATAGATCCTTTTTTATATTCTGTTGTCAACACGTATTTTTTCAATTGAATTTGTGCTGTAATTTATGTTTAAGGAAGAAATATATATTTAACCAAGGAGTATTTTATGTTTATTTAAATGAGTTATTATTAGTTGCATTATACTGAAGACTTTTAGCGGGGGGCGAAGTGGCAGCCCCCCCCCCCACCTAACAAATTTCTCATTTTTTTAAGCTTTTATTTTTTGTATTTATGTGTTTTTAAGATCCCGTGTGCGCCTAAGAGTTTCATAAAGCCGGCAGTAAGTTTGGTTTCCAATTTATTACGTTTACTACATCTGTTCCATATTTTGTTTACATTTCGCACTTTAAGCGTAACATGTCTGAGGAAACCCCCTTGGAAACAAGTTGGCTACAAAAACTTTTGGCGCCAACTTGACGCCAAGGGAGGTGCGTCTGACACATCTGTTCCCCAAAAAATGGCTTGACGAGAATGTGGGGCCGTACGATTTAGTTTTACCATACTTAGTAGTAAGGATATATACATTAAATGTGTTTACTGTCTTTCAAGTTAAATATAAATAGAACGGATTCTAAACAGTTTTATTCGTTAGATTTATTAAAAAAGACATTAAAAGATTTGAAGAACAAACTAAAACTCAAAAGGAAATAAGAGTTTAAATGTTTAACTATTTCGAAAACACATTAAACAGTAAATTTATATGTAGAATAACGTTCGAGATATTCATTTTGTATAATAAATAAACATATATCTTACTTACATTAAGTGGAATCTACCATCCGTTCATTCACATCAGATCTAAAGTTTATTTTAAAATAAATAAAGAACCTTTAATCCGCTGTCGATTCATTGCTTTAAGTGATTAATCCAGTCAGCGTTCTAGTTCGTCACTGAAAATCTCAAATGAACGCACTTTCAAATGTTATTTTGAGGAAAATATATTACGAGAATAAATGTTAGCCATTAAATAAATTACGCAACTAATGAATAATGCTACAATCTGAAAACACATAATTTGCAAATTATTAACTCTAGAAACTTTGCTCGGCGAACAAGCGTGTTCGACTGATCTAAATCGATGTTGCCACATAATGAAGTTTAAAATTAACCCCGCAGTGTCTGAAAATTGGAGATAATAATTCATGCCATGGAATTTGCATTTCATTCGCCACATCGTAATTTGTCACATCTTATTCTAGTGAAAAACGCTAGAAAATGTACAAATGTATTCTAACCTATTTACCCCGAACAAGTGCAGAAACCTTCGGATGTATATGTCAACTGTTTAAAATAAAATTATAATTACAATGTAAAATAAAAGCCATTATTCAGATATTCATCCTTTTCTTTTATCAGTATATTTTCGCAAATTAATATTGAATCGCATAATGTATATGGAAGACGAATATGTATAAAAATTTTCGCATGTGGCGTCATGTAATTTTATTTTTAAAAGAGGTAATTGACGTCATATGTTTATGTGGCTGTTAAAAGCTACGAATCGTGTGGCAACAGAAACGATAAATTAGATTTCATCTTTCGGTAAAAATCGCTTGGGGAAAATTTCGCCGTACAAAAATGACGTCTTCGTGACGTATATTCTTAATCGAAAGTAATTCTGATTGGTAGATTTTACAAATATACGTCACGGTGACGCCATTTTTTCCTGGTAAAATTTTCGTATACCTCGTGACTATAGTAAAAAAAGCCCTTGAATTGTAGCTGATCAGCCATTTTTTTAAAGATTAATTTGTTTTGTATATTTTGACACCTTATGATTCACTTTAATGATAAAGTAGCACTTTAATGATAAAGTAACAGCTATGTATCTCTTTAAAACTCAAAAACTATTTAGTCTGGTGTTCCGAGCCATGAAAACTGCAATAAATTTATCATTTAGTTTGTCGTTTTTCAGGTTCTTCCAAACGACAGGTAAGGTGGTAAGTGTTTGGTCTACAGCAGACTTCAAGGCTACTAAGTCCACTGCATTAGCGAATACAAATTGAAGAAGTTGATTGTTTCACAGTTGCTCCTGTGCCTAATATAACAGATCTGTTGATTTCAATGTGTTTACTTCCTAAAAGATAAGATCTCATAGAACGAGAAGATTTCATTATCTGTACTCATGAGTGATTTCTTGATTCAGGATATTTTGAATTAGCAAGTAAATTGGTATTAAGCTGGAAGACTAAAAAATTTTCTATAACATTTCAAAAAGTCTTGGAAAATAAAGGAAAATCATTAACACTTTATATACGAGCGACGGATTATCACGTGGTTACTTATAAAACACTAAAGTCTAACCCTACTGGATTTGCTCACCTCAATGTTAATCTATGGAGAAAATGTGTCCAAGGTCTGCCGATTTTAAATGAAAGGCTTTTGTTTAATTGTACACCATAATAAAGAGCGAAATATTACAACTTGGGACATTTTTCGTTTTGAAAATAATGCAATTTATATTTTCAAATTTAAATTATTCGGGAGGAAAAATCTAGCATAGTGTGTTTTAAACGCTCCCAAATTCCTTTTGTGGGCGGAATTTCTAAAATGAATTCTGTTGCAAGGGGAATAAAAGTTCAGGCTATCGGAAAATAGCATTTTTATTCGATTATCAGCATGCATAAAGCTGTCAATAGTAGATACATTTTCACCATAGTTTTACATAGAAATAAGCGAATCCAATAGGCTCAGTGCACAACAGTTTTAACTGCAGGCAACTGGAAACTCTGTTCTTTACCTCGTGTGTACTTTTCCTGGAAACTGGGGATAATTTCATGTGCTTAAAATGGATTATTTATGCGCGTCGCATTCCTAAACAGCGTTTTACGTTATTTAAATCATTTTATTATGTTTCTAAATTGAATAAAAGCTGTCCTTTACGTGATGATGTCAATACGTTGAAATGGCTGATAAATGGCGAGTTTGAATAAAAAGTTTTTTTTTAAATTCCGACCACCACTTCAAACTATTATGATACTTTTAGTGTTGTCTAGGGAATTTCAAGGAATCGCTAAATATACTCCGCTTATGAAACTGTTTAGAACTAAGAATGATTTTATTTTCTTCAACGATCTTTTATGGGTATGTTGCTCGCACTTTTATGATTCACGATTCCTTTTGAAAAGGATTTCTTGAATAACTCTTAAAAAGGAATTTAATATCGTTTCTTCCTTTCAGCGATTTTAAACTTTTATGTTCTATTACAATATTCGAGATCTATTTTTGATATAATTCTGGTGCTGTTATTTCTTTGACTGTATCTGAAGATGTGTTATGGAATTGAAGTATGTTTTTCGTTATACCTAAAGTGTTCAAGAGTAGTATTCTAAGAATTTATTCGTACTCATTGAATGATTATTTTCGTTAGTTCACAGTCTGTACTAGTATGTTATAAAATAAAACCTTCATATTTTTTTAATAAAATACACCGTAATATTTAAGATGAAAATTGCATTTATAAAATTCCTATAAACATCTTTTAACAAAACAGTAGTGGATTTGATTTTAATAGAATAGTAAATACTGTTATGAATTCCCAGTTCGGGTGGCATTGAGTGGAATTTGAATAAGACAGAATAAAAACAAAGTTTTATTTACAGGAAGTTGAAATACTACAGCTTATAGGTCGTCACAAACTGACTACAGTGTTTCTAACACAATCTCTAGATCACAGAAGCACAGAAATAACTCAGCTCAAAAGCCGCGGCACGAAGTCGCACTTATCGAAGCATAAATCTCATCAATTCTCCGAAGAAAATCTCAGAGCTAACAGCGGCGCTTTTGACAAGCTCCTAGCACACTTAAAACTAAAATCGGAACCCTGAACTCTGAATTGAGGCTGCATTTATTGCTTCCCGAGAGTCTGGTGATTTCTGAAATCTTCCAGAAAATACCAGGCTTGGAAAAGTCGCCGTTTGACCCCAAATCGCCATATTTGGCACCAAATAATTAGTCGCCAAAAATGTAGCCAACAAGCCAATATCTCGCCAATTTCGCCAGATGCCATACATTCCCTGTTTAATGCATGGTACAACAGAAATTTAGCTAGTACGACTAATTAGATGGAACAAACGATAAAAATGCATTATTTTACAAGCAGAATAACAATTTTAACGGTAATTTAAGCTAAAGACATACATTAATTTACAAAATATGTAATAACACTAATGGATAACATGTAGTTATACTCATTATACTACACTAAATATAAAAAAAAATGTATGCAATTAGTACAAAGTTTTTTCCTATTAGTCGAACACAATAAGCAACTTTTGGAATAACAGGATAGAGACAGGTATGATTTTCAAAGTTGTATAACATAAAATGAACCTAAATAAGGTATTTATTCCTTCTTAACATTTTGTGACTATTGGGCTTTTAATAATTTTGAGACTTTAGAAGCTCGACGTCTCTTCCATTGCAGCAAATCTTTCGTGGGATACATGTATTCAGTAGTCAGTTTTTACTAGTAAAACCTCGTTTATCATCCGGATTTTCGGATATTCCAGAGGGATTTGTAGACATTATTTTTATTTAATTTTCACATTAGATAATAATTTTTAACTATGATAGCAAGAACGCAACTACAAGTGCGCCAAATATTCGCTTTTTAGTTTGATTCCATATACAGATCCTGCATAGTTTGTACAATAAATTATGGTAATAAAATGCTTTTTGTTGAGTTTAAGAAAGCTTTACTAGACATACCATTTCTTTGTTAAGAAATGATGTGAAAAGTTATTTTTATATTTTTTAATGTCTTGTAAACAATACTATGTAATTTTGTCACAAAACATAGTTTTTATCTTAATAAACGATTAGTTAAGGATTTTGGTTTGCTTATTACCCATATTACCCGGATTATTTGGACTACCTATGGTTCCAATTAGTCCGGATAAACGAGGTTTTACTGTAATTAGTGAACTCCAAGTTGGCCATTTCGTATCTCTAACAGACACTTTCTGTGTTTATTTTTAACTTTGCACATAATATATATATAGAAGTTTCCCAATATCAATGTGTACGATAAAAAACATCGATCCATGCTTATTCATGAGTATATAAGAGTTTGTTTTCATCAGCAATGGACTTGAACCTTTATTTCTATTGCAAAATTTAGACAGATGATTATTTAGATTTGCTGAAAAAAATGTAAGTAAATACTTCAATAAATTCGACTGTAAGAGTATTCTCATCTCTAAATAAAATTTCAGATATCAGACTTATATTTGCTATAAAAATTTCTATGCAAACTTTTACACAAAACTATACAATAATGTGTGTGTAAATATATGCTTTCAACTAAATACAATAATTGATATCAAACTTTCAATTAGGTTAATTTAATCTACATATACACTCAAGAGCCAAAACATTATGACCACCTGTCAATAACGAGTTGGCCCACCTGTCAATAACGAGTTGGCGCGCAACACAGCTTCAACCCGCTTTGGCATGGATGCCACAAGTCCCTGGTAGATGGCCGGAGACAGATTATACCAGATGTTTAAGCAACGGTCACGCAAATCCGAGATATTGCGAATTGGTGGTCTTTGAACTCTGAGCTGCCGTCCCATGACATCCCAAATGTGTTCTATCGGATTGAGATCCGGTGAGTTAGGTGGTCAGGACATTAACCCGAATTCAGCATCATGTTCCTGGAACCACTCGAACACAATTTTAGCCTTGTGACACGGGGCGTTGTCCTGTTGGAACATACCATTTCCAGCTGGAAAAAACAGAGGCCATGTAAGGGTGCAACTGGTCCGCAATGATGTTCAGATACCCTGTATCATTTATGGTCTGCTCTACCACAACCACGGGTCCCAGAGACGCCCAAGAGAACGGCCCCCAAAGCATACCGCCACCACCGGCCTGTGTATGACCTACTGTACATTGAGGGAGCAACAGTTCGCCTGGAAGACGGCGTATCCTGACACGGAAATCGGCGTGATGAAATGACAAACCGTGATTCATCTGACCAGGCAACTCTCTCTCACTGATCCATGGACCAGTCGCGATGTTCCCGGGCCCATCGCAGGCGCAGTTGGCGATGACGCTTGGTCAGCAAAGGCACACGA
The DNA here is from genome assembly GCA_907164885.2 of Dolomedes plantarius. Taxonomy (NCBI): domain Eukaryota; kingdom Metazoa; phylum Arthropoda; class Arachnida; order Araneae; family Dolomedidae; genus Dolomedes; species Dolomedes plantarius. The sequence goes on from OU015490.1 coordinate 69,935,418, forward strand.
GTGGGACGTTTGCTGCGTAGCCCCATATCCAACAGTTTCCGCTGAACAGTGTGCTGCGATACTATTCTACTTGGCCCTGCATTGTATTGGGCTGTCAGCTGAGCCACTGTCTGGCTCCGGTTTTGCTTCACCATGCGAGACTGTCTCCGACAACCTTTTTCTTTGATAGCGTGTGGACGTCCAACACCATGTCGTCTACTGCTGGTTTCACCGTCATTCATCCACTTTGCATAAGTACTAACATCTGTAGGTCGCGAACAACCCACGAGTCGTGCAGTTTCGGAAATACTTGTTCCGAGCCTTCGAGCCATTACAATCTGCCCTTTATCAAAGTCGATTAAGTCCGCAGCCTTTCCCATCACACACAGAAGTAAGTGAAAGAATGATTCTTCAGACTCTCCAGCAGCAGTTAAATACCACTTCCACCTGATCACGTGCCTTCCACATCATCCAGGCGAATTCATTGCAAAATGTAGGGGTGGTCATAATGTTTTGGCTCTTGAGTGTATGTGCAGGTCCGTATGTTACTGAAACACTCACATTTTTTTTTCTTTAAGGGGGTCTGGGACACATTAAAAATAAATATTTATGGAGTTAAAATTTTCAGTTTGTTTGTGATGGTTAACCATATAATTTGTAAACAAAATCACATCAAAAAACTTCTCATAAAGTTTTTTAAAAAAACTTTAAATTTATATTTTTTTTAAAAGTTGGGTAATTTAAAATCGTTATATAAATCCAAACATTATTTGTCAAATTAATTTTTTTTCATTTAATTAATCATAAATATACAAGTTTTAATTCTGATTCAGCGCATTTTTTAAATTAATTCAGCAAAAAAAAAATTTTAAATATTTAGAGTAAAATTTTATTTTAAAAGAGACGTAACTTATTTTTTTAAAATCATATTTTCAAAAGTAAATATTATTTTTCAAATTTGCTGTTTCAAAATTAAAGTAAAATAACTGAAAAAGAAATATTTCAAGTTTAAACCAATTATCTTCAACGGTTCTTAACTATTAACAATTTAAAGACGAGAAATGGTGAAAAAACCAATCATGCTGAAAACGCATTTACACGTTAAACAAAGATTGGCTGCTATTAGAATGTTGCAAACAAAAATTCTCCTGTTCTAATTAAGATATAAACATGGTTTAAGGGGACAGTGAACTTTCAAAATTGTGAAATTTGTTCAAAATTTCGATCTTTTTATTTTATTGAATTGTGAAACTACGTACGAGTAAGAATGTGTTGCAAAAATAATTTTTAATTTCTGTGGTTACTTTCCTAGTTATAGGCACTTGTATTTGTAAACAAAGTTGCCTGAAGTAAAGTTTCATTTAAATTTCGTTACTGATCATTGTGCACGATACTGGTACAATTATGAGAAATTTTGAAAAGCTAAAACATATTTATCTAAATCTATGCCTAATTGATGTTCCATTGCATATATATATATATATATATATATATATAAGGTAAGTGATATTTATTTGTTATGTAGTAATTTAATTTAGATATTATTTGGTTACTAATAGCAATAACTTTAAATGTGTTTTTCTCAAAATAAAAATTTTCATGTCATGCAAATATTCAAATTCCTCCATGTGCATTTCTAACTATTGTATTGCTTTGAAATTTAAGTTTTATATACATATAAAATAAATCTTATATAAAATAATCTGTATATAAAATAAATCTTACTGAAAAATATTATGCTTAGTAGCTCAGAATTTCTAAATTTTGTACTTGAAAAGATGATTTATAGGTATTTTTCGTAATAAAAATGGTGTTTTCACTATTATTATTTTTTCTCTTTATATTTTTAATGAATGCTTAAAATAAGTAATAAGTTTCATTGTTAGTTCTATAAGGTATCCTGTAAATGAAAAATACCATATTGTACGCAAAAGAAATGCGCATGGAGCATTTTAAATTAGGCATATTATTGATATAATTATTAATTCATAATTGATAAATTCGTAATATTTCATCATTATATTTTAACCACTTTTACATATCTATGGTACTAATAACATATTCAAATTTCAACCAAATCCATTCAAAACAAAAAAAGTTAGGCTTGAAAGTCCATTGTCCCTTTAAACAAAATTTAAGCGGAATATTTTAATGCAATTATTATTTTTTTTTTGGGGGGGGGGAATTTGAAGAAGAATTTTGTGTCCTAGACCTCCTTAATGTTTCGGTCCGTAATACAATTTGCTTTAGATTGACAGAAAATGTCATGTTTTTAAGGAAAGTAGTATTAAAAATCTCTGACCATCGAACACCAAAAGGAACCAAGTACCACAATTTTCGAAGTCATGTAACAAATAGTGAACTTCAGATTATCACGGTGAGTATTATCTGTTTTTCCGTGTAACCGAGAATGAAAAATATAAGGAAAAAATGTCCGAAAGAATGCAAACCATACATATATAAAACAGTTCCGTAACTGACTGACTAACTGACTGATTGACTGACAGACAACGCACAGACGAAACCGCTGCACCTAAACGGTTGAAATTTTGCATGGCGAATCTTCTTATAGTGTAGGGGTGCACTAAGAAAGGTTTTTGAACAATTCATCTTAGATTTTTTTAAATTAAATTTTTAAGCTATTTTAGCAACTTCTTTTTAATTTTGCATTTAAAATAATAATTTGAGGGTTATAAAATTTATATCAAGAGAAAGATCACAAAAATTCCTTTAAAATGAAATCTTTTTCGAATCTTTACCAATATTTTCTGATTTTTGGTGAATTTTTAAAGATTAATTTGTAGAATTTAATTTATTAAATGCTGATCACGTGATTTCTTTTTCTGATACTTTAAATTAATTTATTGTCAAATGCATAACAACGAAATAGACAAAAAAAATTCTCGCAAATGCGGAAGACGGTTGGACATTATCCAAAAAAATATTAACATACAGTAAAGGAAATGTTCCTCAAACTGCACTATATTATTTAGTATGTTCTATTAGATTAAATTTGAATATATTCTTCTACATTATTTTGTCTATAAAAATATCCGTTACGATTGTTTTTTATAAATATATTTTTTCGTTTATTTTTACATCAATTGCATACACTGATCGTTGTAGTTATTATAAATATACTTATACATATTTTTGGCATGAGTTGCATACATTGACCGTTGTATTTAATTTGAATTTACTCCGTAGCGAAGTACGGGTTTTCAGCTAGTTTAGGTATATAAGAAACCTTTCTAATGGAATGTTCCGTGATTAATTTTGCAACGCTTATCTACAGGCAACGGACACTTGTTTTTTCACCGTCCCTGCATCTTCTGGGTGTCTTACTATTTTCCTGTGCTTAAAACTAGCATTTTTATTGAATTATTCCTAAACAGAAAACTTACTACTTTAATTGAAATCTAGATTTTGTAAACTATTTGTATACGACGTTGCTAGTTAATTAAAAGAGCCGTCTATGGTGGCTGTAAAATTTTATTACATTTCTACAACAATTTCAAAGTTTTAGTTGGTTTTCTAGTATACTTCCCCAAAGTATCTTTCTTCTAGTATCTATCACTACAAAATTAAAATTTAATTTTTATAAAATATAAATTAGATAAATTTTGCAAATTATATGCATTGTATTCAAATATCTGTTTCCAAGGAAGCAAAATTTTAAAATACCTTGTTGCTAATCTGTGATTAGTAAAATACCGCTACATTTAATTTGAATATTTTCTTTTTCGAATCTTTTTCCAATATTTTGGTGAATATTTAAAGATTAATTTTTAGAATTTAATTTATTAAATACTGATCACGTGATTTCTTTTTCTGCTACTTTAAATTAATTTATGGCCATGTGCATTACAACGAAATAGACAATAAAAACATTTTCTTGCTGATGCGGCAGACGATTGGACATTATCCAAAAAAATATTGATATGCAGTAAAAGAAATTTTCAGTCTCCATTCTGCTAATTTAGTATCTGTCTACATTTGTAAAGAGTGTATACTTGCCTTTTTCACAGTAATAAACCCGTACTTCGCTACGGAGTACATTCAAATTAAATACAACGGTCAATCTATGCAATTAATGCTAAAAATTGATTCAACATGTCTCCATTGTTGAACATGCCGGAAATATCAAAGGTCGGTAATACTAACCGCATTTAAGCAAGCTCATTTTTAATTAAATATCACTTATTTTAACCTTATCTACATTTGTAACATCAGGCTCACTTTAGAGAATCTCTGTTAATTTTGCACCTGTCTACATGTATACTTGCCTTTAGAGTGTATACATGCCTTTTACACAGTAACAAATATTCCAAATTTCCAAGGAGCTCTATTCTTTGCAAAATCGAGTATTCATTAGAAGGCTAGCTAACGACAGTAGTTAAAATTATGTTACATTAACTTAACCAGAAAGTTAACAGGAAACATTTATTAGATCAACTCGTTAGAATGTTTATATCTGGCGGGGGTTTCATTATTCATTCGATAAATAGATTTAGTATTCGGGCATTGTTATGATTTAGGACAGTAAGAAAATTCAATTAGTGGATATTGGTTTCGCTATCACGTAAAAAAAATCCTCTGCTTTAATTGTGTCTTTTACGCTCTGTAGTTATATTATCGTATGCAGTTTGTCAAATAAATATATATATATATATATATATATATATATATATATATTATATATTATATATATATATTATATATTATATATATATATTTTATATATATATATATATATATATATATATATATATATATATATATATATATATATATGTGTGTGTGTGTGTGTGTGTGTGTGTAAGTAATAGTAACGCCCCACTAATATTAATTGTCCTATATCTAACGCGTATCCTAAATTTTTCTCAATAAAGTCCAGCCCTATTTCAAAAACGAAATCGAAAATCGAAATAACCTAATATTTTCTTTAACGCATGCACGGACAAGTTATATCTAGACTTCCGTGATCTCGATCTCCCTTTGAAGAAATACCACTTGATCGGGGTCAACCAATTAAAAGAATTCTAAGCCTAGCGGCAGAATCAGAAGTTACTCAGTATAAAAGGTGAGATGAGATGATTTTTGCGCTGTCTATTTTTTTAGCTCTGCTTCATTACTTCCTTGGTCGCTGTCCGCGTACTGCTCCAAAATATATTAGGATGTAACCGTATTCGATACTAAAACCTGGGCAGCTCCGGGCTGTCCGTTGATGTTATTGTTAAACATCATGTCGTCAGCTCTTGCCAATTCGTTCAACTATGTGTAGCTGTCAGTGGCGCCGGAAGAGTCAAATATAGAGGGGGGCAAAATAAAATAGATTAAAACTTTTACACCTTTATTATTAAAAATACATATATACGTTTATAAAAAATATACTTTTATGTTATTTTTCCAATCGGAGAAAAGTAATGAGAGATTTCTTCTGTTTTGAGAAAATCTATTAATTACTTTTTCAATAAATGTGTCTTTATTTATACTCACAGATTCTCTGTGAACGCTAAGCATACAGAGACCAGAAAGTCTCTCTTGAGACATGGTTGATCTCAACCAGGTTTTTACCCGTCGGAGCGTACTAAAAGATCTTTCAATTGTTGTTGTGGAGGGAGGTAAGGCTAAAAAAATTTGTAACGTCTTTTTGATGCAAGGAAAGAACTGGCAACGTTTATCTATTAATTCAACAACCTCGAGATCAGTCTCAGTATTGTTACTTTTGACTTTTGAAACCCACATTTCTTTCCAAGTTTCGGCTTCACAGTTCAAATTTTCAATTTCATACAGTTTTGAGATGTTATGAATGTTTGATTTTAGCAAACTAAAGGTTTCTGCCTGTATTATTAGTTGCGGGTGAAAAATAGACAGAGCAAATGCACTATCCATCTCTTGGGAAAATCGGACTTCAATGGACTGTATAATTGAAAATTGAATCCAGATATGGAGTAAATAAATAAATTCGAAAATAATTTTCAGCACTATCAGTAGAGTAGTTAGCCCTTTGAGTTTGCGTTGCAGCTAATCTAGGTATTTTAATATCAATGTCCAATTTTCTTCCGTCCAATACACATTTTTTAAATATATCTTTAAAGTAATTCTCTGCATCAGCCCTGTGATCTTTCAGAATAGGTAAAAGTAATTGAATATGTTTTTTCGCCGATAAAAGGTTTATTGTTTTTGCTTGTAAAATATTACAAACAGGTTCCAGTTTGGCACTATAGTGTGAAATAATATGCAAACACACAATAAATTTAGGAGTGGAAATTGCGCATAACAACTGGTTGGATTTCGATCGTGTATCTCCATTTATTTCAATCCATCGTTTCAATTCAAATTATCCATCGTATATGATAAATGTTCTAGGGCGTTTCTTATTTCCTCAAAATGTTCGGAAAATATTCTAATAGACTGGGCAGACCATCTAGTTTCACAAAATAACGGAGTTTTGGGTACAAATTTTCTCCGATATGGACTTTCGCGGAAAAAGTTAATGACTTTTTTTATAGTAGCTAATGAATTTTGTACATCCTGGATTTTGTTTAAGTCGTTGACCACCAAGTTAAGTCTGTGTGAAGCACAATGAAAAAAGAGAGCTTTGTTATATTTCTCACGAATTATTTTCTGCACTCCGTTTTTGAGGCCTGTCATTGTTGCACAACCATCAAATCCTAATCCTACTACCTTTTGCATACTTAAGCCATAATTTTTGCAAGTTTGTAATATTGCTGATGATATACCTTCTGCATTCATTATATAATTATTTTTTCCTTTTTATTTTAATAGGAAAACGCACCATGGCCCTATCGATTAGAGTTACGTGATTTTTAATTTGCATATTAACTATTCATATTTTCATTTTCAAAACAACCGTAAAGGACCGAATTTTGCTTCAAGTATACTCGACTTTTTTCACTCATAATCAAAATAATAAAGTGTAAAAGTATGCCACAGGAAAGATATTTTAATCATTACTGTCCTGATTTTTTTTTCTAATACTTAACGTTTTCTTTAAAGAACTAAAATGTTTCTACCCCCAAAACATCTGTTGCGGGCACTGGTTTCCTTTTAATTGTTTTAATTGGTGCATTGAGTAATTACAGACAACTTTTTCCTTTCATTTGCAGTACATATAAATAAATAATGCGTCGTATCTCGTTTTATATTTTTTTTATCTTACCTTTTTATGCTTAGGATTGTCATTTAAAAAAGCTTTTTACTGATTAACATTTTTTTGGGGATATCTTTTTTTTTTGCCTGTTTGTTTGCGGTAATGAAAAGAAAATTTTTTTTGTGCGAGTTATTTGTGAAACTAGATTGAAAGAAAGCACAAAGCAAAGAATTTTAATTTTACATGTCTTAAAGTAATTTTTATGTAACTTTTTTGCTTGATAAGGAGTGAAAATTCATGTTGAATTATATGAACTGTGTTTTGCTGTAGATTTTTGTTTGTGCAAATTCCATCACGTTTACGAAAAAAATCCTTTGATTTGAGCATCTAGCACAATATAATGGTTAAATGATCGTATATGTGATGGTCACGGTGGTCAATTTCGGGTGTGAGGCCAATTGTGATAACTATTCAAGCACTACCTACATGTTTGACCAATAAATATTGCCTCTTGCGTTGTGTTATAAAATATTATAAGAATCATCTGATTGAAAATTAATGGATAGATTTATTGGAGCAAAACACATATATCATTTATAATTTCAATTCATCACAAGTACTATATTCATATAACTTTTCACTTTTTAACACTTTAAAATACACATTCCTTTTCCTATCTCTCAATCGAATATTGTTTGCTTATTAATCATCATTTATCTAATTATGAGGTACTATACTTAATAACTATTTTTTGAGTCAATTTAAACATTATCATCACCTACGTCGTTTAACTAAACTAAGGATGTGAGGTAACGAGGCAAACACTATTTAGTGATCAATTAAGGGACGCCACACATACCTCCACTGATGCACTTCTCATACCTCATCATGAATTCCCACTCGGCTGGCTGTCTATTCTCTAAAGATGGTTCTATGTGTTCAGACACGCACGACGAAGTGATGATATCTTTCGTTGCACGGTAGGGTGCAGGTTGGGGGTCTCGCTGAATTCCACTGTCCTGCGCTGTTATCAATCGGTCCCTTGGGTTGGAGTAATGCACTGTCAATAAACCTCTTCGTCTGCCTCCGTCGCTGGATCTTATGAATGTCGACGATGTGTCATCTAGGCTGGTAGCTCACTCCCGGCTGTCATCAAGTCGAGTACGGTCTCTTTCCCTCATTATCGTCATACCTTCTGGCTATCATCTTTTATCTCCAGTCTATTAACAGCTCGTCCTTCTCCTTCTGTATTGCGTTGCAGGACAACTCTTCGATTCCTCTCTTAAATTAATTTGTGTCTCTTATTCTACTGCGCTAGTCACGGGTATCGTGTCACTTCAACGTCTGGTTATTTGCTCGTTCCGTTACTTCTTTCTATTCTCACCGCAAGTCATAATTCATCTATCTCGCTCGAAGTCATTCAGCTGTCTCAACTTAATAGTATGGGGGGCTCGTTTTTAGTTCTAACTCTTCTCAATCCAAAAATCTCAATCTATATCTGTTCACACTTTTATTGATTCTCTAATACTTTTCGTTCTTCCTCATTCGCTCCTCCTTCTTTCTCATAATCATTGGCCATATACTTTTCTGTTTTACTTTATTGGTTCTCCTTCCTTCTTCTAGAATCTTCCATCCCCGCCTTGCTGAGGGCGTGTCGCTTCTTCTCATCAACACTTCTCTTCTCACTATCTTTTCCCCAAATTCCTAGAACTCCACCTGTTTCTTGTTTCCATTTCCTTGGCTAAGTCATAACTTCATTCACCGTTCCCCTTCATTTATTTATCCAAGATCTCAATCATCATTTCCTCACATCTGTATTCCCTTTTCTTGCGTCGTGCAGTTTACTCAATAATTGCTTCTAACTAAGTCTTTTCAATTCGGCTACCACTCCGTTTGCCGCTTCCTTTTCTCATCAATCTCTCCCCCTTCTTGCGGTCTTCTGTTTTATTCTCTTTTCTTCCCTGCCATTTTTACAATCTTTTTTCTTTACTCTGGTTCTTTTATTTCATTCTTTAATTTTGCTTAATGTCGCCGCTGTATACCCCTCGACACACAGTGATGCCCAACATGTGTGTCGAGACACTTTACGGTGCTCTGAGATCGTCCAGGGGTACCGCGAGATATTTTTTGACAAACGTTGAAACATTAGTAGGGCCTACTTAAAATAAATATTAAGTTGAAATAACAATTCGATCGTTATACAAATTAATGAACTCGTTCCTGAGGATGAATCAGCTACCCTCAAGCCCACAAACTTGTTAGGATGAAATTAAACAATTTTATAAAATTGGGAACTTTTTTTTGGTGATGCCAATTTTTTGTCGAAATTTTAAAAATTCTCTCATTTCTTCCGTATCATGACGTTTCGAGTACGAAAAAATCCCCGTTCTTCATAAAAATCTCTGATGTTTGTTCTGCGACACGGAGTCGTAGGGTCACGACTATTAAGCAGTGTCTCAGGAACTTTATAGGTAGTACAGAAAATGCAATTAACATATTTCATTGTTTTTTAAGTTTCCATAAGCTTTTACGCTTGCTGTTAAGTTTACTGTTATGTTAAGTTTCTTAAGTTTATTCCTAACATTTTATTGAATTTGTAAATCACAAATAGTTTGATTATACAGAAAACGAAACCCCTTTTGTGCCTCTAAACGTGTCAACGGATGTTAAATTTTGCAAATTAATATAAAATGCTCTGTAAAAGTTCTCCGTAGCAAGCATAGAATAAAAAACTGTAAAAAAAAAATACATCTTGCCTTTATCAATTTCTTTGAAACGCAAAATATTAAATTTCTTCAAATTTTGAGAAATCGTACGTTGACAATACCATTAAAATTGTTCCCTTTATCAAAAATATTTTTTATATTTTATTCTATATCTACATTTTTACGTATAAATGCACGTAAATTAAGATGTTCAAAATGCTTCTTGAATTACTTAACTAAAGTTTTATATGTCTTCGAAATTTTCGTAAAATGTCCGACCAACTTTCGATTATCGTAAAACTTTAAAAGTCATGATTTTGATAATGGTAGAACTTTACTTTATATAAATATAAAGGAAAGCGTCTTCGCCTTGGAGCCATCACACAATGTTTATTGTATAGATCATACTCATCTGAAACAATCCATTGGTTTTTAGACAGTATTGACACCGCTGAAGATGAAATATTGTGTAAAACCTCTTTCAATCTTATCATTTCCCCGTTTTGACGAAATTCCAAATAAGAAGTAAAAAATCCTTGAAAATTGTAAAATGCTGATCGACTCGGAGACCTACTCCAATTGAAAAGTACACTTGTAGAATAATAGAGAGTGGAGAAAGCACTGAAACGTCGTAACGTTATCTCTTTCATAAAATTTCAAACTGAAGAGTTTTTGAATATTTAAATCCTAAAAAAAACGATCTTCGATGGAAAAGCCTTGGAATATTTACGGGCAGACATGCTTTATTTCCTCAGAAAGAAATTTATATTCCCTAGCATTTAGCTCGGCGTATATATGTTTCATATTATGAAAAAATAAAAGTTTATAGACGTTACATCTCAGAGAAAAGGGTAAAACGGGTCAAGGGAATGATATATAGATGTTGATTTTTATATCCTGCACGTTCATTTGAAATTTTAATTAACACCGTTTCTTCGATTACCCGGACTGGGAAAATTTAATATACCAGAATATAGATTATATTCAGGTTTTGATTGGTTCCCGATTTCAATATGTAAAATATTGTTTAAAGTCCTGCACCGGAAAATTATATTTCTTTGTTTCCATGCATGTTCTCTTCTTTCTTGCAAGGCTATGAAATGAGTAAAAAAAATGTTTAGCATGGAAATAGTAGTCTATTCACGTTGCTTTTTGGAGAAAAGGCGAAAATGCGGTTGAGTGAATTATACATATATATTGATTTTCATTTTCTGGATATTCATCGGAAGTTTTTATTACACTATTGCTTTAACACCCAGAATTGTGAAAATTTAATATAGAAGAATTTATATTCCGATTTTGATTGGTTTCTTACATTCTGATGAAAAATATTTTTTAAATGTCCTTACCACAAATTTATAGGTTTTAAATTCACATGCATTTCGCAATGGTTATCTCCCTGAAAACCATTTTTAATTGCAGTTCCTTCTGACCTCGTATTCATAAAATCTTAAAATATCTAAAAACATTAAAAAAACAAAAAAAATTGTAAAATAAACAAAAAATTATAAAAATACTTTTGCATTCTTACGCTTTTATGCTTTTTGGGCCTTCTGAACTTTTATTATTTTTTTTTGTGGATCATTAGTCTTTTCTAAATTTAACTTAAAACTTTTTACCTTGTTAATTTAATTACTTCTCTTGTGGTTAAATTTTGTTTTGATTTTTCTTTCCTGTTATTATTGTTTTTTTTCTTTTATTTGAATTATTTTTATTTTAATATTTAATTCTTTTCTTTAAAATTGTATCTACTGATCACTCCCACCTTGATTACATATAACTTGCGTACAGGAGATAAAGTCGACTCGACCTAGGTACTCCGCTTCTAAAACACAATTACGAGTGCGTCAGTAAAAACCCTTAAACATATAAACAATTTTTGGAAATTGAATTTTTAAGTTTATAGACGTTGCTTTAGAGTGAAAATATGAATAGTTACTGATTTCCCTTTTCTGGATGTTTAGCGTAAATTTCAATAACGCTATTGCTTTCGCAGTTTATAGACGTTGCATCTGAGATAGAAGATGAAAATGTGGTTGAGTGAAATATGCATACACATTTCCATATCTGGAAATTCATCGGAAATTTTTGTGAAAAAAATTGGAACAAAATAAAAGAAGGAAACCAGTGGGTTGGTTGGAACTATTGTTTTTTTTTAAATTTTACTATTGTTTTAGATGTCTGTACAGCTATTACGGACTGTTTCATTTTCAACAGAAACACATGTTTTTTCGGGACATATAGATGGTTATGGAAGTGAAGACAGGTGGCTGTAGGAAAATAGCTGCTGTGTGAACATTTCCAGAAAAGAATAAAGTTTTTTGAAGCACTAAACTCATCTAAAATAGTCACTTTCTTGGGGTGTGGTCTCGGCCGGTCAAAGCCGGGACAGTTAGCAGGTGATAGCGCGGGGCACAGCAGTGAAGCGTCTTCGCCTTGGAGCCCTCACACAATGTTTATTGTATAGATCATACTCATCTGAAACAATCCATTGGTTTTTAGAATGTATTGACACCGCTGAAGATGAAATATTGTGTAAAACCTCTTTCAATCTTATCATTTCAAGTTTTTGGTTCCTGGCTGTCGTAGCTTTAGTGCTGATACTTTTTTTTCTCTTTCAACTTTATTTTATTATATATATATATATATATATATATATATATATATATATATATATATATATATATATATATATATATATATATAGGAGCAAGGCGAACCGTACCAGAGTTGTGCGGAATAGCTACTAGATGTCGCTGAGGTTTGCGCGGCAAGGTAAACATGCGAGAAGGAAAAAACGGGACAGCGGTCGTAGGGAGAGACGAGCGAGGTCATCTCCGAGAGACTGCAAACGAATGGAATTGATTTGTATTGTATGGTGAAGAGAACGCTCATCTTATTTCTGAATGTCCATATGTTAGCTGTGTTGTAGCTGTCCCTATGTAAGTTGTTATGTCCAAGAAATATTAAATAGTGTTCGTTTCTGCAAGATTTTTCCCTCATCATTCCCCTAGACATCTTGCCATCCTATATATATATATATATATATATATATATATACCTTGACAGAAAAATGACAGTGGCAGGGATGTCTATTAAACCCCTTTACAAAGACTAAAAACAGACTAAAATTTTCAAAGACAAAACAAAGTTTCTAGAAAAGACCATTTTTAAGAATTCGACATGGCAAATATTGATTTTTACAAAGTGATAGGAAAGTAAAGTTTGTGTTTTAATGAGAAAATAAGAATAGAATAAAAGAAGGAAGCCAGTAGGTTGGATGGAACTATTGTTTTTATTTTACTATTGTTTTAGATGTCCATACAGCTATTGTGAACTATTTTATTTTTATCAAAAGAACATATTTCTTCGGGATATTTAACTGGTTATGTAAGTGAAGACAGGTGGCTGAAGAAAAATAGTTGCGTTCAGTCTTCATGCTGAAAAAGAGAATCTGTAATTAGTATCCGATCATGTTGTTTTTTAGTGATTACAAATCAAAAGAAAACTGATGCTGGATATTTCTAAATTATTTCTTATTAATATTGAGCATAACATGAAAACAGCATGCCACTGACAAGACATAATGCTTTGTTAAAAATTGTAATCAAATGTACTCGACGAAATATCCAATTGACTTTAATTTCAAACATATATTTTTATTAAAAAAACAAAACACTCTGATGAGTAGCGTCACATACCTCCAACCTATGAACTATAAATTAGTTTATATTTTACACTACAGTAAATTTGAACTATTTGACATCTCGTATTTCCATTTAAATTAATATATTATACATTATATATATATTTTTTGCGATAAGGCGTGAATATAAGTATATATGAATTTTACAACCTTATATTACTGAAAATAATACAGTGGAACCTCGCATAACGAGCATAATTCGTTCTAGAGTTTTACTCGTAATGCGAAACACTCGTTAAGCGAAACAATTCTTCCCATATAAATTAATGTAAAATACGATAATGCGTTCCATGCCAAAAAATACTCAAAATTCTTTAGATGTAACGTTTATTGTTTAAAGAAAATTACTTATACATAAATTCTTAAGGAGCAAAATCATCCATATGTACTTTATTATTTACGAATTTATGACACATATCTAATTTTTTTACTAGAAAGCTATCTAGCGACATTTGTTTTTCTCGGCGCGTCAAAATTTGCTGAAAATGTGTCACCGCATTGTATTTGAATAAATTTATAGCGGGCATAGCCACCGTCTTATCAGGGTGATGCTTTGTAACTTACGATGCAACAGTTTTCCATGCTTTAATTATTTCTTTTATTGCGCCAGAAGATTGTTTCTTTGCTGTTTCTTCGTCCTTCTCCACTGACAAACTCTACTCTACAACTGCTTGCTGTAAAACAGGGGTTCTCAACCTTTCAGGCTCTGCGCCCCCCTTTGAACAGTGATGTGAGGTCACGCCTCCCCCTCCCCCACTACCACCATATGTGGTCAATGCATGTAGTACGATCGGAATTTGAAACTGAAGCCGGTTATTAAATGAAAATATAGAATTGATAATTTCATACAAAAAATTTAATATTACTACACATATCTTAATTTGGACCATATCATTATTAGAACATATGAATTATAAATATATTTGAGGTAATCAAGGATCTAGATGAGGTTAGCATGTTATAAAAGTCACTTTCACAACATTAATGAGAGGGCTCACAATGTTTGTCCTTGACAACTTTTTGAATATTAGGTTGTAACTGTTACAAAGCACACGTCAGGTCACTTTCAACGTCCAGACGTGCGACAATTATAGTGTTTTTACAATTACGACAATTATCGCGTACGACAATTATTGTATTCGTGTTCGTATGTCGAAAATAGGTTATGATTACATTGTGACCGCAAAATTGAGTACAGTAAATTACAGTTAGTTTTACTTTTTATTTTACTTTTTCAATCACGCCTCCCTTGAAATTCTTCTACGCCCCCCAGGTTGAGAACCACTGCTGTAAAAGACACTGCATTTCTATTAGCTGTTCGGTGGTCAATTCTTGGTTATGCTCTTCCACAAGCTCCTCAATATCATTGTTATCATCCAGTCCCATGATATTTGCTTCTCGAACCATCCATGACTACCCTTAAATACTTATTTTTCGGCCGTTGATGGTCCTGGTGACGTGAAGATCCGAGTGACGTGAAGAGGGCACTTCCTTCCACGTCACTCGTTATGTGAAATGTTGCTCGTTAAGCGAGCCATTTTTTTACGATTTATTTTGCTCGTTATGCGAAATACTCTTTATGCAAGGTGCTCGTTAAGCGAGGTTCCACTGTATAAATATTTGTCTGCTTTTTATGAAATTGATATTTTTTTATACATTTTCTTCCGAAATATGTCCGCGTACTAATTCCAACAATGATTGCTTAAAATTTTGGATAAAAATTTTTCATTCTGTAACTGGTGAGGAAGATAATTTTCATACAAAAATATGTAATTACTGCGAAATTTTCTATCCTTGCTTTCGCTTCTCGTAGCGGTCTTACCTATTTTTTTAAGAGAACCAAATATTCTAACCAAAATGTGATCATAATTTAACTGATCATTTTACGGCTGAAAATATTTATATTATAAAATTCTGATTGATATTCATATGTATAAAGACGATGCTTACCTTCCCAAAACAGGAAAGCGATTTGAAGAATTTCCTTACTCTTTTATATCTTTTTCGTTTTCGATGCTGAAAGAGACAGTTTGAATTTTTTAGTATTAATTATATTTTAAAACATATTGCCAGAAATATTTTGTTGAAAACTAAATAATTAACTTTTTTCAAAGCTTCAAACTGTTGCATATACCTATGATTATTAATATAATAAAAAGTACTGATAACTGCTTATGAATCCGATATTGATATCAAATTATTGCATAATTTTCCATATAAGTTTAATCAATAGTTATCTTAGGGCGTGTTTATAAACACGCCGTGAGATTCAAAGAACATCCCAAATAATATGAACATATGATTAATGAGATAAGAGAGTTGTATTTTTAAGACAGTTTGACAGTTTTCATAATATTGTTTTGCCACTTAATGGGTTTAAAAAGTTTGTACGCAGAAACTGAGGTAGATCTACCAACTCGAATCTCATCTTAACCAGAAAACCATTTGATCACACAAATGACTTGTTTACTGAATATTTTTCAAAGAAGGATCAGCATTTAAATGTTGTGTTAATCAGGATACTTACTGAAGGTTCAGCCACAATCCAAGGTTCATTGTCCCGTTCGGGATTCTCATCAGACCTAAAAATATGAATGAAATAATGACAATAATATAACAGCAAGATGCATAGCCACTAAATGAATGTTCATGAAATGCAAGCATTAGAATTAACGTAGGCTGTCGTATTCACTTTTTGTGATATTTATTTTCATTTTTTATATCGTATGCTTCTAAGGACGAACCGTTTATTCATAATTTTCCTTTTTGAGGATCATCTATTATTATATTTTAATTTTCATACAATTTTCATGGTTTTAAGTTATAAATGATTACTTACTGTAGAAGGGAAGTAGAATTCAAATAATTTTAAAATATCCTTTGAAATAAAACCAACATTATGGCGAATAAGTAATCATGATTTTCCTCTTAAAATCAGGTGACGTGTAATTCTTTTAATACAAATAGTAAGGTCATTTACGTATTTGAAAGATGAACAACGAATGTATAGAAGTAAGCAAATATTCCAGAGATTCCCCATTTTAAAAAAAAAGACATGTAATTTAAAGGAAGGACTTTTAAATCTACTTACTGGATATTCTATCATAAGGTTCTATCCCTAATTAGTTGACACTAAGAATAATCAGACAAGAATATTAACGAACTATTTCCTTTCGACTTGTGAAGTGAAAATAGTATACCAGCTGCAAAGAACGATGAATCTTGTATACATTTTTCACCAAAAGTATTTCATACAATTGTACTCTTACTTCTATAAATAAATCCCATCATTTTATGATGCCAAGAAGATTTAGATTTTTAACGGCAGAATATTTTTTTTCTATTGTGTACATATTTCCAGAAATTAATTCTCCCATTTCATGTATCCATTGCGTATTTGGACAAATGGAAATTAATAGCAAACAAATGGAAATGGAACAAAAACAAATGGAAATTAATAACACGGTCAAGGTCAAGGTAGTTTTAGTTTACAGAGTACCTAGTACGCGCGAAGGGCGTACTTTAAGCTCCGAACGGATATGGATTAATTAAAACATGTAGTGAGTTTGCGAATTAAGATTTGCCAATAGACCACATAATTTGGAAGAAAGCGCTTGGTTGAAAGCCTGGATCGGTTCCCGTCCTGGCTTAGAGACCGGTGTGTAAAAATCCTTTACATCCAATGTAGAGGAAACTAAGAACGGACTCACTTAAAATTAGTGCGTGATACCTTGACGATGACTCAGCGACGACAGAAGTTCAATTAGAACAAACTCTAACAACTTAGCATAGTTTATAGAGAGACGAATCCCTAAGGCAGCCAGTCATGTTTTTTTGAAAATAAGAGGCCGTTTTGAGGGGTGGCCGGCTAGAGAATTTTTATTGCATATGTGATTAGTAGAAAATTTAACCTTTAGCTTACGGGCCCCATTTTTCTGATTCCCTCTTTAGAACAGAAAATTTCATAACCCTTTTGTAAGAACGGCCACTAAGGGGGTTATATATATACATATATATATATATTATATATATATATATATATATATATATATATATATATATATATATATATATATATATATATATATATATATGTATGTATATATATTCATACTTGGGCCCGCATTCTTGGGATACATGCTATCCCACCCCGTCAGGAAAAGGTTAACAAATATATAAGGTGCTTTTTCAATTAGATGGTAAGATCCGACCGACACAGAGACAGATTATTTACCCGATTTTTGAGACCAGAACCGTCATCTGCTCGACAACGCCTATGGTATGATTGACAACATCCACGACGTCGGCAGGAACCGATGCGTCATCAAATGCATCATGGACTGGGGCTTCTTCACCTCCCCTGAAATTTCAAAAATAATAAAGCATTTCTATGAATACCGATTTGTAAAACGCGTGTGTTTAGCCGTTATATGATTTAAAACAAATAGCGGATCATTTTGTATTACACTGGTATCCAGAGCTCGCTCAATATGAAATGGACAATAATTTATAAATTTGTTTTCACCGCTCGGTACTTTTTGGTTTAGATCTTACAGAATTTCATGAAAGAAATGAAAATTTCGTCTTTACATAGAATTCGAAGCTATAGAAATTTTTAGGAGTTATACTATCAATATTTTTTTCCTTTTACAACTTCGCAGCAGATCCATGATTATTTTACGCACCTAAACGTAACCCTAAATAATAATACAATAGACCGTACGTTCCTCTTGAATCATTTTGTTCTATCCCAATAATCAGCCTTTCCATCGCTGTCTTGGTGATGTCAACTAACAGGATACAAAACTGAAAAATATTATTTTGACTAGAGTAAGATTGTGGTTGCGAAAACTTAATTTTATGGGAGTAGCATTTAGATCGAAATCGAATCTTATAGTGAGAAAAGAGGGCAAAGTTCGATTTTAGCCAAGTGTTTTGACAACGAAAATGACTTATGTAGGAATTTCAATAAAACTAAAAAACTAACAAATATGAACATCGTGTGTTCCCATTTAAAACATTAGTAAAAAGGATGTATTAATTTTCAAGGCTTGGTGTTGGCTCCTGGGAAGAAAAAGATATATATATATAAGAAAAATAATTAGAAATAACACATAAGTAAAATCGTCAAACCCTCCGCAATTCCGTGTTCTGTATTCATATCATAAGTTCTAGGTTAAATGGAGACCAGAGATATGGCTGGTTTCCTTTAAAGCAGTAATTCTCGGTCTTATACCATTACACCGAGTTTTGAATAGCTTGCACTCATATTGAAAACTCAATTCCTTCAAGCAACTCAATTCCTTCGAGGCCTCTTTGAATAATCCCTCACGTCTTCTACAGGGAGCGTGTCCGCTCAGAATGATTTCTATTACTTTACGGCACTGATTTTTTCAGTTGGGGTAAAAGGTAAAAGAATACACATAAAAATTAAATAACACGTAAATAAATTTGTTAAGGGGACAGTGGACTTTCATACTTAACTTTTTTTGTTTTGAATGGATTGGCTTGAAATTTGAATATGTGATTAGTACTATAGATATGTAAATGTGATTAAAATTTAATGATGAAATATTAATAATTTATGAATTATGAATTAATAAATATATCAATAATTGGCCTGATTAAAAATGTCCCATGCACATTTCTTTTGCGTATAAAATGGTAATTTTTATTTACAAGATACCTTATAGAACTAAGAATGAAACTTATTGCTTATTTTAAGTATTCATTAAAAACATAAAGTGAAAAAAATAATAATAGTGAAAACACCCTTTTTATTATGCAAAATACCTATAAATCATCTTTTCAGGTACAAAATTAAGAAATTCTGAGCTACGAAGCATAATTTTTTTCAATAAGATTTATTTTATATACAGTTAAGTATATAAAACTTAAATTTCAAAGGAATACGGTAATTAGAAATACACAAGGGACATTTTTAATTAGGCCAATTATTGATATAATTATTAATTCATAATTTATAAATTATTAATATTTGATTATTAAATTTTAACCACTTTTACATATCTATGGTACTAATCACATATTCAAATTCTAAGCAAATCCTTTCAAAACAAAAAAAGTTAGATTTGAAAGTCCACTGTCCCCTTAAGACTGCTATGAACTAACCCCATTGGATTCGCTCACTTCAATGTTAACCTATGGAGTAAATTTGTCCACGGATTGCCGACTTGGATTCAAATATTTTTTTTTAAATTGTACTCCGTCATAGAGAAAGAAATTTTACATTTGTGTGCATTTTTCGTTTTTTTAAAATGCAATTAATATTTTAAAATTGAAATTATTCGGGGAAAAATCTGGTATAGTGTGTTGTAAACGCTCCTAAATTCCTTCGGTGGACGAAATTTATAAAATGAATCCTGTAGCGCTTTGCAGAAAAGTTCAGGTTATCTGACAATACCAATTTTATTTGATTATCAGCATTTATGTACCTGTAAATAGATGACAAAATTATATTTTAAGTACAAAATTTGGGGGCAGTGCTTAACCCCCCTACTGAGAGAGAGCCATTTCAATCTCTCAAAATGTCAATCTTAAGGGGGGTGGAATTCTCGAACTGTCAACTGGACTCCACCCACCACAAGAGTCTGCAAGAAGAGGAAAAGGGAAATGCGATTTTTTTGTTAGTTCATAGCAGCCTTAAATCTCCTTCCGGTAAAGTGTTTATATGCATTTGATACGGTTTCTAGGTAAAATGGAAACGAGAGTAATACGGAAAGGAAACATACAGGATTGCACTGCAATCCTACTGTTGACAGAAGAAAAATATATCGTAAATTATTATATAATGGTGCGTCTAACTTGTTCTGTTGTACACAGGTATATTTGCAATCAAAATATATCCCTACAAAATATATCCTGGTTTTAAAAAATCATTTATAAATATATCAGTGTCACCTGAATGTATAAATAGAAAAATTTGAAAGATATTTTTAACAAAAGTACCTTACAAAACTTGAAACGTCTTCAGTCTCAAGATTTTCCACGAATTCACTTTCGATGGCACAGTGAATTCCCTGAAAAAGATTTTACGCAATGAGCAAATATTGAATAAAACAGTTAGCAAGCATAAAATATACCATTGAATGTTTAAGCGAAGGAAATAATTCTCGATAATTCATTTAAATTAGTAAAATCAAGTATAAAAGATTTTGTGTCCTGTTTTTATGCCTTTCTTCTAGAATAATTCTAAGTATTAACTTCAGGTTTTATTTAATAATTATTGTCTAATTTTATTGATGATACACAGAGAGAAGGAAAATATTTATGTAACGTAAAGGCAATTTAAGCCGTGTTTGTTTGATATTTAAACTCATTCAAATAAATAAACAAACAATATATTTATTTGCGTGTACCCTAAGAAAACCGAAAGGAACTGAATTTTATTTTAAGGAATCTATAATGTTTATAATTTGTAGCTAGTGATACATATTTATATTTTTCGTATTTTTTTAATATTAATCTATTAATCAACTGTACAAATGTTACTCTAAAATATACTTTAATAAAAAAAGATGAAATTTTTTTTATCTTACTTCAGCAATGGAAGGTATCCCAGAATTCTGAAAAAAAATGAGAATTGTTAGAAATAATAATGCTATATTTAATTTATAGGTAACACATTTACATTGCAATATAAATTATTATTGAAATTTTTAAAAATTAATTTTTTTAAACAAGAATTCCAGCACACAAACCTATAGTAGGTTTTCGTCAAAGAATCTTAATGCAGATTTTGGATATATGCTTTTACACCTGATAAATTTACTTAAAATGCCGTAACGTACCCTTTTTTTCAAATACTCCGAGGAATGAAATTTTAATGTATTAGACAAAGATTTAAATGCAGCTGAAGTATATTTAGTATGTCCATGATGAACTGAATTTTTATTTACGATGTATAAAATAATAATAATCCCTTGACATTTATAAACAACTCAAATGTGTTATTTGTTTATAATATCATTGTAAACTATCATTCTAACTTCCTGTCGTTTCACGCTGTCGTCTATGAGACGACAGTTGTACCTGCAAGTTATATTTGGCAATAAGAAAATTATTATTTTTTTTGTAAACCTTACATAACTGTTAGGATGATATATATCAAATAATATTTTTTTGAACTTCAAATAATATTTTTTGGAGTCTAATTTCATTTATATATCCGAGGGTGAATAAAAACTTAATTAAAAAAAATTAGGTAGTTATTTTTCTGACTAGAAGATTTCTCTACATTTCATTTGCATACCCTGATATATATATATATATATATATACAGTGCCGTAACTAGGCAATGGCAACAAGAGCACACTCCCAGGTCCCACTTGATAGGGGGGGCCCAAAATTCTGTGTTTGTTTTATTATTTTCCCAAACCTAATTAATGAAAGAACCCAAATGCAAATTCTTGCCAATATAAATGCAAATTCTTCCACAGGAATGGCTAGCTACGGCGAATGACTGTCATATGCAAAGCTCTAGTAATAAAAACGTACGCGTATTACATTTTAAAAATAAAATCATCAGAAATAGCAAAAAAAAAAAGTTTTGAAAAGCAACTAACGCGGTTTGTAGTCATGCGAACGACAAACAATAATTCAAACAGTCGCTTTGTTGTTGAACTCTAATCTTCATTACCGTACCACGCGTAATAACATAGTACCAAGCTGAATATATAGTCGAAATTAATCGTAATAAGGCGGCGAATGTAGATATTTTGTCATTCCTTTTCAAAATTATTTGTATATAGTCACGCTTATAGCCCTGCCCTTAATTTAATATTTATTTAAGAGAGTCACAAGGAAGTGTTAAATACATAAAATATTTTTCAAATACGCTCGTCATGTACACGAATGTTATTTCGATTCGACGTTTGACTGCCAACCATTCTTCATTTAATCATTGATTAAAATATAAAATTTAGGAAGAAGACAAGTAATTTAATTAGGATGGCTATAACAAAGGCGAAATGCCATATGCAAGTATGACTATAAATACAGTAGTAGCTTGGAAGTGGGTAGATAAGTGAGTTTTGAAACGGAATTAGGAGCACAAAATGCCCAAAATCGATTCACAGACTTACTCTTTGGTTCCACCATTCCTTTGCAAGTTTGTAAATAACATAACCGCTGGCAATAACACCGCCAACAACAAGACAACGCCCAAAGCTCTGCATAGCGACAGCACTTTGAGAGGGTCTGTATGAGACTAAAGATGGCGTCGGAAAATATGGCTGATGTATTGTTGAACAACAGTAATGTCCGAGTAAACAAATCAACAATATAAAAAACACTGCTATGTATGAAAGCATAACGTCCACACGCTTAATTTCCAACAATACTAACTGCGCAAATTAGATTAAACAATGGTCAAAAACGGAAAAATAACTGAAATTTCTTTCTTTTTTATAGCATATTCTATTTGACCCGTGCTAAAATTTCACATGCGAATAAAATACGGTGAATTTTATAGCGGGGTCGGTGGTTTGTGGTAGGATGAAACGGGAACCGGTTCATTTGTAGCCATTTTTTATGTGTCGAATACCAATAGTACGTAAGGATAATACAAAACCGATTAAAAAACATCTTTGGACACAAAATTGAAGGGGAAGCTGTACAAGAAACTTTTTGGTACAATCACTAATTGTATACACTCACTATTGTGTATGGTCACTATTTTGTAGAGTCAAATGTTTTTAGCTAGATGGACGAAGGACCTTTGTTCTGTAGAGTGAAAGATGAAGTACACCAGAAATGTTCACAGCACGAATGTTCTATAAAAAAAATGAAGATTTGTCTATCGTATAAGATGTAGAAATGACAGTTCGTCAAGGCAGGCCGGAACATTTAAGACGCAAGTCCGTCTCTTACGGAGAAAATATCTTCCGACAACTGTAGCCGTAAATGGTTCTTCAAGAAAAATATTAGCGATGGTACATTACATGTAGAGAACCGGAAGATTTTGCTTAGTGGAAGTACAAGATTTGCTGAGGAAACAAACGTTGAAGATCATTGTGCCGCAGGATTGAATTATTACAGGTTTTGATACTGCCCACAACTACTTTTTATAAATATATTACTGAGGAAGAAAACTTCTTAAAAAAAAACGACTTGTTGGTAGAAATAACAATTGTTTATTTTTCTTGATAAAAATAAGTAATATATCTTGACTACTGAATTATAACAGGAACAAATAAAACTCTGCTACATAATAGAAAAGAGCTTCCAGTCTACACGACCACTTAGGAGAGCATCAAAAATAAAATAATAGTATTGAAGGATTTTTTTTTTTAAAGTATATATACACAAATATCAGATCAATAGAATACACTCGTACTCACTATTAGACAATAAAAAAAACATCCCCCTCACCAAGCCACGGCCAAACAAAAAGGACCGAAAGCTCGGCTCAGGGTCTCTTAGAGCAAGTTTTTATCTACCAAAAAAATTCTGAATCTCTGCATCGCATCTCTTTTTTTTCAGCCCTGGACAACGCAAGGAGAGAAGGGTTGCCGTACAACCAATCTCGCCAAGGCGTGCAGAAGGGAGAGGAGAAAGACAACCTTAACAGCGCCCCAACACATTGCCAACACCTTGTGTCCATAAAATAAAATACGCGAAACATCGCCAAAACTGGAAACCTTAAGTACCACATTCCTCTTGCCAGAAGAAAATGCCAGAAGAACCCTTTTACGGAGTTTCATTGGCCGAGACTGCCTGAGCTTAACCAATCAGAGGAGCTGGTCAAGCAGCGCGAAGCCCAAACGCCTGTTCAGAGAAAAACTGTTTCCCATGCAAGAGAATCGTAATAAATTACGTTCGCCGCAGGCGCGGGAAAGGGAAACAGGAGCCTTTAGCGTAAACGGAGTTTAATAGCTTAAAAAGGCCCATCAATGCTGTTAACAAAAACACGGAAACAGGGAAGAAAAGACATCTTATTTCGTGGACACGAGGCTAGCAATTAGGGGACCTAGCTGACAAAGACTTAAAGAATATAGGACGGCAAATTGCACTGCCAGATGTTAGAAGATAGGCTATTCTCAATTACCGACCGAACGGACTAAAAAGTTACAGAGACCTCCCATGACTAAGAGCCTGGGAAAAAAAATAAATTACTATCAGATAAGGAAAGGAAACATAACTAGCAGATTTAAGATTAAAATTAAAGTTATAATTTAAAGTTTAAGAGAACTACACAAATTAAATTAAATTAATCAAAATAAAGGGACCTGTAACGAATTCCTCGTTACAGAACTCTCCCCTGTCCAGAGATGAAAAAAAATTTACAAATCACCACATATTAATGTGTGGAAAAACCAATAGCATACATAATACGTGAGACACATTTGATCTCAAAAAAAATTTCATATAAAATACATATAGTGAATACAAAGGGAAAAAGTAATATATAAGGATATTATAAATGTAGTATCAATACAAAGATAGTAATTCATACAAGCATGGTGAATTTTACAAAAATAGTAGTGATTAATGCTTGACAAAAAAATGGCGTAACACAGTACCTTAAAATTTTTATGTACATTTGTACTAATTAAACTTATAGTTGCATATCATAGTCAAAAAATAAATTAAACACTTGAAAGCTCATATCATTTCAAGAAGGTAAGTTAATTTGGTCTTACCAAAGAATGATGAGTTCAATATCTAATTGAAGAAGATTGGATCTCATATCCACTAATAATCAAAATATTGGATGTTATTTTATTAATATTCAATGTAGAATATCATATATTCATACTAAAAAAATTGGAAGTAATATCCATTTGCATTCAAAAAAAATATATAAGATGTCATATCTATTAATATGCATCAAAATTGCTACACACAGAGTGAACTAAACAAACATAATTGTCGTAACAATACTAACAAGAATTCCCACGAAACATAGACGATGATTCTAAGAAGTCTATTGCGGCAACTTAACCTACCAGAGGTATGGGAATTCGAATCTTGACAGTTACTTAATTAGTAATATATAAAAAATCCACAAGGGGAAGGAAAAAAAATATGTCACTCAACTAAATATGCTATATGGCCAAAATGCTCATAGCTAATAATATAATAAAAAAAACATAAACCTTATCTTGTTTATGCACATGTACATGCTTTAAGTGTGAGCTAAAAAAATGAAAAGTGAATGCATAAGAATGTAACCACAAACTGTCAAAGTTTATAAGTGACCAGTTGGGTACAAACAATAAAAAAGTCAAAATTAGGTAAATTAGGATCAGTAATGTTTTCGCGAAGGATTATGACACCTGAAACCTAACAAAATATATGCACCAAGACAGACTCCACTCAAGGGGGAAAGCTGTGCAAAAGGAAGAATGACTAGGACACCTAGCCTTAAGTAAATTCCTAACTTCAAGTGAAGGGTTAAAAATAAAATTAAACTTGATCAAAAGATCATCCTACACCAAGACAGAGCTTGAATCACATAAAATTCCTTGGCCAAAAGAAAGTATATGATACTGTCCCAATAAGGTTGATGACTTCTATCTTGCGCATGGAAATTTAATTTTACAAAAAAAATAGAAAACAACAAAGTAGTAATATTACACTAGGGGAAAACTGAAAAGTAAAAATAATAGAAAAATAAAAATGAAAGTGGTTTGCAGAACTAGCGTACATCTCACTACATTGCAAAAAAATTTAGGGCTATGGAACTAACTGCACTCAAAAAAAAGGGAAGGTAGTAGTGAACATGAAGTACAGGATAGTCATAGTCGGTATAAGATAACTTGTCAAAAATTGACAAAGTGAGGTATAAAAAATAACAAAAAATATAACACATAAAATATAGTTCAGTTAAGTATTAGGGATTTTACACATAAATACACAATAAAGTTTGCTTGTAATATTTAAACACAACAAAATATAGGAAAGAAAGATCTTGATAGGATATATTAAAATACATGAATGTCCATAGAGTTGATATGGAATTATTTGGTTCCTATCATTTGTTTACATTGATACCTTGTTTTTTCAACAAGCTTAAATAGAAGATACTGACTTTTCAATACCATTAATATACACCATGTAATATGTACAAGCATAATCTTACCAATTGAATGAGTGACTGAGAACATTCTCAGGTAATACCAAAAGAAATTTGTGTCAAGGCAAAAAAATATTTTTCAGTGAAGAGTAATAAAAAAATATGTCAATACCATAGTAATACAGATGTTATTTGCTAAATTATACTAATACAGTTGTTATTTGCTAAATTATACTAATACAGTTGTTATTTGCTAATGCTAATGCCTTATACCAATACTTTCAGCCATCGTTGCATTATAACAACCAAATACAAACATCAAATCAAACAAAATATCTAAGCAAAACAAAAATTATAACATTTGATAAAAGTAAACCAATGGATGAAGCAAAATGTGCAACATATTACACTAATAAGTGATAATATCACTATGAAGTTGATTACATTAGAGAATTATATCTGTTGAAGTATTTCATAACAAAATTATACCTAAGTTACAACTTATAACCTTGAAATCATATGTTGATGAAGCAAGAATTTGACAGGTATGAAAGGAACAGAAGGAAAATCAATCTTTTCTTTAGAACAATTGAAGCATTAAACTTAATTTAACATTAGTTGACCATATTAAGGTTTTCCATATCAAGTAACTCAACATTAAGTGTTGGAACTAGTTAATAGAAGCTTACATTATTAAGAAACAATTGTAAACATTCAGAGAGCAGTACAATTTTAGAATTTTGAATAATGTTGGCAAAAAGGAATATACTCAAAGAAACAAAATTACAGTGGGGAAAAAAAAAATATCCTACACAACGCCAGCATTGGAAGGAACGAAAGAAGTGATATTAGGGAGCTCTCCTAACACACAACCAAAAAAAATCACTGTAAAACTGTAGACCTCAAGAAATACCTATTTTGCTGAGGAGGAGAAACATTAAACATTAAAGGAGCAGAAGAAGATTCATTTAAGTGAGCTTTTCTAGCAGGAGCAAAATGGAGACGATCAATATGAATTTTAGTAAGAGGAGCCAAAGGATTTGAGAGTAGTCTTATCGAATAAGTAACTACAGAGTGGCGTTTAATTACTTCATATGGACCAGTGAATTTCTTATTGAACCTGTCTTTAGATTTCACATACACAATATTTCCTGGAGAGAGTACACGTAACTTAGCATGTTGAAGTTGTTTGTTATTTTGAATTACACGTTTATCAGTTAAATTTTGATAAACCGTTTGTTGTACCTGAAGCATATTTTTGAACAAATTGTTTAAATATTGAGGTTTGTCGAGCTGTTCGACAGATTTTTTGTAACAGAAATTATCAAAGATCAGTGCAACTTCTCGACCAAAATGCAACAAAAACGGAGAATAATTAGTCGAAGAATGGTGTGAACCATTGTGCAAATGTTGATGAAGAAGTACAGCATGTTTAAAAGGAACACCTTGCTGTAGAAGACAATTAATTGTAGATTTTGCAGAAAGATTAGTTCTTTCACAAATAGCATTCGCCTTAGGGTTACCCACAGTGGTATGGTTTAACTTAATCCCAATAGTTTTAGTAAAGGAAGAGAAAATTTCAGATGTAAATTGAGTACCAAGATCTGTTAAGATTAAAGAAGGTCTACCAAATTTACAAACATAACTTAATAAACACTCAGTGACTGCCTCCGTTGTAATTTTGACAAGAGGAAAAAGCTCTAAATGCCTCGAGAAAAGATCAATTATGGTCAAAACATAAGCATTATTTTTAAAAGGGCCAAGAATATCCATACACACAGCCTCGTTAGGTAAAGTGGGAATGGGATTAGCCTGAAAAGGTGCTGATACAATGGTGTGAGGCTTATTAAGAGAACAAAGGTGACAAGATTTTACAAAATTCACTGTATCAACATACATACCTTGCCAAAAGTAACGAGCTTTTACAAAATCATATGTCTTTTCTATGCCAAAATGAGACACATGACAAATTTTAAGAACTTTAAATTTTAAAGAGTGAGGAACAACAATAATATGAGAATTAGTATTGATATTAGTTTTATCCCAGCATAATAATTTAGAATCATCATGAATATAATAATCGGTGAATTTAGAAGACTTAGCAGAGTTGGGTTGATTTAGATAATTAATAATTTTGATCAATTTTGAATCCCGACTCTGTTCTGCCAAAAATGTGGATATGGAGATATCCATAGGAGGGTCATTAGTGATGGGAATTGCTGGATGATTTTGAATAGGGTCAGTAGTTAAAGCATTAACAGTAGTTATAGGAAGAACATCCTCACTATTAATAATTTCAGGATTAGTGGCTAAATTTTGAGAAGGAGGGTCATAAGTGAGGCGAGAAAAATAGTCTGCCAAAACATTAAGTTTACCAGGGATATGTTCATAAATGATGGAATATTCACTCATTTCGAGTAACCATCTAGTAACAATATCAGTAGGAGAAGAAGTATGCTTATAGTTGATGAGAGGTTTGCTATCAGTTAACACTGTAAAAGTTCTGTTGTATAAGTAATACTTAAATGCAATGATGGACATATAAAGTGCAAATAATTCTTTCTTGAGAGTGGAATAATTTTTCTGACCTTTTGTAAGAGATTTACTAAAATATGAAATAGGTAATAACTTATCATCAAACTTCTGCATCAAAATACCAGAAATTGCCAAATTTGATGCATCAGTGTTCAAATAAAAATTCTGATCCCACATGGGTAGTTTGACAAAGGGTTTGGAAAAGAAAATGGACTGAAGGTTATTGAAACATTCTTGCAGATAAGGAGACCAAATGAATTTAACCTTAGGTGAAGTGATGTCAATTAACGGTTGAGTAAGCGCAGCAAAATTTGGAATAAGTGAACGATAGAAACCACAAACTCCTAAAAAGCGTTTTACTTGTCGTTTAGACGTAGGCACAGGAAAAGCAGTTATTTTAGTGATGTTATTATCAATGGGAAATATAGCATTATCTTTAATATGGAAACCAAGGAAATCAATCGTTGTCTTATGAAATGAGCACTTGTGCGGAGATAAAGTCAGATTAAATTTTGAAATTACTTCAAGCAATTTAGCAATCTTGGACAGAGATTCCTCAAATGAATTAGCACCAATAACTAAATCGTCTTGATATGCAAAGAGACCTGGCAGGTTTACTTGTTCTAAAACATTATCTATTAAATTTTGAAAGGTACTTGCCGCTGTTTTAAGACCAAAAGGAATACGTTTAGAAAAATATGACGCAAAAGGAGTAGTGAATGCTACAATTTTTTGGAGATCTTTAGGAAGATCTATTTGCCAATAGGCGTTTCCGAAATCAAGGGTGGAGAAGTATTTAAATTTTGACAAATTAGAGATTATGGTTGAAATTTTAGGGAGGGGATAGGAGGAAGATTTTATGACTGAATTTAACAAACGAAGATCTAATGCAAGCCTAAAGGTGGGTGGGGCAGAAGAATCAAGAGATTTTTTCTTAACCATGAGCATTGGACATGCCCATTCACAATTACCTCGTTCAATAATACCTGCACTCTGCATTTCATTTAGTTGGTCCAAAGCAGTTTGCTGTAAGGTTTGAGGAATAGGGAAAGGAAGAGTCCTAATAGGAAAATTTTGAGTTAAGGAAATGTGAGGTTTAACTCTATCAGTGTGCCCTAAGGTTGACAAATCCTTAGAAAAGGCAGCATAATTAGTTAACAAAATATTTAATAACTGTTGTTTGTGGTCACACGACAAATGGTCTAATTTGAAGTCAGATGAAGAAAGCATTTCTTTTCGCTTACTCAGAATCTCAGGAGTAGTAGAAATAAAGTTGACAACATGTTCCAAAGAATTACAAGAAAAATCAAAGTCAGAAGGAGTATTATTCTCAACATTAGAATTTATAGGAGGTTTGTCAATTAGGTCAAAATCACACATATTTCCTATAATGGAATTTTTACTCAAATGAAGTTGTTTAGCATCCCTATTTTCAATAAATATATAAAAGTGATTTAAAATAGGTTCCTGACAAGTATTTTCAAATTTATGTAATGAAGGATGACAAATAAATTGTTTAGAATTTGGTAGAAAAAGAGCTTCATTGAAATTAGTAAGTGTTTTCACCTTAACATATTGACTATCGTCACATTCTAAGATAACTTTTTCACATACCCTAACTACATTAGATGCAACTTCATTACCTTTATCATTTTTCACACATAAATTATCATTCACAAGTACATTATCAGCATATAAATTAAAACATTGTGCAGTAGAAGAGATATCAACATTATCAGCAAAATCATTATGCATACTTATTTTGTCATTGAAGTTGGAAGAACAGTTCTCTGGTGCAGTATCACAAAAATTAGTAGAATTATCTCTCAGATTATTATTATTAGGTTCAATATTATGATTACTCTTAGTATTAAGATTAGGTGAGTCAGTGATGGTTGAATTGAAATGAACAGAATTATCAAAGGAATTTTGAATAAAAGGTATGGTTTCAGAGTTAATTTTAATTGCATTTAGTTTATGATCTAGTATTACATTGTATTTGTTGAGAAAGTCATACCCAATTAAGATATTGAATTTAGATGTTGACAGATCTGTTAAGAAAAAGGTGTGTTTAAATGACTTCCTGGAGAATTTGATAGGCAATTCAACACAAGCAGAATATTGTAGAGTAGAGTTAAGGGTTTTAATGGTTACAGCTCTAGAGATTATTCTGTATTTAAGTTGTGATTTCATTGAATTAAATGTATTTAAATCAAACAATGACAAACTCGAGCCAGAATCTAACAGTGAAATTAGGACATTATCTTTTAAATATACATACACCAGAGGTAAGGAATAAACAGAAATATCATCATTCGGGCAGTTAATATTAGTAACATTGTCATTAAAGTACTGAGAATACTCATTAGCAGAATTTTTATAGGAGTTCATAATCCCAGTGTTATGACACTCCATCTCTAGTTTAAATTATTACTAGGATTATTTGATGGCACAAAAACATTTGCTCTAGGGTTCATATTATTATTCCCATGGCTATTATTACGAGAATTAGGTCTAACCTGACCTCTACCACGATTATATTGGTTATGGTTTGCTCTATTAGCTAATACTCTCTTAAACTGATAACAATTCTTCATTAAGTGGTTCAAGCGGCCACAGTAATTACATTTGATTTGCACTCTATTAACTGGACTTGGCCTAAAACTTTTGGAGTATGGCCTGAAATTTTGTCTGTGTGCTCTAAAATTCTGATTTCTAGCATTTTCATTTTTGGCAGGAGAAGAAGTATTATTGGTAGGATTTTTAATTTCAACTATCTGAGTTTTTAAATAATTAACTTCAGCTAATAATTGATCATATGAAGGCTGAGAAGAGGTAGATGGAACCAAAATCTCAGATTGAATATGGATATCCTGCAAAAGTTGAGCTTTAGCAACCGCCTCATCAAAATTATCCAAACCAGACTCCAAAATTTTTAATTTATGGCTGGCAGGCAAAGCATTTAGCAAATGTGAAAATTTTATAGAGTCTAACTGAGTTTTCTCAGTGATAGATGGGTGCACTTTCCTTACAAGATTATCAAGCCTGTGTGCTAAATTTCTGATTGTTTCATCAGGCAACAATTTAATATTATCTACTGCTACACGCAAAGAATGTGTGGTTGCCGGTTTAAAAAAAATCAACGAAAATCTGTTTCAGTTGTAAAATAGATGTACAACCTTTAGCATCAGCCGAACTGACAAAAAATTTAAGAGCATTGCCTGTAAGTTTGGATTTTAAAAAAGTCAAAGCTTGTTGCTCAGACCACTTATTAAATTCCTTTATGTCGATTACCTGTTCGAAAAAGAACTCCAATAACTCTACATCACCCTCAAATGGTGTCAGGCTGCATGGAAATGAATTTTTTGTAGCCATGCTTTTAAGTATTTCTCATATAAAGAGAAAAAAAAATTATAATCACAAAATGTGAAAAGAGTTAAAAGTGCACTTTAAAGTATTACACAAAATGAGAAAAAAATATAAAATCACAATTTTATAAATACTACCATTCAAGTAAAAGTAAATTTGCAAAAACTAGATTATTATGAAAAATATACTGAATATACACTAAAAATTCATATATACTGCAACAGTTGGATTGTATTTATAATACCAATATTGTAAGTATAAAATTTCAATTAAACATTTCAAAAAAATTGTGAAGAATATTTAACAAATGATAAATAATGAATTAAAATGAAGCATACCAATTGATGAAGTTGAGAGCAGCACTGGTCATTGCGCACCATTTCTGTACAAGAAACTTTTTGGTACAATCACTAATTGTATACACTCACTATTGTGTATGGTCACTATTTTGTAGAGTCAAATGTTTTTAGCTAGATGGACGAAGGACCTTTGTTCTGTAGAGTGAAAGATGAAGTACACCAGAAATGTTCACAGCACGAAAGTTCTATAAAAAAAATGAAGATTTGTCTATCGTATAAGATGTAGAAATGACAGTTCGTCAAGGCAGGCCGGAACATTTAAGACGCAAGTCCGTCTCTTACGGAGAAAATATCTTCCGACAACTGTAGCCGTAAATGGTTCTTCAAGAAAAATATTTGCGATGGTACATTACATGTAGAGAACCGGAAGATTTTGCTTAGTGGAAGTACAAGATTTGCTGAGGAAACAAACGTTGAAGATCATTGTGCCGCAGGATTGAATTATTACAGGTTTTGATACTGCTCACAACTACTTTTTATAAATATATTACTGAGGAAGAAAACTTCTTCAAAAAAAACGACTTGTTGGTAGAAATAACAATTGTTTATTTTTCTTGATAAAAATAAGTAATATATCTTGACTACTGAATTATAACAGGAACAAATAAAACTCTGCTACATAATAGAAAAGAGCTTCCAGTCTACACGACCACTTAGGAGAGCATCAAAAATAAAATAATAGTATTGAAGGATTTTTTTTTTTAAAGTATATATACACAAATATCAGATCAATAGAATACACTCGTACTCACTATTAGACAATAAAAAAAAACATCCCCCTCACCAAG
The DNA here is from genome assembly GCA_907164885.2 of Dolomedes plantarius. Lineage (NCBI taxonomy): Eukaryota > Metazoa > Arthropoda > Arachnida > Araneae > Dolomedidae > Dolomedes > Dolomedes plantarius. The sequence goes on from OU015490.1 coordinate 69,969,015, forward strand.
CCACGGCCAAACAAAAAGGACCGAAAGCTCGGCTCAGGGTCTCTTAGAGCAAGTTTTTATCTACCAAAAAAATTCTGAATCTCTGCATCGCATCTCTTTTTTTTCAGCCCTGGACAACGCAAGGAGAGAAGGGTTGCCGTACAACCAATCTCGCCAAGGCGTGCAGAAGGGAGAGGAGAAAGACAACCTTAACAGCGCCCCAACACATTGCCAACACCTTGTGTCCATAAAATAAAATACGCGAAACATCGCCAAAACTGGAAACCTTAAGTACCACATTCCTCTTGCCAGAAGAAAATGCCAGAAGAACCCTTTTACGGAGTTTCATTGGCCGAGACTGCCTGAGCTTAACCAATCAGAGGAGCTGGTCAAGCAGCGCGAAGCCCAAACGCCTGTTCAGAGAAAAACTGTTTCCCATGCAAGAGAATCGTAATAAATTACGTTCGCCGCAGGCGCGGAAAAGGGAAACAGGAGCCTTTAGCGTAAACGGAGTTTAATAGCTTAAAAAGACCCATCAATGCTGTTAACAAAAACACGGAAACAGGGAAGAAAAGACATCTTATTTCGTGGACACGAGGCTAGCAATTAGGGGACCTAGCTGACAAAGACTTAAAGAATATAGGACGGCAAATTGCACTGCCAGATGTTAGAAGATAGGCTATTCTCAATTACCGACCGAACGGACTAAAAAGTTACAGAGACCTCCCATGACTAAGAGCCTGGGAAAAAAATAAATTACTATCAGATAAGGAAAGGAAACATAACTAGCAGATTTAAGATTAAAATTAAAGTTATAATTTAAAGTTTAAGAGAACTACACAAATTAAATTAAATTAATCAAAATAAAGGGACCTGTAACGAATTCCTCGTTACAGAAGCATAACAAAAATCCGGGGAACTTGAGATATGTACACGTCAACACACATTTGTAGACACATTAAAAGTGAAGTATGACTCAAACTCGTGGCAAATGTGTTATTAACATTACAAAACCTCTTTTTACACAATATTTGACCGTGTCGTATCGACGCATCATAGGAAAGACTACTAGGAACAAAAGTCAATTTTTAACAATTTTTAACAATTTTTATGGAGGAACGTAATCCTACGTTAAATCAGCTGCAATCTAAACTGTAATATACAAAGACAGTCGATAAAGAAATGTTTAATATTTGCATTTTTTTAACAGTAGAATTGCTTAAATTTATTAAATTAAATTATAATTAAACAGGAGAGATAAACTGTTTTTTTTTCTGTCTCATTATGTAATTGAAGTGATCGTTTTAAAATTTAAATTAGCTGTCTCTTTAGTTTAAAGCAACTCAGTAGAAGTTATTTTTGATTAAATGAATTTTATAAGATAGCACAACACACTTGTGATTTATTATCATAAAATAGAAGCATGTAATAAGATTTATAAAGCTAAAAATATATAATAAATGTAGGAATGCAAGTGTAAATTAATATTATAGGAATTCGCTTAAAATGTACAGGAAATGTGTTTACTAAATTATTAAATTAAAATTTTTGTGAATGAACATTTTAAACATTTTACCGTTTAGAGATTAAATCAAAACATCATGCATCGCATTTAGCAATGACAACTAAGGAGAAAATTGCATTTTTATAAATCTAATTATTATTGAAAGGAATCTAAATATTTAAATAAAGTAAATTATATCATTTTTCTACAGGTTTAGATATTGTTAAATTCGATGACTTTTATGGGCGAATAAAGAATATTAGAGATTATGTGTAGATAAAATACAGAAAATTCATTGGTTTAAATTCTATTTATATGGTCATTTATAATGCTAAAAATATCATGTATTTAAAATACACAAAGAGTTAAAATTTGCTGTTCAAATATTTTTTTTTCAAATTTAGAGTGAAAGCGTTAAAACCATAAATCTCACTTTGGACAATTATGAGAAAACGAACACGCTCCTAATCTAAATATAGGTGTTAGTGTACTAATCATAATCGAATGTTTAATAACGTGTTAAGAAAAGAACACGTAATAAACATATATATATATATATATATATATATATATATTCTTCTCAATTCGTCGTTCTTGGCAATAGCTCCTTGCGAGTTTGACACTGGGATGGCATAAAAAGGGCGGAAATATTCGACGATAGAAGAGCTGTCGACCACTAATCTGCCTACCCCCGGTTTTGGAAAGCAATTTCTAAGAAGATGGCCGCCACCGAAATTTTCAAGCAGAGAGATAGTCAAAGAAATGGTTATTTTTAGAGAGATCCCTCATGTAACGTCCAGCTAGACAGACGTATTTTTTGAAGCTCCTGTTTTGAAACTATAGCTCTCGGAGCATGTGCGCTGCTAACTCTGCACTTAAATCCACTTCATTTAATTATGCTGTACTTGATTTATGTTAATTTTCTTTGTTATCAAATTTTCTCGAGTTTTTGTTTTAAAATTGGCCTTATCATTTACAACTAGGACAGGTTACCGAATCGCATTATATATTATGTCTTTTCTTGGCCATGAATTTAGTATTTAGAAAAAAGCCTCAGAGATTAGCCTAACGACCTGTGTGATGCCCCACTATATGTATATGTATGTATGTAAGTATCTATGTGTATGTATGTAACATATAGGTACATATGTAATATGTAAGTATGTATGTGTATAATTAATAAATAATCCAACAGAGATAGAAAAAATAATACGAATATAGACAAAAGACAAACAGAAATCAAGCACTCTGTGCATCCACGCACCAACGGTAAGATTCTGTATAAGAGCCGGAACTGAACCATAAAACAACATAGTTAATTATGCTGTACTTGAAAAATTGTACTTGTGTTACATACACATACATATGTATGTGTATGTAACACATAGGTATATACGTAATATGCAAGCTTGCATATGTACGTAGGGGAGATCCGTTTAATATGGACCCCCTAAGCAAGAATGCTCATAAAACTTAAATTATTAAAAAAAAAAAGATTTAATTTGTTGGCTGCTCATTACAATTGTATAGCTGCATGGTTCAAGCTTGGTAAAGTACTGTAGAAACTATTAATAATTGCAAGAAATAATTTTTTATTTTCGTGTCAGTGGTCCATATTGCACATACGTTCGTGTAATATGGACCGAAAGTATGTGTAATATGGACCACTGACACGAGAATGAAAAGTATGATATAGAATGAAAGACAGATGCACAAATCTGTGCTTTTAGTAAATTCATTTCAAGTACAGCAATCATCACAATAATAGTGTATCGGGTTGGTTATGCTGGAGCAATATTCATGTACCCATGTGCAGCATTTCCCGCATCTGATCCAATCTTCCTCCGTAAGCTCCCCACAGAATGCGCAGAAAGTAAACGGTTCAGTAACTTGATTCGCAGCAGTCTCCTGGCCGGAGGTTCCTGGGGATGTCTCTACTGAGACCCTTCGAGCTGCGGAGTGTTTCCGCTCTGGCGTCTTCTTCTGTGCAAACATCTCTTTTTAAGCTTTCTTTGTTACTTTCCTTTTCCCGACGTTGTTGGATGTCCAGCTTTGGTCGCTTCTTTTTTTCTGTAACGGCCTTCTTTAAAAGGGATGAAGTCAGAACAGTGGCCTCTGAAGTATTTCGTTTTCTCTTTCTTAGGCTAATTTGTACGCAATGAGGAAAGGGACTGATGTCTTCCACTGCGAACTAACTACATTCCAGTAAGTACAAAATGTAGTTTTATGACTAACGGGAACCGGAATGTTCTCCTGCACTGCAACTTCTGCAGTTGGCTCTTCGGAAACAGACGTATTCTGCTGGATTGTAGCGTCAAGTGTTGGGTCGTGGGAGCTACATTTTCTGGCAAGTGGTCTGTCTGGAAAGTGGTCTTATCCAAGTGGTTCATATTACACCCATGGACGGAGCAACGCTGTTTCCAATCATATGTCTCTATGTAAAATGGTGCGCATAAAATACATTTATGGATTGTTAATAAAATAAGTACATTTGCTATTATTAACGTGAAAATTATATTAAAATTAACTAACGTGGGAAATTAATACATTCACTTTAACATACCTGTTACATCAATGATCATATAAACCAAAAACACAATTTCATAATCGTCCAAATGCAGGCACACATGTAAAAGTTACCTCCTGCTTTGGATAACACTAAGGGCCTGTTCACATAGGAGTCCGTTGCGTTGCGTTAAGGAAAAGATGACGTTCAGATGAAAATAAACCAATCATATGCTTTCAAACGATTAGCAATGAAATTTTTAACGCCTATGATTGGTTTATTTTCGTCTCAACGTCATCTTTTCCTTGACGCAAAGCAACGGACTCGTATGTGAACAGGCCCTTTTATTCACTAAAGGCAATGGGATGGATCTGCTATCTAGTGGTGAACAGATAAATTTCCACATGGTCCATATTATACGGTGGTCCATAATACACGGATGTCCCCTACATGCATGTATATAATGTATAGGTTTATATGTAATATAATGCATTTCGGTAACCTGTAAAAATTTAACTGCATACATAATTGAATATTAATATAATATATGTATTTTCTGTTGAAACCCCTACTGTCATACAAAAAAAGTAAAACAAAATAAATGCAGTGCTTGATGAATAAATGGTGATCTGCAAAACATACGATTAGGAGATTTCATTAAATTAAAAGAACTGGAATTCGATTTTTTAAAATTCTTGGAGTATTTTTTTTCGACCAGAATCCAACAGCACACCAGTCTTTAATTTAAAAACTCCCTTTTATTCTGATTGATCCTCCAATCACAGAATAGAGAGATTTTGTATTCCAAGTACTGAAATATTAGACACCGCAAAGAAATAAACAAAAACTGTTCATTTAAAGTGGTGAATACTCTGAAAAAAAATAATCAGATAGGAACGGACATTAAACGTTCGTTTCCTTCCATTAATGTGCTTCGTCTCATTTTCCGCTTCTTTAATTAAGAAAATATAAGGACTAGGGGATTTTCTCCCGTATTGGATATCCAATTTCCAGCTGAGAACGCTCGCTTTAATTCCTTCCTTCAAAAGTGTCGAATGGAAACTTCAAACCAATGTAGAATCGAGATTTGCTTTGGCGAAAACTTTTCATTACTTTCCGTGACAATAGTTATTAGCAGATGATAATGATATATGTATGTACACTACATTTTCATCAAACCAGTTATTATGAATATTTCCTTTGTTGATGTGGGACCTGTATGACAGACAGCAGAAAATTTTAAGATTGCTTTTAATCCTATATACAGTCGAACGCCGTTATAACGAAATTCAAGTGACCAAAGGTTTTGTTCGCTTTATCCGGGGATTCGCTATATCCGAAGAAAATGCTAGAGTATATAAGAAAATGCTAGAGTTCACAAAATTTATAACTCATTAGTTACAATTTGTATTCAATAATGATGTATTAAAAAATGATAAAATCTATTAAAAATGATCATTTATGAATTAAATCGACTAAAATTGATTTCGTTAAACTGACACAATACTATTTAAATTGCGTACAATAGGAAAATGGCGGGACCGAAATTTTCGTTCGTTATATCTGTGAGTTCGTTATATACAGGGTTCGCTATAACTGGGTTCGACTGTATATATATATATATATATATATATATATATATATATATATATATATATATATGTACGTATACCCGTGATAAATACATAGCTATAGGAGCTAAAATAGAAGCCATTTTATCGAAATAAAATGCAATATTTACAAAATTCGTAACAGTATATTATTTGTTTGTGACTATATGTATGAGTGCGTACGTATGCAATATGTGTGTATGTATTTATGTAATATGGATGTGTGTATGCACGTATGTAATATGTGTGTGTATTCACGTATATTTTATATGTTAGTATATGTATGCATGTATATAATATATGTGTGAATGTGTATGTGCTAATATTATATGTGTATGTATGTATGTACTTATATAATATGTGTGTATGTACATATATTATACGTGGGTGTGTATAATATGTGTGTGTGTATGTACGTATATAATGTGTATGTATGTATGTACTTATATAATATGTGTGTATGTACATATATTATACGTGGGTGTGTATAATATGTGAGTGTGTATGTACGTATATATTGTGTGTGTGTGTATATACGTATATTATATGTGTTTGTGTGTTGGTATATATGTATATTCTATGTGTATGTGTGCATGTATGTATATTATATGGGCGGCATGTATGTATGCATATTATAGGGTACATTAAATTGTTCGTGATTCTTAGCAAATAATTTTAATGCGTAAAATTTAGTCCTCACTGTGTAAGGGAATTTTTGGGAGTCATTTTCGCACGAAATTCTATTTATTTTAAAGTAAGTCATTTTCCATATTTATGCGTTCCCTTGAAAATTTCTTTAAATCCAGTACGATTAGCTGTTGACATATATACTTGTATTTTTAGCAGCTTATTTCATAACGTCTGGAAGATGCTGATACAGGAAGACGTATCATAAAGAACTAAAAAAGGAACAAAGAAAGTATTAAAATCTAGATGGATCCACTCCTGCTTCATTTTTTGATCAATTAATACAACTGTTTTTGCTTCATTTTCTGATGTCTCGAATAAGCAGAATAAAAAATTAATTAATATATCGCGCAGGAGCATATAGTAAAAAGTAGAATAGCAGAGTTAACGGAAAGTGATTATTCTATAAATGACAAAAACAGGAACTGAAGAAAATGAATGGAACTCTCTCTTCTCGTTACATTTTCCATTTTAATTTATTTGCCCATTTCTTTAGAGGTTTAATTAGAAAATTGAAAGTATATCATGAGAGAATATAAGTGCGAGTCATTTCCAAATAAAAAGGTTACTAGAAAAATATACATACACTTTAACATTTTCTGCCAGTTTTAAGAGCTTTTGAAGCTTTTCTTGCTAAATAAAAATTTTCCAGCTACACTGTTTGATTAAAAGCAAACAGTATTTATTTTTTATGCATAATTATTCAGTTAAAAATCTTTCTTTTATGTATAAGCAGTTATTTAATTGGTTTAAACACTTTTAGAGAAACTAGTATATGTGAAAGATTTTGTTCCACTGTTCTTGCAAATATTATAATAAATACATTTCAGTATAAATCATTTACAATTTCTTTCTAAAGACAATTATTAACCTTTTCTTAATCAACCTACAATTTTTACGAACTTACTTATCATGGTAACCAAGCCTCTATTTATTATTATTATTATTATTATTATTATTATTAATATTTTTTTAGGCGGACGCACTTTTCGTCAAACATTCGCCTATACTACACCGCAGTTTGCTGTCCTTATTTTATGGGGGCACCATATAAGGGGACAGCATTACCCCCTATGAAGGTACAACACAAACGGAAACATTTTTCGTGGCTCGACGCCGGGATTCGATCCGAGAACCCTCAGCACCTAAAACCAGCGCGGTGTACCACAAGGGCCGCCACAAGCCATCTATCAATAAATATATGTGATAAATATCTGTAACCCGAGTAACAATGAGTCTTGAATTATTTATAATAGTGTAGAAACTTGAAATTTAGGCCTAAGTACTTGGTGAGGTAGAAGCAACACGCCACATTTCAAAATGTCATAAAAAACGAGCGAAACAATTTACAGAACAAAGCTTTCTATTTCCGAAAAGTACTGAAAATTTAGTTTTTTTTCCCACAAGGTTTTGAAAGTAACATCACTCAGGTGGGACCATCACACTCATGGACTCGTGGACTTATAGCAGATTTTCAGGCATCACACCGTTCCGGGCACAACCACTTCGTTTCCTTGGTAATGAAGACCCACTTGCTCTCACATTTTAAAATCCATCGCAGCATTTGTTTTTCGATCCGGAATGGCATCAGTTGCATAGAGCCCGAAGCGCGTCCCAAATACCCTCTGTGTCATTCTTACAGAATAGTTGTTTTTTTTTTAAAGAACGCCCCGATAGCGTTACCACGACGTTCCACGGACTAACTCCTGGTGTTTAGTGACAACTAGAAAGTCAGTGCGATCGGTTGCCACCTCCTCCTCTCTGCGTTCGGGTTGTTTTTACCATGTTTTTATTAACTCGCTTTCTTGCTTGTGTGTGTGTGTTTGTTTGTCCAGTACAAATCTTGCAATCCATTTTTAACTAACTTCCCGACTAGCTAGACATTTGAAACTTTTAGAATAGCTCAGAACACGATGACGATGCATTTTTTTAATACTTTTAGCCATCCTTAAGCATACTTGAATTCATTTTCTGTTAATTTTGATTTGTAGACTGGTGCAGCCATCTATCTGCCGGGACGGGAAAGAAAAGTTAAACGCAATTTAACTTCCAATTAACTTCATTTTCTTTCAAGTTGATGGGATAATTCATCAAAACATTTTTAAAAAAGTATTTATTAATAGATAGAATTGCCAAGTTTGTATGATTCAACAGAAAATTTAAAAACATGGTATATAAAAGTTCTTTTTATCTTGTAATTATTTTTAAAATAAACTTCTATTTTTTTTTTCAAAATCTTTAAATATATGTAGAATTTTAAGGGACTTTTAACTTCTCGTTCACGTTCCGGCCGACAGATGGCTGCACAAGTCTAGAAAACAAAATTAACTGAAAATAATAAAAACAAAAATCTGCTGAAAGATGGCTAAAAGTATTAAAAAAGTGCATTATCATCGTGTTCTGAGCTATTCTAAAAGTTTCAAATGTCTAGCTAGTCGGGAAGTTAGTTAAAAATCGATTGCATGATTTGTACTGGACAAACACACAAACACACACAGTTACAAGAAAGCAAGTTAATAAAAACATGGTAAAATTAAGACTCTCTCATTAATCTTCATTAAAATTAAATCCTAAAATGTATTTAAAGTATTCCTACACCATGTGTTTCTAAAAAAAGTGCTCTGAACGTGCTCAGCTAGCTTAAGTGGTTCCGGAACACATTTAAAAAAAGAATTATTCATTGAGTTAAAATTTTGAATTTTTTTGTGATGGTCAACCATATAATTTGTAAACAAAATTACATCATAAAATTTCTCAAAAAGTTTTTAAAAATTTAATTTTTTTAAATTTTTAATAAAAGTGGGGTAATTTAAAATCTTTATAACTCCAAATATTATCTGTCGAATTTCAAAATTTTTTATTTAATTAAACAGAAATATATAAGTTTTAATTTCGATTCAGCATTTTTTGAAATATTAATTTTTAAAGAAATTAAAAATATTTAGATTAAAAATTCCAAAAAAAATTAAGTAACTTATTTTTTAAAAATCATATTTTCAAAAGTACATATTTTTTTTAATTTGCTGAATTAAAATTAAATTAAAATAGTTGAAAAAGACAAGTTCCTAGTTTCAACCATTTATCTTTCAGGGTTCTTCACTTATAACAATTTAACTCTTAACTGGTAATAGACGTCTTAGAGACGCTTAGGTTTGCTAATATCCTGTATCTCATACTTTAGCGCTATTTGTCAAATGAAGCCTTCAGTGTATGCTCATGGTAGATAGTCTAAACAACGCTTGTGAAGTTTCAAGCCAATCAGTTGTGTTTTGTGGTTTCAGTAAGATCATAATTAAAACGCACTACGTTTAAGAGACGTGTATTACCTGTAACGTTCTTTTCTACTGCGCGTGAAGTACGTACCTAACCAATAATGACAACTTTTATGATTGAATGTGTTTGCTCACCATGTCGTTCTTCTCAATTTATTTTTATACATACTTTTATTTACTCTCCTAAATACCTTAGAGAGTTCTAAATCCTTCATGTTCTCAAAAAATTGATTACTAAATGTTTCCTCCTGTCAATTAAACTTTCAACTAATTTATTGATTTATATTCTTGATAGATTATATTCAAGATTAATGTAATTATATTCAAAAGTTTTTCAAATGATATTTCATTGATTGCATATTTTTTTTTCCTTTCTCTTTTCTCTCCATCTCCGAGAAATGTGTTTGCAGAAAAAAAATTAACAAACAGATTCTTGAACATAACTTTGCGCCAATATTTATTTATTTATTTAATTTGGTATACGTCAAGTTTTTTTTTTTCAGCATGGTAGGTATATTTTCTGCTAAGAGAAAAAAATTAATATCAATGGATGTTCTTCCTGAAGAAGAGGGAGAGCCGAGTGATGAAGAATTTGATTCTGATGATTTCAATAATGCCGAGGATGAAATTTAACATTCTAAACATGACACTGAGTCTGAATTGGATGAGCAAGACATGGAAGATGAAACAAATGAAAGGGTCGATGGAAATTCAGAGGAAGAGGTTATTTCTGGCCCCTCTGGTGATGGGTCTTCAGTGGCAAAACAAAATAAAGCAGTCAATTTGATATCCTCCATGTATAACAAAAAATGTACCGACCAATCCAGTAATAAACCAGAAATAATAAGTTTTTACAATTCAACAATATCAGGAATGGATAATGTAGACAAAATTATCGTGACCTATTCACCGAATAGATGGTCTAGACCAGGGGTGGCCAACCCGTAGCACGCGTGCCACAGTGTGGCACGGCGGCGTTTTAATAGTGGCACGCGGAGACTTATTGAAAATTTAAGAAATTTGAAAAAATAATAATTTGTCTAAATCTGTAAAAACCCTATTCATACGCTACTGAAAATAATAGCGCAGGAAAGCGGAAATGCTTGACACCAGTACAACGATGCGCTAAGACAGAAGGGTCATGGCACGAACCCCTTGGTTTCAGTAGCCTTGCTTTGGCGCCGTTGTGTCCAAATTTACACGATTTGGCTGTCAGGTATTGTTGTAGGTTTGGATAAACATATGTTTGTGAATAAAGGTTTTCTATTATGAACATAATAAAGTCAAAATATCGATCAAGATAAACTGATATGCACCTAAAACACCTAATTTTGTTAGCATCTTCAAGAACTAATCCTAATGTAGATGACTTGGTAAAAAAATTCAAAAGCCACATTAATTAAGTACTGACTGTTTAATAATTATTTAGAATTAAATGTTTCAAGTTATTCATTTTATTTTATACATAACTTAACTGACTGAACTTTTAAAAATGTTTATTAACAATAAAACCTAAGTTTGTACTTTTGTTTTATTAATTATATTATTTTTTAAATCTTCACTACTCAGATAAAAAAAATGTGCTATTTGTGTAAAAATCCCCTAATCAGCCTTTAAATAACATTTTTTTACCTTTTTATATTTTTTGTATGTTGGAAAATTTGGAAGTGGCACGCATAATATTTTTTCTTTAGATAGTGGCACTCTTCCCAAAAAGTTTGGCCACCCCTGGTCTAGACGTTGGCCCCAGGCAATATTTTACAATAAAGCGGTAATCATGATAGCGGTTAGTCTTGTAAATTTTGGCATTATCTATGCCAGCTATGATGAGACGCCTGTAATGACACGTTTTGACTTTATAAATTCATTAGCAAACAGTTTGTTAGAAAAACAAGTGCAACGTCGGTTGTCCATCCCAAACCTTCCAGATGACCTAAAAAATAGCACGAGACATTCTTGGAGAACCTGAAGAAACTCGTAGCGCCTCTAAAGAAATTTCTGATAACCTTCCCAAAAGAAAATCGTGCCTATATTGTCCTTATCAAAAAGGAGGCAATATGCTTACAAATGTATAAAATGTGAAAATCCGTGTTGCCTAGAGTGCTCGAAAAAAAGTGTGCAATTCTTGTGCTCCTGGAGTAAAAAAGTAATTTTTGTTTACGTGATGCCGATTTTAATTGTAGTATTTTAGCTGTATTATTTTAACTGTATGTATAATTTAATTTTAATTGCATTGCGAACAATCAAATAAAACATATTCAGTTAATTTATGTGTAGTTTTATTAAATTTCCACCTCTAAAATAAAGTTTTGTTATGTACACGTCTCAGAGACGCATATTACTTGCAACGAACAAAATATGTATGTTACCAGTTAAGGGTTAAAGACAAGACACGGGGAAAAAACCCTTCATGCGGAAAAACGCACTTACAGGTTTAAACAGAGATTGGCTACTATTGGAATGTTGCAACAAAAAAAAAATATCCTGTTCTAATTAAGATAGAAACATGATTTAAACGTCATTTTAAGCGTAAAAGAACAAAAAAAAATTAATTCAATTAAAAAGTTTTTTCGAAAATTCGAACGATTTTGTGTCCTGGACCCCCTTAAGGGGACGAGGGACCTTGAAACTAGAATTTTTCAATTTTCAATTTTTAACTCTATATACAAAATGAGAATAATTAATTTTCTTTTTTACTACATCGAAAACCCTTAGAAATCAAAATTAGGAATTTTTTGCAAAATAATGACTGTTTTTCAAAATTTTTCAAAAATGCTAAGCTTAATCAAAATGCTCTGTGAACATTCTATAATAATTAAGTCTTTAAATATTTTATTATAAGTTTACAATATATATGTAAATAGAAATGTGCATTTAATTTTTTTTTTTGTAGGAATCTAAAGTCTTAAATATTTTTTTTCCATTCTGCCTGTTATTTTTTTGTTTTTTTAAACATTTTTTAATTATTTTATAGTCTATAAATTTGAAAAATATTTGTGATTTCAAAGAATTATGCACAGTTTTGTGACAAACACTTCAGTAAACAAGTCTGAGAAATTTGGAAGATATCAGAAGAAAATGAATATGCATGGAGCATTTTGAAAAAATTCTTGCATTTTTGAAGAGTTTTTTGATAAACAGATCTAATTCCTCCACAAAATACTTATTTGTGAATTCTAAGTATTTTCAATATAGTAGAAAAGAATATTAATTATACTCATGTGGTATATAGAGTAAAATATTGAAAATCAAAGAAGAACGATATTGAAGATCCCTTGTTCTCTTAAATCAACAGTCGAAATGTACAAACACAACAATCGTGATCAACAATGTAAGATAATACTTTTCGAGTATACAAGACATTAAAATCCAACTTTTCCTGTAAAACTATTTTCTTTTTTTTTTATCCTACTCCCATTCCCATAAAACTGATATCTAATTCGAATCCCCTTTTCGTCGTGCTTAATGCGTTGATTTCGCTCAATATATTTCTCCGTGGGACCATTCCCTCCTACGAGTAGTTTATGATTCATAAAACTCGCCCTAATCCATCATGTCTAAGAAAGGGATTTCCTCCACTGTAGCATGCCTATTAGGGAAAAACCCCGGTCACATTTAGGATACCGGTCTTTAACTTCCTTTGATATCGGACAATGCATCGTTTATGGGGTGAAATCTTAGATTTCCAGATCTGGAACTTTTGTTGAAACTTACGACAGAGAGCAAGTGCTTAGATAGAAGAAATGTTCTACGACCAAGTAACATAGACAAAAAAATGTTGAAATGCGTGTAAAATTTCTAGAACGACGTATGTGGATTTCGTCTATAGTTCTTGAAGGCTATTTAAAAACGCATATAACGAATGTATGTGTGTGTTTTGACACACGCAGAAAAAAAAAAAAAATCTGCTCAACCCCTAACTTATTTCTGAAAACATTCGGAACCAATAAATTTCCTTTTCAATATTAATATATCCCCTTAAGGCAGCTGTGTACTAACCCTATTGGATTCGCTCATATCAACATTAACCTTGTTGTTTGTATATTTTATTGTTTGTATTTTTTTTAAATACAAACAATGTTTTAAATTTAAATCTATGGTGCCCAGTATAAAGGGATTAAGTCAAAAACAGTGATTTGAATATGCCAAGTTTTATACCAATAGCTGAACAATAATTTCACCATGTGTCTTTTGTACGAAGAAATGTACTTTTGTATAAAAATTATGTCCAAGGATTGTCGACTTGGTTTAAATTTTATTTTTTATTGTTCTCCATTATGGAGTAAGAAATTTTACACCTTGGGGAATTTTTTGTTTTGTTTTTTTAAATACAAACAATATTTTTAATTTAAATCTATCATGCCCGGTATAAAGGGATTAAGTCAAAAACAGTGACTTATATATGCCAAGTTATTGGTTTTTATACCAATATCAGAACAATAATTTCGACATGAGTCTTTTGTACAAAATAATGTACTTTTATATACAAAAATGATAGACTTAAGCCTATTATAAAAGTGAAAAGATTTTTGATTTTTTTATCAATACTAAAAAATATCTAAAAATCACTATTTCTTACTTAAGCTTTTCATACCGGGTACAATAGAAATTATTCGGTACAAAAAATCTTGTATAGTGTGTTTTAAACGCTCCTAAATTCCTTTGGTGGACGAAATTTATAAAAAGAATCCTGTTGCAAGGTGCAGAAAGGTTCAGGCTACATGAAAACACCCTTTTTATTGGATTATCAACATTTATGTAGCTGTAAATAGTATACAAATTTTCTCCATAGAATAACATTGAGGTGAGTTAATCCAATAGGGTTAGTACACAACAGACTTATGTTAAATTTTTCGAATCTACGTGTGCACGAGTTCTCTCAAAGCGGAATAAATTGTGTTCTGCCTCGTCTTTTGGACATTGAATATACTTAAATATTTCGAAGAACCGCTTGCGATCGACATTTATGTGTGATTTAGTCTGCACAATACATGTAAATATAAATTCCCTTGAGAGAAAAGAATAGATAAATCCAATTTTCGTAAAAAACGTTTCTCTCATACTCCGTAAAGAACCTGTTAAGAGTGGACCTGCCTTATAAGCATGCAGATTTTAGCCGACAGGCTCGTATATACTTGTGCGTAGATTTTCAAAGTTCTCCTTAATGATACATCACCATAGTGATGAAACGCTCAGAGGTCAGATAACTGCGTGAGCCAATTACATAGCTGATTATTTATAATCGTATGATCTATATACAATCATACATTATCATACGATTTATGAACAATCATATGTAAACAAAAGAATATCGTAGATCATGTACCCCTTACCCATTTATGAGAAGTAGTTGCAACTCCATTTCGACGTCGATTAATTGTCTGGCTCACAAATCACAATAAAATCACATTTCGACTTGAAAACCCAAACAAAACATTTCAGTCGTCATTTTAAAGTTTCATATTTTCACCCCTCAATATTTAAGGAGGCAATGGACATGCAGTAAATCCTCGTTTATCCGGACTAACTGGGACCATAGGCAATCCGGATAATCCGCGTAATATGGCTAATAAGCAAAACAAAATCCTTGAATCAGCAGACTTACCGTTTATTACGATAAAAAACTATGTTTTGTAACAAAATTACGTAGTATTGTTTACAAGACTATATGGTTCTATTTCGTATTTACCCTGTGAATCCTCTAACGGTCCAGGCACACTATAAAGTAAGAGGCATAAATATAAATAATTCCTTTATTTTCTACGTAGAGGTAGACTAACATAGACCGACTTGGGGCTTCAAATAATAACACAACAGTACCGCAACTTGCGGTACTAAGAAACTGAACTTTAAAGTCGTAACGAACCCTTTCAGGCAGAATATACGTTCACTAACAATACCCGTAACCATCGGGCTCTGAAATAACTATCGAACTCGTGCAGCCACCTAGGCTAAATACTAATACGTGCTCTAACAGTTAAATACCACTATTACCTTCAATCTAACTTTTCTCGACTCTTTCATATCTCTACTAATAGCGTAACGCACTACCGTTCAAACCTCCACTCCCTTCTTGGGCTCTTGCCAACTCAGCGTGTGTCACTTAAATAGACCAGACACCTGCTCTGAACTCACTTCGACTGGCCTGCACTGCGCAGCTAACAGAAATTTGCATCTGAGCAACACGCGAACCCTACAAGACATTAAAGAATATAAAAATAATTTTTCTGAGTTAATCCACGTCCACGTCCTGTGACACTCTAGTAAAGCTTTCTTATATTCAACAAAAAGCAATTATTGGTGTACTTATAGTTACGTTCTTGTTATCGTGGTATTATATTTATTATCCAACTAGCTGCTGCGCGACCAGCATGGTCGCTTTTGCAAAACAACTCAACTGAAAATAACATATATAAGGAATGTTACCATTACCTGTCATCATTAATATACGTTGTTAAGGGGTATTCTTCATAAGGCTGATTCTGAAACTTCGTGATTTAAAAAATATGAATTTCCATTACTTCAGATCAGAGTTAAAGATAAGACGGAGAAACCCAACACCAATGATTTTAAAAATGACAACCCTCTCTGTATGTACTATATTTCAAAATTAATATATCTACACTTTATCATTACATCAAATAAGAAATTGTTGGGGAAAATTTTTTTCACTTTAAAAATGGAGTAAGAATTCAGCAAGTACTAAAATATAGTGTGGATTGCATCACTCTCTGTATGTACTATTATTGTTCACATATCTTTCAGATATCTTCACTTAATCATATCAAATAATAAATTGATGGGAAAATTTCTTCCACTAATCAACTTATAAGAGGGAATAAAATTCAACAAGACTGAAAAAGGTGTAGAAAATTAACTATTACTGACTGTAGGTTGCTATGCCGGAGACGGTTCAGCCTAAACTAATTATTTCTTCTTCGCTTTCTTTTTTGAGACTGTTCCCAATTTTCACTTGATCGTGCAGCTCGCGTTCGAGCATTCCTGATTTCTGTGCGTAACTCCATGTTGACATGCGGTTGCAAATTGCGGGCGGCCGATAATGTTTACATCTGGTAGTTGCAGCCGTTGCCATTCGGAGTGTAGAAATACCGTCGATTTTTGTGCCGCATGCCTACGCGTTTTAAAGATGTGAACATTATAGATGTGAATAGATGTGAACATTAATAGATGTGATAATAGATGTCAACATCAAATTTTAAAAAAGTCTACAAATCTATTCCTGATTAACGAGAGATCCGGATAAACGAGGTTTTGCCATACCTCCTGCAAAATAACAATCTTATGTATCAGAATGCCACAAATCCAAAGAAATGCTACTACTTCCAGGTTTACTAGTATGAGTCCTTTGTCATTATCAAATTCCCAGTACAATTTTACACATAATGCAATTTTCTGTCACAAAACCAACAAGAAATCGCAAGTCATCTGGCGTTATTGAAGAATATATTCAAACTGTTTTTTTTTATATATATATCCTAGTGACACGGTGAAATTTGAAATGTTTCTTTTTCACGACATAGATTTTTGTAGACCCAAAATGCTAAATGTTTGTCCACGGAGACGTCTTTTCTTTTGTAACCATTTTCAAATCATATTTTTCGCTTTTTTTTCCGTAGGCGTGTTTCAGAAATGTTGAAGTAGATTTAAAAATGTTCAACTTCAATATGGCTTGCATATTTTCTAAATTTTGACAGCATAATGTTCTATATTTTCCAATTATTATTATTATTTTTTTGGGGGGAGGGGGAGTGGGTGATTTGATATGTCCTAATCTATTATATTAAATTTACAGCTTCAATTACTTTTATATACATAGCTGTCAATATTTCTAAAGATATTTTAAAATATATTAACATAGGATTACGTTCCTCAATAACGGTCCTGCGGAGAGAAAATAAAATTGTCCGGCCTCGCTAGTTATAATTTTGGCAGCGTGCCAAAGCCAGTAGCAGTAAATAGTTAAACAGAAAAGTAACAAAATGCGTCCCAAGAAAAGAAAAGAGGTAAGCTACGATAAGTAATCCTACGTTAATAACCCGCGGTAGTTTCGTTAGAAGAGACTACCTGATTGTTTTTATTGCTGCACAATTTATGTTTGTTTTGTGTTAAATACGGCTCATTTACACTCATTGAGGGCTAGTTTTATATCAGCAATAATTTCGAGAATTTTAGCGAGTTTTGTATATAATTCGGCTATTTATGTGGGCCCGGAGACCCATTCAAATATCATCCCGGTGGTGTTGTTATCGAACTCTGGAATTTTTCATTTCTAGGACATCCGAGGACTTGCTCCAAGAGAAAATAAGTGTATACAACTATGAGCCATTCGTCATTATCATTCTTTCCCGCCTATCTTTAACGTGATGCAATTTTTAACGTGCTGCCGCAAAAGCAACAGAACTTGATTCTTTGTCATATAAAATAGATATTCTACAATTTATATCATAATATATCCTAAACATATATATAATATATTTTCTATTACGTGTAATCATATGATTTATTTAAAACTGTTAGCGAGTTACACTAAAGACTACTTGTGAAACGAATCATGTACTTGCCTTTCCGGGTATTGCGTCATTTGTTCTAGACCGGTTTGATCATAAAACCTGATAACCGGATCAAATATTTAATCGAATTTCCACAGCTGTGAAGAAGCTACCGTAAATAATTTATTATTCAGTTTCCAGTAGTTGGTGCGTTTTAAACAAACCGGATCGTTGAATATCATTAGATGAGGCGTATATAAGGCTCACATACGATTCAGTAACAAAAAAAAAGAGGAGAAGGAGGAGCTTTTCTCGACTATAGTTGAATAGATAGATAATGAAGCTGAGGACAATCTGAAGAAAGGTAATGTTGATTTATAGTTTAAGTTTAAGACGCAGTAAAGAAAATAGAATAAGGGGCTAACAGTCTTTGCCTATGCCTAACTTGAGGTAATTCCATCACAGTGTATAGACACTGTTGTTTGTATATATGAGACTTGTTTTTTTTTAATGAATTTAGAGAACGCTATTGATTGATATGGATATTTTATTGTTGAAGATTTTTAAACTAACTTTTAATATTTTAAACAAATAAATTTGAATTGTTATTGTTGAAAAAGTCTTGTCGTCTATGCTTTCATCAATAGTTTTAACGTATACCTATTGTAACAAACAACGTTTCTTCTGCGATTTTACTCTGCAATTTAATTATTAGGTTTTTTGTTGACGTGCTCGTTTCACGTGCACGCTGACAATAAAAGAGGTTATGGGCTAGATGTTACTGAAGGTATATGACCATAAAAGCTAAATAGGCAATGACCAGATGTTATTGACGGTATACGCTCATAACAACTGAAAGGATTATTAGCAACAATGTTATTACAATATTTCGCCCATGAAAATAATATGTTTTTACGTTTTGATACTATATCAGTGGCCCTGAAGAAGGGGGGGCGTTGAATGGAATTGAAGTAAGTTTAATGTTGATGCATATTAACATAGACGACAAGTGAAGTTTATTTTGAAAGAATTTGAAGTTTTGAAAAGTGTGAATTACGGGGATACAATTAAAATGCAGACCCAAATAGAGAAGCTGAACGCAACAAATTACGGGAATTGGGCTGAAGATATGAGATACATTCTTATGGAGCGTGGATGTTGGGGCATAGTAGCAGGTACAGAGCTAGTACCAAAACTTAAAATTAAGAATGAAAAAACGGAAGTTGAAAGCACAGCGAGTAAAGATACCGATACTACAAAGAGTGTAACTACTCAGGTAGAGTATCCGGGTCCTGAAGTTACATATCGTGACGTTAGGGATTATAATCTCCGTGCTGGAACCGCAATTTCATTGATTTATTTAAATATTTCCCCTGAATTTCGGAAAATAGTGGAGGGAATAGAGAATGCCCGAGAAGCATGGCTCAAATTAAAATTATTTTTTGAACCCGACAATAGGTCGAGGCATATGCAACTGATTAATGAACTATTTTCTAGCAGAATTCAACCACATGAAAAAATTAGCCTGTTTGCAGCACGTTTAACGAGAATTGTTGAAAAATTACGAGGTATAAACCAACCAATTAATGAAATTTACGTTAGTTTTCAGTTATTACGCTACTTACCAGAAACTTATGATAGCATTTCACAATCCATATTACGATGGCCAGAAGAAAAATTTAAATTTAAGGACATACTCGTAGAACTGGTAGCTGAGGAAGATAGACTGACGGTACGAGAACAAGACCGTAACAAAATGCATGAAGTCAAAGCTTATTCTGCAGTCACACGCAAGAAAAATATGACATGTTTTAGGTGTAATCAGGTGGGACATATTAAAAGAAATTGTTTCAATGGAAATCCCGTTAACGAGTACCAACAGAGACAGCGTGTTCCACCAAGAATAACATCACCTTATCGGAAGAGTACGGCAGTTAGAAGTCATTCCCCTGCACGTGGGATAAGTCCTGTGCGTTATAAATCTAAACCAAATTCAGCAAATAAGGTGGTGAGATTTCCTTCGATTAATCTTGTGCAAACTTATGTGAGTAATTTTGAAGAATCTTCGAATTTATGGACTTTTGACACTGCTGCTAGTCATCACTTTTGTAAAGTGAAGGAGTGGTTCCAGGATTTTGAGGAAATAAAGGACGATAAATTATCCGTAGCTATCGAAGGAGTGACATTCCCGATTACAGGTAGAGGGACAATTCAGCTACAGTTTGGCTCCAGAACATTCCATTTGTACAATGTCATGTATTCACTTAATCTTAAGTTGAATTTAATTTCAGGTTCTGTTTTAGACAGACAAGGTCTCAGGTTCGAAGGCGGTCAAGGTATGGTAAGAATTAAAAACCGGTATGATAAAACTGTTTTTTTTGCCAAATTAAAGAATGGTTTATATCAGGTTTGTCCTAAAAATCCCCGAGTTGCCAGAATAAGAGAGGATTGCAGTGCTTGTGTGGCCAGGAAAGTTGACGATGAACTGGTACATCGAAGGTTAGCACATATAAGTCCATATGTAGTCCGGGATACAATTAGGAAACATGCCATAAAGGGGTTGGAAAAATTTGAAGATCATAATTTTGACTGTGAAACCTGTACACTTAACAAGTTCAGACGGGTTAGTTTTAAATCTGTAAATTTTAGACGCTCTAAATATCCCAATGATTTGATCTATATGGATACTTGGGGTCCTTGCAGTACTATTGGTCGCAACGGTGAAAAATATTTTTATCGATTATAGACGACCATTCACGTAAGTGCTCTGTTTACCCTATGTGTGAAAAATCTGAGGTTTTCCGGATTTTTAGAAATCATGTCGCTCGTGCAGAGAGGTTCCTAGGGCGGAAAATAAAAAGTATCCGTACCGATAACGGGACTGAGTTTGTAAACAATAATTTTACACAATTTTGCAATGATCATGGGGTAAAACATGAACTCACAAACACATATACACCAGAGCAGAACGGTACTGCAGAAAGGTTCAACCAGACAGTATCAAATGGGGCGAAGTGCTTGTTAGCAGACAGTGGGTTAGAGACAAAATTTTGGCCTGATGCAGTTTTAAGTTTCACCTATGTCTGGAACAGGGTTGTACATAAAGGTCTAAGTAAGACACCATTTGAGCTTTTTGGAGGGTATAAGCCATCGGTAAACCACTTGAAGCCGTTTGGGGCCATCGCGTATGTTGGTGTACCACGACAACACAGAACGAAGTTAGACGCCAAGGCGAAGAAAGGGGTGATGATTGGATATGCCTTTAACACCAAGGGTTATCGGATATGGTTCCCAGACACCAATAATGTGGTGGAGACCATAAATGTCAGATTCTGTGAGGATTCACAAGGGATGGAAGGCGACAGTGGAGCAATGATGGGTCCCAGTGATAATCCTAACACCGAATCATACTCCAAACATGAGGGAGATGAAGACGTTTCTATTATCAATTTAGGTCAGAATCTACCCCGTGAGAGTGACGAAGATTTGGTGGAAAAAGATAGTCCTGAAGAAACCCAAATTGATAAGAGTCCCTTGCCAGCCCAAGATCTAAGAAGTAGCGATTGGAAAAGAAATCCATTTGGTCGATTGGAAAGAATCCATTCCGATTCCTCAGATAAAAATGGATATAAAGGGAAAATATCAGATAAACCAGCTACCGCATCCACAAGTTATGCCAGTTCTTGACTAGACGATATACAGATGCCTAATACTTACAAGCAAGCATTGAAATCACCACAGCATAAACAGTGGGTAGAGGCCATGGAAGAAGAGATGAAAGTCATGACAGAAAGACAGGTATGGCACCTAGTTGAGTTACCATCAGATACAGATATCATAGGATGCCGGTGGGTTTTTGCGTTGAAAAGAGACGAAAAGGGCGAGGTGGCCAGGTATAAGGCCAGACTGGTGGCACAGGGTTTTAAACAAATTAAAGGAGTTTCTTACGAAGAGACTTTTAGCCCAGTCATTAATTTCAGTCTAATTCGTTTTTTCTTCTCACTTTTAGTAGTTTTACAGGGTTGGACCCACAGACAGTGTGATGTCAAAGGAGCTTATCTGTATGCACCATTAAAAGATGATATTTACATGTCTCAGCCTCCCGGTTTTGTTGTAGAAGGTAAGGAAGATTTTGTATGCAAATTGAATAAAGCTATCTATGGATTGCATCAAAGTGGTAGAGAATGGTTCTTCGAGATTCATAAAGTATTGATAGAACTAGGTTTTAGCAAACTAAATTGGTGTAACTGTGCATATGATTTTAATTGTGTGTTGATTTTACTTTTATATGTTGATGACATGGTTTTGTTCGGTAAGGACGAGGAGATAATAGACAAAGCCATAGGATTGTTGAAGACACATTTTGATTTAAAAATTTTGGGAAAAACTAGAAAGCTGTTGGGAGTTGAGTTTGAAGAAAAGGGGGGAGAAGTTTTGTTGAGTCAGTCAATTTATATTGACGATATTCGTAAAAGGTTTACAAAATTCTTCGTACCGGTTTCCTCACTTCCAATCAGCAAGGGTACAGTATTCTCAAAGAAACAGTGTCCACAATCAGATGTTGAAATAGAAGAAATGAAACAATATCCCTATAGAAATTTACTAGGCTGTCTATCGTTCCTCGCTAGTAGAACCAGGCCCGACATAAGTTATGCCGTTAACACTTTTAGCCAATACCAAAGTAATCCTGGTAGAATTCACTGGGATGGTTTGATAAGACTTTTGGGCTATGTTATACACACACACAATTTTAAACTTAAACTTGCGTGCAATGAACTTGTATAACGGTTTACACCGATGCAGATTTCGCAGCCAATAAGGATGACAGGACTTCTATGGGGGGACAGATAGTGTTTCTTGGAAAAGCTCCAGTCATGTGGAGGACTTTCAAGGAGAAGTGCGTGTCGTTGTCAACTATGGAAAGTGAATTCTACGCTATGACAGAGGCCACAAAGGAACTTATGTGGTTTGATAGAATTCTAGAAGAATGTTATGCCAGAAAGTTAGTTCTTGGAGGAAAGCTTAGGTCAATTCTATATGTTGATAACATGGCGTGTATAGATTTTGTTAAATCCCCAGTAGAGAACCATAGAAGTAAGCATATTGATGTCAAATTATTTTTTATTCGTGACCTAGTTTATCAGAACATATTTGACATAAATTATATAAAAAGTAAAGAAAATCTAGCAGATCCTTTTACCAAACCCCTGACCAAATTCGAACTGAGGCACCTATGTGATGAGATTTTTGCATGAACTTTTCTTGAATTTTTGCACGAATTTATTTTGACGTGGTGTGTGCACTTAGTGTTTGAAATTGTGAATTTTTGCAATGTTTTTGTTTACTTGTTTTGGGTGGATGTTTTTTTCCCCACCTAAACGTCTGAAGGTGTCTAAGGTGACATTTTTGTTTAAAGCTCAGTGTTTGTATGTGAATTGTTTTTCTGATATTTATGCAGTGCGATATTATGGGATGTATCCTGTGTTTTTAGATATTTAAATATTTTACGATAACTTCTCAATGGAAAACCAATTTGTTTTATGTGTTTGAATGAATTTGTATGAGTGGGCGCCCACGTACATATGTATTGATATTTGAATATGATTGAATGTAGTCGTGTCCTAGTCATTGTATGTTTTAACTCTTTATTGTGGTTTGTTAGTTGTTATATTGGTTTTCAGCCAACAATAGTGTACAGAAGCAGAAATAACTTTTGTTTAGAACTTGCAGATTTGAACCTTCTCAGCAATTTGTTTTGTACCTGTGTATTCCTAAGTTAAGACTGTATTATTGTTATATGTTGCTATCGCATTTTTGTTAACAAGACTAATGTTGTTTTGAATTAATTGTTTTATATGTATTCTAGTTCTGACAGAAAAAAATCGAAATGTAAACTGTGATGGTTTTGAATTCTTATATTACTAGTTTATGTCGAAAAGACAAGTGGGGGGGCATTTGTTAGCGAGTTACACTAAAGACTACTTGTGAAACGAATCATGTACTTGCCTTTCCGGGTATTGCGTCATTTGTTCTAGACCGGTTTGATCATAAAACCTGATAACCGGATCAAATATTTAATCGAATTTCCACAGCTGTGAAGAAGCTACCGTAAATAATTTATTATTCAGTTTCCAGTAGTTGGTGCGTTTTAAACAAACCGGATCGTTGAATATCATTAGATGAGGCGTATATAAGGCTCACATACGATTCAGTAACAAAAAAAAAGAGGAGAAGGAGGAGCTTTTCTCGACTATAGTTGAATAGATAGATAATGAAGCTGAGGACAATCTGAAGAAAGGTAATGTTGATTTATAGTTTAAGTTTAAGACGCAGTAAAGAAAATAGAATAAGGGGCTAACAGTCTTTGCCTATGCCTAACTTGAGGTAATTCCATCACAGTGTATAGACACTGTTGTTTGTATATATGAGACTTGTTTTTTTTTAATGAATTTAGAGAACGCTATTGATTGATATGGATATTTTATTGTTGAAGATTTTTAAACTAACTTTTAATATTTTAAACAAATAAATTTGAATTGTTATTGTTGAAAAAGTCTTGTCGTCTATGCTTTCATCAATAGTTTTAACGTATACCTATTGTAACAAACAGCGTTTCTTCTGCGATTTTACTCTGCAATTTAATTATTAGGTTTTTTGTTGACGTGCTCGTTTCACGTGCACGCTGACAAAAACCATATCTATTCCTATCACATATCATATAATTTGATGCCTTATAATCGTATCATTTATATACACTCATACGCAATAATATGATTTTTATTATCATGTTTTTATTAAGTCACTTTCTTGTTTGTTTGCTCGTGTGTGTGTGTGTGTGTGTGTTTGTCCTGTACAAATCTTGCAATCGATTTTTAACTAATTTCCCGTCTAGCTAGAAATTTGAAACTCTTAGAATAGCTCAGAACATGATGACAATGCATTATTTTAATTCTTTTAGCCATCTTTAAGCAGATTTTGAATTTATTTTAAGTTAATTTTGTTTTGCAGACTGGTGCATCCATCTATCGGCCGGGACGAGAACAAAAAGTTAAATGCAAGTTAACTTCCAATTAACTTCATTTTCTTTCAAGTTGATGGGATAATTCATCAAAAAATTTTAAATAAGTGTTTATTATTACATAAAATTGTCAAGTCTATATGATTCAAAGAAAATTTAAAAACATGGTATATAAAAATTTCTTTTTATCTTGTAATCATGTGATTTAATGTTATTCAATATTCATATTAAACAGTTTACACTATAATGTACTATAAAAAGATTAAATTATTTTTACGATTACATATAATCAAATAATCAAAGTTAAGTCATAGGTATTTACATCACATATGATATAATTTATTTGTTTACTGATAATCATATGAATTATACAGTCATCCGTAATCATATGATTTTTTTAACTTTCTTTAAAAAAACACCTTAACTGTTTCTTGGACAATTGAAACTCCATTCCAACATTGCGTAATTACCTAATTCTCAAATCACAATAATATCCTAATTCTGTTTTTGTGGAAAGTGGGTGATTTGATAAGTCCTATTTTAAAACATTAAATTTATAGCTTCAAATACCTTGATATAAATGGCTGTTAATATTACGAAACATTTTAAAATATTCTTTATTACTCCTCAATTGTCTTTCTTTGGGGGATTAAATTCCGTTTAATTACAGTCACTGAGCGCTAGTTTTATATCTTGACCCTTTGGCTATATTTTCGATAATTTTATCGACCTTGGTGACAAATTTAGCGATTTTGGGGATGTCCAGAGACCTGATGAGATCACGTTTGTGATGTAGTTAGGCAGCTTTGGAATTTTTAATATCTAGGACAATCGAAAACTTGTTTCCAAGAGTACCGTAACATGAGGTTACTTTGTGACAGATTTAATATTTTTCCTGAGCCAGCCGATTAGTTTTAAAAGCAGCTCAAAACGAACAATTGTAAAACACTGGCACATCCTTTCCTTACGTAGTAATGTATTGCGCTAACCCGGTTCTTTAATTACCATTGAGAAATTAAACTTAAAATGTGTCACAAACTTGCCCCGCCGAGTGGGGAGACATCTTACTTTGTGACATCTATGTTTTCGCCTTGAAATGGAAGAGGAAAAATTACTTGACACAAAGTTAGACAGCGAAATGTTTATCAAAGCTTGATACACAATTATATATACCTACTAGCTGAAAACCCGCGCTTCGCTACGGAGTACATTGAAATTAAATACAACGGTCAATGTATGCAATTAATCCCCCCCCCCCAAAAAAAATAAAAATCTATATATATATATTTATAATAAATCCGGCGATCAATGTATACAATTGATGTGAAAAAAAAACATATTTATAAAAACGTAAGGGATATTTTTATAGACAAAATAAAGTCCAATCGTCTGCCGCATTAGCAAGAAAAAAATATTTTTTTGTCTTTTTTTTTTGGCACGTGACGATAAATTTATTTAAAGTACCAGAAAAAGAAATCACGTAATCAGCATTTAATAAATTAAATTCTAAAAATTAATCTTTAAAAATTCACCAAAAATCAGAAAATCAAGGTAAAGGTTCGAAAAAGATTTCATTTTGAAGGAATTTTTATGATCTTTCTCGTGATATAAATTTCATAACCCTCAATGTATTATTTTAAATGCAAACGTAAAAAAAAGTTTAAAAAACAGCTTAAAAATTTAATTTTAAAAAATCTAAGAATTTTTGAAAAATCTTTCTTAGTGCACCCCTACACTATTAGAAGAATCGCCATGCAAAATTTCAGCCCTTTAGGTCCAGCGGTTTGGTCTGTGCGTTGTATGTCAGTCAGTCAGTGAATGAATGAATGAATGAGTCAGTTACGGAACTGTTTTATATATATAGATTAGAAATATTAGATAGCTTTATTTATATCTTTGACATTAAAGAGACCTCGGGTGCCCAGGGCAGCCATCAGATCTTTGAGATGAGGAAATTCGTCTTTCGGCCAATTCCGTTCCTTCGGGTAGTTTTTTCCAGATAGTCAATACTTCTTTCTCTGCGGTGGTATATTACAGTACGGAAAATCTCAACATCGAGCGGTAGGAGGAGGTGGGTTCACTTTCTGGGTTATTTTGTGACAGTGCCAATGTGTCACAAAGTAAGCCCCTTTCAATATTTTGGTTATGTTCTCATATTTCTCGGAAATATCAATACACAAAAGTTATATTGCTCCCCAATCTAACCAACATATTGACAATAAAAAATAATTACCTGTGGTAGTTGGTTGTATAAGGTGTTATCCTTCAGCACACAAAGTTTCCGAAGTTTGAGTCAATAGCTTGACAACAGGTTTGAACAAAACACTGGCCAGCGAAGACAAATGACGCGCAGAAGATTCAGATACTGGCCACTAGGTGTCTCTGTATATCTCACAAGCTGTGGGCACTGTTCTTTGCCTACTCGGTATCACGGGCGCGGCGCGAGATCCGAAATACGAAAAAAAATACTTTGTGTCAAAAAGTTAACCCTGCAGTTACAAAGTAAGCCCACTCCAACTTACTGTATGTAAAAGTATATAACTACTCTAAGTCCGTTGTCATTATCGTTCTTCCCCTGCCATTTTAAACATGATGCAATTTTCTGCTCCAAAAGCAACTGCAATTAATTTCTTGTCATATAATATACATATTCTACAATTTATATCAATACATATCACATGACATACATAACATATAATATGTAATATGTATTCCTTATAATCGTATGAATTATATATAACCATAACCATATTTATTCATATGACATATCATATAATTTGTTTCCTTACAATCACAGGATTTATATACAATCATATGACTTTTATGTTATTAAATGTTATTTAACATGCATACCAGACAATTCACAAGATTATGTATCATAAAAACATATCAAATAATTTTTATGATTACATATAATCAAATAATCAATATAGAGTTATAGGTATTTATATCACATATGATATAATTTATATGAGTAATTATAATCATATGAATTATACATAGTGATGCGTAATCACATGATTTTTTTAAACTTTATTTTAAAAAAGACCATCTCCATTTTTCAGAGCATTGCATCTCCACTCCAGCATCGAGTAATTACCTATCTCACAAATAAAAATAAAATCACATTTCGATGGGAAGAAAACCCATTTCAGACGTCTTTTTAGAAGTTTCATATTTTCATCGCTGAATATTAAAGCAGGCAATGAACATACCTCCTGCAAAATAACAATCTTATGCGTCAGAACGCCACAAATCCAATGAAACGCCACTCTTTCGAGGCCTATGAGTCCTTTGTCATTATTATTTTTCCCCTCCCATTTTTAACATAATGCGATTTTCTGTTGCAAAAGCAACATGAAGTCATAAGCCATCCGATGATGTCGAAGAACGGATTCATAATGGATGTTTTGTTTTTTTTATCCAGTGACACGATGAAATTTGAAATAAGATTTTTTTTCACGACCTAGATTATTGTAGACCTGAAATGCTAAATTTTTGTCCGCAGAGACGTCTCGTCTTTTGTAACCATTTTCAAATCGTATTTTCCGCTTTGTTTTGCGTAGGCGTGCTTCAAGAAATGTGGAAGTAGATAAAAAATGTTAAACTTGAATATGATTTGCATAATTTCTAAATTTTTACAGAGTAATGTTCTCTCTCTCTCTCTCTCTCTATATATATATATATATATATATATATATATATATATATATATATATATATATATATATATATATATATATATATATATATATATATATAGTTACAAAAGAGCTAGAAGAGATAAGATAAATGATAATAGAACATGTTGACACCAATAAGCGCTATGCAGCTCCAAAGCGTCAAACAATAATATATATTAAAGTTTGATATTTAAAAACATAAAAAGAAAATGTCAAAAACCGTACAGCAGCAGTATGAACAATAGAAAAATCCCACAGAAAGAATACTAATATGGAGATGTACCTAAGTGACCGGGGGGAGTTGTGACTACCCCTCCCATGGCACATAAACATGTTTAATCGGAGAGTGGTGGTCACAATTCCCCCCGGTCACTTAGGTACATCTCCATATTAGTATTCTTTCTGTGGGATTTTTCAATTGTTCATACTGCTGCTGTACGGTTTTTGACCTTTTCTTTTTATGCTTTTAAATATCAAACTTTAATATATATATATATATATATACACAAAACTCAAACGTTTATGTGTGTGTATACGTATATATATGTCGAATCTTTTTTTCCAGAACAATGACAGGGTCAGGACTTTATGCATATATGTATCTATATATATGTGTACGTATGTATACAGTGAAATCTCGATCGATCGTTCCCCGAATCAAAGTTTTCCCATATATGTCGATTATTTCACCCAGTCCCGACGATCATACTGCTTTGTTATGTTCCCTCATCTATCGTTCTCCTGCATTAATCGTTCAGTTCAGTCGATCCCTTGTAAAACGATAGATCGAGATTCCACTGTGTATATATACACATATATGTATGTCAACATTTTGACGCATTTTGGTACTTTTCTGTTTAACTGTTTACTGCTTATCCAAGCGATACAGACTGGGTTTGGCGGGCTGCCAAAATTATAACTCCGACGGAGAGTTTTAGCGTCTGAAATTTTCCTTTCCTAAGGACCGTTATGGAGGAACGTAATCCTACGTTAAAAAATACACATTTTAAGAATTCGCCACTGCAAATACTGATGTGTACTGTGTCATAGTAACGTAAATTTTGAGCTTAAATGAGAAAATAGAAACAGAACAAAACAAGGAAACCAGAGGGTTGGATAGAACTATTGTGTTTTTTATTTTAGTATTGTTTTAGATGTCCATACAGCTATTGTGGACTATTGTATTCTTAACATGTTGTTTGATTGTGACATGTAACTGGTTATGGAAGTGAAGACAGGTAGATGTAGAAATATTGTCGCATTCAGTCTTCATGCTGAAAAAGACAGTTGTGATTAGTATCCGATCCTTTTGTTATTTAGTTATTACAAATTAAGAGAAAGTATGTTTTAAAATTATTTTATTCTCATTTTTTCAAAGCAAACCAATGTAATGTGTTCCATCATATACCTCCAACTTATAAACTATCTGTTCGTTTATAAATTACTATCCGGGCTTCTCCCGGCTAGGCTCGGGCTTCGCCTAGCTACGCTCAAGCCATCCTTGTAACATATTTATGTACTTCGGGCCCCACAAAAGAAAAAAAAAAGCCTACAAATGTATTAAATTCACGTGAATAAATTCCTTTCAATTTTCATTCCCGTCGCTGCCGACAGATGGCAGCACCACTGCACCAGATGATTTGGTTTCTCAGCAGTGAGTGATTTTAGAATGAAAATATCTCTAAAAACTATTGAATTAACAGAATAAGTGTACGCAGAAAAAATTATCAGTTTTCGAAGCTCTTTCCAAATATGTAACATTTATGTACTTTCATGAGAAAAGAAATTCATCAGAAAAATTTTCCTGTATATTTGTCGGCCATTTTTTTTCGAGGAGTGGCCCGCCCGGGTGAGTTACGGTCACGTGATCTCTCGACTTCCACTTGTCCCTTTATTAGTATAGATACTAAACTAAACTTGAAACTGTTTGAAATGCATATTTCATAAGAAATTATTTATTATATAATTTATAGATTGCTATTAGCAGTGAAAATCAGAATGGAAACAGGTTTTGGAAAAAGAAAAGAGAAAAACCTTAGTAGACTATGCTGCAATCGAACGTACTAAAGTTTGGAAATTTCGTTCAATTTCAAAAACTTACAAATAGCTCATGAGAGTTTGTTTTTAAAGAACAATCTCATCGATATATCCTATAATATTTTTACTTATACTTTAATAAAAAAATTATTGACTGTAATATACTCCCATACTGATGAAGGAAACGAAAATTGCGTTTATTAAATTGTTTAGTACCTTATTTAATTCAAAAGATTAAAAATGTGTTTCTGATATTTCTGATATTTATTTTTTATATAACTTTTTGCTTAATAATGTGTTTACGTTCAAATCGTAACCAACAGACAAACAGAAGTTGTGGGTAAACTGCGTTTCCGTAATACACGCCCTCTAAACAAATTGGAACAGATTGGTTGTTTTAAATTATTTACTAAAAATTTACATTTCGTAATTGGGGAAGAAAAAACCTCCATGAAAAATAAATTTTGGTAAATTTACGATCTTTGATCTCGCGTCTAATAGCTGATTTTTTTTTTAGAGAACTCACTATTCTTAACACAGTGTGATCATTGTTTAACGGCTTCTTCTCGGCTTATTGTATTATTGTAATACTCTTCATATGTATAAAGATGCGGCTTACCTTTCCAATACAGGAAAGCGATTTGAAGAATTTTCTTACTTTTTTAAACCGTTTTCGTTTACGGTGCTGAAAGAGACAGTGTAAATGTTTTAGTATTGGTCATATTTATTTACGCTACAAAACAGGTTTCTAAAACAAGCTTCTAAACATATTTTGTTACAAAATCAAAACAATTAACTTCTTAATCAACTTTTTATATCACATTGGTGCATTATTAATCGTTATGATAATTTAAATCTTTAGTTATCTTACGGCGTGTTTATTTGTATACATGAACACACCTTAAAATTTATCGGAGAACCGATATAATTTGAGTACTCATGTTAAATCAGAAAGGAGCGTTGTATTTTTTTGACAATTAAACAGTTTTAATATTCTTCTTCTTGCATTAAGTCAGCTTGAAATGTGTTTATTAAGACACAAAGCTGGATCTTAAAATTCAAAACTAATCTTATCTACACAACATTAAGTCTACTGTGTACTAACACTATTGGATTATCTCACCTCAGTGTTAACATACGGAGAAAATGTGTCTACTATTTAAAGCTACATAAATGCTGATAATCAAAAAACATTTTTCAGATAGCCTGAACTTTTCAGCAACATGCAACAGATTCATTTTATAAATTTCTTCCTCCAAAGGAATTAATGAGCGTTTAAAACACACTAAATCAGATTTTCCACCCCACAATTTAAATTTTAAAATATTATTTGCATTTAAAAAAAAACGAAAAATTTCCCAAGTTATAAAATTTCTTTCTCTGTTGCGGAGTAGAATTTAAAGAAATCTTTAAATTCCAGTCGGTAATCCTTGGACAAAGTTTCTCCATAGGTAAACACTGAGGAGAGCGAATTCAATAGGGTTAGCACACAGTAGCCTTAAGTCACATTAATGACATCTGCACTGTACATTTTTCAAAAAAGGATCCACATTTCAATATTGTATTAAGGCGACAGTGGACTTTCAAAATTGTGAAATTTGTCCAAAAATTCGATTTACTTTATTTTATTGAATTGTGAAACTACGGACGAGTAGGAATGTGTTGCAAAAATAATTTTTAATTTCTGTGATTACTTTCCTAGTTATAGGCATTTGTACTTAATTTAGATATTATGTGGTTACTAATAGAAATAACTTTAAATGTGTTTTTCTCAAAGTAAAATTTTCATTTCATACGAATATTCAAACTGCTCCAGGCGTATTTCTAATTATCGTATTGCTTTGAAATTTAAGTTTTGTATACTTAATTGCATATCAAATAAATCTTATTGAAAATAATTATGCTTCGTAGCTCAGAATTTCTAAATTTTGTACTTTAAAAGATGATTTATAGGTATTTTGCGTAATAAAAAGGGTATTTTCACTATTATTATTTTTTTCTCTTTATATTTTTAATGAATGCTTAAAATAAGCAATAAGTTTCCTTGTTAGTTCTATAAGGTATCCTGTATATAAAATTACCATATTATATGGAAAAGAAATGCGCATGGAACATTTTTAATTAGGCCAATTTTTGATATAATTAATAATTAATAATTCATAAATTATTAGTATTTCATCTTTACATTTTAACCACTTTTACATATCTATGGTACTAATCACATATTCAAATTTCGAGCGAATCCATTCAAAACAAAAAAAGTTAGGTTTGAAGGTCCACTGTCCCCTGAATCAGGATACTTACTGAAGGTTCAGCTGCCATCAAAGGACCATTGTCCCGTTCGGGAATTTCACCAAACCTAAAAATACAAATAGAATAAGAATAAGAATTTAGTAGCACGATGCATAACCATTAAAATTGAATTCTCGTGAAATGAAACCATCGAAATTAACGTTGCCTGTCATATTCACTTTGCGTATATTTATCAATATTTTTTTATATCGTATGCTTCTATGGAAGAAGCATTTATTCCTAATTTTTCTTTTTGGGGATCATCTATCATAAGAGTTTATTGTTTCCAATCCCCTTGGTGTAGGAAAGCCTACACCAAGTCCAAAGACCCTTCGCCAAGGACCAAGATCCTTGGCGAAGGGACCTTAAGGCGAGGCGAGGTACCATTTAGGACCTTAGGTACCATACCTCAGGTCCTGATACCTATGGTACCTGAGGTACCATAGGTATCAGGACCTGTACTTACCTATGTCATACCTATGTATCATACCTATATCATGACTGTATCATACCTATGGTACCTGAGGACCTGAGGTACCTCAGATACCATAAGGACCTGAGGCTTTCACTTTAAGGCGAGGTACCATTAAGGCTGAAGACTGACGACCTCGAAGAACATCGGTCCCGTAATTTTGAACCGAGTCAAGTGGCGAGACCGGAACACGACTGGAACCATCACAGGATTTTAATTTTCGTATACAGAACTTTGTATGGTTTTAAATTATAGATGATTACACGTTGTAGAAGTGAATTGAAACTCATATAATTTCAAAACATCCCCTGAAATAAAACCAAGCTTTCGCCGAATAAGTAAGTAGAAGGGTGGAAATCAGGTGATGTGCCGTTTTTTTTAAAACAAACAGTAAGGTCGTATACCTATTTGCTGCATAGATAACCAGTGTATAGAAATAAGCAGATATTTCAGAGTATTCCCGTATTAAAATCAAATTTGAGGAAGGACTTTTGAAACTGTTATTCACCTCTGTCCCGAATTAACTTACTCTAAAAATAATCAGACAGGCATCTTAAAACAAACTATTTCCTTTCGAATTGTGAAGTTAAAAACGTTTACAGGTTGCAATGAACCATCGCAGATTTACATAAGATAGTATTTTTATTACTTCTACGAATAAATCTCATATATTTGTTAAAACAAGTTCTTTTGTGGTTGATACCGAAAAGGATTTGTTATATAGTATATATATTTCCATAAATTTATCATACCTTTTTATGGTACCAATAAGTATTTAGGAAAGACAAATACCAGTTAATACCACAGTCACAAATTTAAAGCTTACCATCGTATATATATATATATATATATATATATATATATATATATATATATATATATATATATATATATATATATATATATATATATATATATATATATATATATATATATATACTGCCCAAAGCAATTAGGGGAGCACATGGTTTTAACGAAATTACGCAAATACTTACACCGATAAGTAACATAAAATAAATCGTCCATAATTTAAAGCCTAGCAGGAAACAGAAAAAGAAAACTTCATATGCAAATCAACGTTCATGACGTCAAAAACCAGAAAAAGAACATAAGGGTGGAAATCGGGATGATGCAGAAACGTCTGTTTCACTGCCTTAAGTGTGAAATTCGATTGCTCAGTTATTCTTTTTGAGAAAAGGTGACTTGAAAATGTCTAAACAACGTGAGTTACCGGAATCCATGGCATGGCGTATTATAGGCAGACTTGAATCCGGGCAAACACAATGTAGTGTCTCGGACGCTCTTGGAATCGCCAGAAGTGTCGTTACAAGGGTGTGGAATCGATTCCAAGAAACAGGGAATGTTAGAAGTCGACCAGGGCAAGGTCGGCCACGCGCCACTACAACAACTGATGACCGGTATGTACTGTTAACAGCTCGTCGAAACAGAACAGACAATGCTACTCAGCTGCAAAGACAGTTGCTCTTGGCAACAGGACGAAGGGTGTCCAGCCTAACAGTATGTAATAGGCTTCATCAGGGAGGTCTCTATGCACGTAGGCCAATGGTCTGCATTCAGTTGACCTCACGCCACCGTGCGGCCCGAAGAAGATGGGCTGCTGAACATCGAGATTTGGAGCAACATGATTAGAGCCAAGTGCTGTTTACAGACGAGTCCCGATTCAGTCTGGAGTGTGACACCCGACGTGTTTTGGTATGGAGGGAAAGGGGCACTCGAAATAACCCCCGTTCGTTCGTGAAAGGTCACAATACAGACGAGCTGGTTTTATGGCATGGGGGGGAATCAGCATAGGTGGACGTACGGACCTGCATATCATTCGGAATGGTACTTTAACGGCCCGAAGGTATGCAGACGAGATACTGAGACCTCATGTCATACGTTACGCTGCAGCCATTGGATATTTCTTTGTTTTCCAGCATGATAATGCCAGACCGCATACAGCTCGTCTTGTGGAGAACATGCTTGAAGCTGAAACAATACAGCGTATGGAATGGCCAGCGTGCTCTCCTGATCTGAATCCAATCGAGCATGTTTGGGACATGCTCGGACGACGCATTTCTGCGAGACCAAGGCCTCCTTTTACTCTCCGAGACTTGGAGATTGCACTTCTGGAGGAGTGGAACAGTATTCCCCAATGTCTTAAAATAACACCATCGCATCCATGGAAAACAGGTGTGCAGCAGTCTTAGATGTTCGAGGAGACCACACGACATATTAAAAATTTTGCATCATTTCTAAAAAATACTTTTTTTTATCGTTTGCCAAATTGTTGCCCTAAATCATCTTTTCATGTTTTATCCATATTTTCAAAGGATTAAAGCTTAATTACAAATTTATTTACGTCTTTTTTTCTGCATTGCTCATTGATACGCGTGTACTATCTATTTCATGCCAAAACGTGGCTGCCTCGCACGGTTTTCTTAACTTCTTTGCTTGCTCCCCTAATTTTTTTGAGCAGTATATATATATATATATATATATATATATATATATATACTAAATCAATATTAACACACGAACGTATTTGATATTGATTTAGCAAATCGTGTAGGAAATTTTATAAATTATAGTGTACTTATTTAATTAGCTCGTAAAATGCTACCACATACTCGACAGCTGTAACCAGTTGCATCATCTGCTCGACAACCTCAAGGGTGTGATCGAGAACATCCACGACATCGGCGGTAAACGATGCCTCGTCCAGTGCGTTTGTATCTTGAACTGCGGCTTCATCACTTCGCCTGAAATTGCATAAATTACAAAGTATTTCAATGAAGAGTGATTTGTAAAACATGTGCGTTGAACCATTATTTGAAGCGAAACAAATAGCGAATTCTGTTGTATTATATTGCATACAGAGCTATAATAATCGCAGAATTGACAAGAATTTACGCGTTTGTTTTTAACCCTGCACTGGTCGTGAGACGTCTCACAGACGCCAATAGCATTTTGTTTACATTTTGAGCATTGATGGACTGCTCTATGCCCAGAAGTTGTCAATATCTTTGAAGTGTTTATGTATGAACTTAGTTGAATACCCGTACTTCGCTACTGAGTATATTCAAATTAAATACAACAGTCAATGTATGCAATTAATGACAGAAAAAGAAATTTATAATAAATTCTACGATCAATGTATGCAATTAATGTAATATATATATTTATATATATATATATATATATATATATATATATATATATAAAATCGTAACGGATATTTTTATAGGCAAAATAATGTAGAAGAAAATATTCAAATTAAATACAATTGTCAATGTAAGGAAGCAATTTTTATAATTAATATCCATAAAACATACTATTTTGAATTAAATTCTTTAAAATCTTCAATCTCAATTAATCTCGTTGTTAAATTTTTATATTTTACCGTATTTCAAATTTTTTTTACTCAATTTACTTCGCTGTTATGCACGGACGCAAAATTAATTTAAAGTATCACAAAAAAGAATAGAAACCACGTGATCAGCATCTGAGAAATTAAATTCTAAAAATTAATTTTGAAATATTCCCCAAAAA
Organism: Dolomedes plantarius; assembly: GCA_907164885.2. Classification (NCBI taxonomy): domain Eukaryota; kingdom Metazoa; phylum Arthropoda; class Arachnida; order Araneae; family Dolomedidae; genus Dolomedes; species Dolomedes plantarius. The sequence continues at coordinate 70,006,137 of OU015490.1, forward strand.
TCAGAAAATGGAGGTAAAGATTCAAAAAAGATTTCATTTAAATGGAATTTTTATGATCTTTCTCGTGATATAAACTTTATAACCCTCAAATTATTATTTTAAATGCAAACTTTAAAAAAGTTACAAAAACAGTTTTAAAATTTAATTTAAAAAAATCTAAGCAGAATTTTTCAAAAATATTTCTTAGTGCACCACTACTCTATAAGAAGAATCGCCATGCAAACTTTCAACCCTTTAGGTCGAGTGGTTAAGTCTGTGCGTTATCTGTCAGTCAGTCAGTTACGGAGCTGTTTAACATATATAGATCTTAACTACCAAACAAAGTTCCCGCAGTTGCTATCATCATTTTATAGTAAACGGATATATACGAAAACACCTGATTGGCGTTTTACCAAATTTGCAAAAATTGCTAATAGAAATACATTTTTTTTCATTTGCTTTGTTTTTTTTATCCCATTGTTAAAACTGCTTCTAAAATATTTTTCCCCCATTTGATTGTTTTTTCATTTGTAAAAATTGCGTATAGAAATACATTTTTTTCATTTGCTTTAATTTATTTTATTGTAAAAAGTGCATATAAAATTACATTAAAATTAAAATCATTTATAAATATATTCATTCACCTGATTATATAAAAAGAAATATCTGAACAATAATTTTAATTAAATTTACCTTTCTAAACTTAAAATCTCATCTGACTCGAGATTATCCACGAATTCACTTTCGATGGCACAGTGAATTCCCTGAAAAAGATTTTACGTAATGAGTAAATATTGAATAATGCAGTTATTAGGCAGACAATTAACTACACTGCTGGCCACCCAAATTGCAACACCAAGAAAGACAAGAGATATCACAACAAAATTTATTTTGTAGATAACATGTTGACCAAGTATCAAATGATTAAATTTATAGACTTCTGTTAAGTGTGGTTCCTGCCAAAATCAGTAGCCTGAGTAGCCGTATTGTTGTAGATCACCGCTGCCACATGCCTCGGCATTTATTCAAAGAGACTTTGGATGAGTTCTTGGGGTACATCAGACCAAGCAACTTCCACACGTTGCTATCTAAGTTGATCTGCTGTGGCAGCTGGGGATGGAATCTGGGTCAATCGTAGAGCAACCATGGACCACATGTTTTCTATCGGCGAAAGATCCGGAGAGCGAGGAGGCCAGGGAAGCAATTCAATCTGGCGATTGACGAAGAACCGTTGGACAATGCGTGTCACGTGTGGTCGTACACTATCCTGTTGAAATATGGCTGTGGGCAAGCCCTGAAGGTAAGGAAGGACAACTGGCTCCAACACCTCGGAGATGTAGCGCTGGCTGTTTAAAGTACCGGCAATGCGTACTAGAGGTGTGCGAGAGTGATATCTAATACCGCCCCATACCATAATACCCGGTGCAGGACCAGTGTGGCGGTGCATAACGCAGCTGTTCAGCATCCTCTCTTCACGGTGTCTCCAGACTCGAATGCGACCATCGTGGTGTTGCAGACAGAAGTGTGACTCGTCCAGTAAAGACAATTTCATTCTATTCTGCCGTCCACATCCTTCTATCATCGCACCATTGGCGGCGGAGTCGTCTGTGGTTCTGCGTCAAGGGTAGACAAAGCAATGGACGTCTTGCGGACAGACCACTCTGCTGTAAACGGCGTTGAATGGTACGCGCAGAAACTGGATGATGCGTTACAGACTGCATGTGCTGTGGTATTGTTCGTGATGTGACTGAGCGATCCGTCACTGCCATGCGCACAATTTGCCTGTCATCACGTGAAGTGGTGCGCTGAGGTGGATGCGATCGAACACGCCGGTCCGTCGTACCCTCCTACATCCAACGATCACATATCCGCATTACAGTTGTTTGGTTTCGTCCAACGCGATTACCGATTTCCCTGAAAGATAATCCACAATCTCGGTAGGCCACTATCCTTCCTCTGTCGAACTCGGATAGTTGATCAAAAGATGATCGCTGTTTTCGACGAGGCATAATTGATCGGTTTTTTTTGAAAAACCATAAGAAAAACACAATTGCAGAACTTGAAATCGTCAAAATCTCCAAGCCTTAATTAGCGCTTTGAAGTGGCGCTACAGGCGCGCGTGATGTGCGTCTGCGCTGAAATTCTAATCATTTGCATATCTCACCTGCGCTAATGCATGTTGTAAATTTCATGTTATTTGCATGTTTCTTTCAGGGTGTTGCATTTATAGTGGCCAGCAGTGTGTATATATATATATATATATATATATATATATATATATATATATATACATATATATATATATATATATATATATATCTTATTAATAAAAGTGTTCGCTTGCGTGCGTGTGTGTATGCGGCCACCAAAAGAATTTGTGAAACTTACAACCGTGAAATTTGGCACACGGGTAGTGCAGACTATGGAAAGGTGCACCTCGAAGCCCAAATTTTAAATTTTTTTCTAGAAAATTTTTTATTTAATGTTTTGTGCGGTATTTTATGTTTTTTAACTTCAGATTACGATATCCCGGCAAAAAATGATCGTAGAATTTTGATGTTTTTACAATCTAAGACTACAGACATTTCTCCTTCAAACAAGACATCATTTGTCTAAAAATAATTTAAAACAGACTAATATTTTCGTCAAAATATTAAACCCACTTTTTCGAGAAATTTACTCCGTTTTGAGCATTTTCGGTCGATGCTCTTCGTGTTTTTATCTTACAAAGAAAATATTTACATGATCTTTAAGATGAAAGCTTTCTAATTCATATAAACCCCATTTCAAGTCTCTATCTTAAAATTTCGATTTTTAATTGAATTTTAAATAACTATACTCGAACACAAATTTCATGCGTGGATCTTCAAGTGCGGGATTGAATGACGATATTTTCTCCCCTTGGATTGTAAGCGATTGAGTCATACAATTATGTTTGTGGGATATTTTACGTTAATTAACTTTAGATTACGATATCTTGTTAAAAAATTATCGTAGAATTTTGATCTTTTTACAGTCTAAGACTACAGACATTTCTTCTTCAAACAAGACCTCATTTGTTTAAAAATAATTTAAAACAGACTAATATTTTCATCAACATATTAAACCCACTTTTTCGAGAAATTTATGCCCTTTTGAGCATCTACGGTCGATACTCTTCGTGTTTTTATCTTACAAAGAAAATATTTACATCATCTGGAAGATGAAAGCTTTCTCATTCATATAAACCTCATTTCAAATCTCTATCTTAAAGTTTCGATTTTTAATTGAATTTTAAATAACGATACGTCAACACAAATTTCAAATGCGATAGTCTCGAAGAAAGAATTTTTCGCCCATATGGGGAGCGGTGGACAGAACGAAATTTCTCGTCGGTGGTCGGGGGGGAGAAGAATTTTTCTTCTGGCTGCGACTGTTTGCAGGACGTGGGATACGTAGCCACAAGATTTAGATACCGTGATTCGTTGTTTTTTAGTATTTCCATTCTAATCTGTGAAACTTACAGCCATGAAATTTGGCACACGGGTAGTGCAGACTATGGGAAGGTGCACCTCGAAGCCCGAATTTTAAATTTTATTCTAGAAAATTTTCTATTTTATGTTTTGTGGGATATTTTATGTTTTTTTAACTGCAGATTACGTTATCTCTGCAAAAAATGATCGTAGATTTTTGATATTTTTACAATCTAAGACTACAGACATTTCTCCTTCAAACAAGACCTCATTTGTTTAAATATAGTTTAAAACAGACTAATATTTTCATCAAAATATTAAACCCACTTTTTCGAGAAATTTTCCTCGATTTTGAGGATCTACGGTTGATGCTCTTCGAGTTTTTATCTTACAAAGAAAATATTTACATCATCTGGAAGATGAAAGCTTTCTCATTCATATAAACCTCATTTCAAGTCTCTATCTTAAAATTTCGATTTTTAATTGAATTTTAAAGAACGATACTTCAACACACATTTTATATGGTTCTTCCAACGCGGTACTCTAGGCGTTGGAATCAATCATTCATAAGAACTGCGCATACGCAAAAGGAAACGTTTTATTTACTTTTGCCGGTGTTCACTTTTTCTGTATTCTGTCAATTTTCGTTTAATTTAGTAACTTTTTTGCATATTCTTACTTTTTATGCTTCTGTCTGAAACTCTGAAATATTTTTTATTATCATTCTAATACTTCGAAACTTAACAATGTTTACCAGGGGTGTTTTAAAACAACTGTTAATTATAATTGTGTTTAGCTTTTATTATGTTTGTGATTAGCTTTGAGAAAAAACAATTTTGTAAAGGATTTTTTGGTCTTTTATGGTAAAATAGCACTTAAAAATAAGAAAAAACGAAACATAAACTCACCTGTAAATAGCATACTTTTTTTATAAATTAATTAATTTGAAGTAATTTTTAATGAAATTTAGTTAAAACATCTATCATTCTGCACAAAATCCTAAAGCTAATATTTTAGACTAATTTTAGCTTTTGATTGTGGAAATTTTTGATGTTAAAACATGTTAGCAATGTATTACATATGCATTGTTTTGTACGTCAAATATAGTTGCACATTAGTTTTATAGAAATTTGTGGTATGACTTTCTTAAGTAGCATGCTTTGTTTTTTCTCGATGATATCTTTTTTTAATTGTCATATTTTGAGAACATAACTTTTTTAAATTCAAAAAAACACAAATAACAGTTTAGGTTAACAAGATTTATTGTCAAGAATTATATTTCACTTGATTGGACAAGCCACAGGTCAAGAAGTGTTGAAATTAATGGAGGTAAGGTTAATTTTTTTTACATGCAGTAATTTTTTCATGTCCTGATAAATGATTCATAAATTAGAATCGATAACTGATTTATACTTCATCTATATTTTTAGAATTTAACTTCTTACTTCTGTTTTAACTTTCCTTTCTATTTTACCATCATGTTTTGTTTTGCTATTATTGAAGTGTGTAAAATGTTTTTCATTGCTTACTACGATTTAAAATTTTTTTTTGTATTATTGGCCTGAGCATATCTGGCCGCAGCCTGTACTTTTTATTCATACTGTGTTATTTATACTGTTATTTTTTCTACGTTATTTATAATGTATTCAGTTTTTAAATTGATTTGGTATTGTTTACTTTTCAGCTTTTTCTGAATAATTTTCCGAATCTTTACCCCGGAATGAGAAGCGAGACTGGAAGAAATCAGACAACAACTGCAAAGAATAGTTGGACATAAACCACAGGATCGTCATGATTTGTTAGCAAGAATGTTTCATCAAAAACAAAAATCACTTATGAGTCTCATCATAAAGGCAAAGATTTTTGGAGAAGTAAGGTGTCATATGTACACCATAATTGCAGTTTTGGCTGATTTAAACTCTGTTTTCTCACATTTTGATGCCCCTGTAGCAGTAGTGGATTACACGGTTAACTGGAGTTACTCATTTTGTTCCATTTTAAAGGAATTAGGCTGTGGTTCATATGGGAATGGCGTTTAGAAACATACGGCATATGAGGCAGATATTACACATCAAATAATAGCGAAAGATGACACCACCTCAGTCAGTTGTCACAAAACAACTGTCTCTGTCCACATGTTGCAGAAGCCTCCTCTACACGATTTCTTCATTCGGGAATGGCGTTTAGAAACATACGGCGTATGACGCAGATATTACGGATCAAATAATAGCCAAAGATAGCAAGTGTCTATAGACAATGCGTGGATTGTCCCGTATTGCCCTCTACTAACCACAATTTTCAATGCCCATATAAACGTAGAGCACTGTAATTCAGTTTTATAGTTTTGCTTGTGAGTGGAACACTGGTGTGTGGTTTTCAAATGATTTTAGCTTTTACTGGAATTAGCAGAACATTATCTTCCAAAACAGTAATCTTTGGAAATTTTTATTTATATACACAACTCAGTACCATTATACTCTTAAAATTTATATTTTAACACATTTCGGTTACTGCTGTTGTTTGTAAACACACGGTCTTCTTCGCCATGCTCATTTCAGAAATTTCTGATTCAGATGATGCAACATGTGCAGAAAAATTTTAAGCTCTTTTTTAAATATATTTCTCTCCGTCGTCTGGGAAGTACTTCAGTTTATATTTAATATTTCTGCCCTCATCAATATTCAGTCTGGCACTATCTGCTAAGAATTTCATTTCCTGGTCACAAAACATTATGCTTTCCTATAACGCTTGCATGTCCCATTTTGTCATGGTTATAACACTCTAGCTCTGAGACAGGGAATTTTGCAATCATTAGGAGTCTCTTGGTTCGAGATTTTGATTGTTTACTTCTTATAGCATGCCGTCAAATTGTGAAAATTTTACTACGCGTAAAATAATTTTTCACTTGATTTTTTTCATGGCTATTTATTTTTTACAAGGTTTTGTGTCATTTATTTCACGCGCTTCGTCGTTTCGGGGAATATGAAGCAAAGTCTGTATTAATACGCTAATTAATTTACGATAAGTGGTAATTTACACAGAATCCCAACAATTAAACAAGTATTTTTTTCATTCATCTCTTAGTGTGTCTTTAATAGTTGGTAATTTATCAAAAAAATAAATATTTGCTAGGATACTCCGACTCGAAAAATGTTTACAGAATATTTCAGAAGTAAAGTACGCGTACACTGGGAAATACCAACAGGATATCAGGTGTAAGTGTATTACATGGGCCACGCCCTCCAACGTAGATTTTGCATAGTGAATGGACCATGGAAAAGTGAAAGATGATTGGTTAGTAGATTGATAAGAAAAGGGAATTTGGATACCAGAATACTAGAAAAGCTAAGATGGTCCCGTACAAGTCTGGAATATTTCGATAAATTAGAGGTTCATTCAAAAGTATTTCTCTTTGTGCAAAACATATTCCTCTCTTTTGCAGTTCACAGTAAAACGAACTATTCATGACGTCCTGGACAACAGATTCTTATTTCGTGGGCCGAACTTAATAAGGTTTGAATAAGCGCAGTTGACAGTTACACAAGGCTGAAACGAATTACCGTAATTTTTATTCTAAAACACCTCAAATCAGCAACAGAAATGATCTGTAGCACATTCTCTGCTATGGAATCGGAGTGTAAAAATAGATGAGCGTGGTTAATTTTGGCTGAGAAAATTTGGGTGCATGTCAAAGGAGACTTGCGATTGACTTGTATGAGACTTGGGCAAATGGTGATTCTGATTACTGCAGAATGAAATAAGGTACAGATGTAGTATACGCAACGAACGCCAAGGGGCAATTTTTCGCAAAACCTGATGGTTGTTTGGCGGTTTTTATATTCTGGCAGGGAGGATTTTAAGATCGATGGTATTTTTTTGCTATAAGCTTTGTTTTGCTGACCGCTATAGCCAGCGGAAGCTTTTTTTTACTGTACAACAGCCAGCGGTATGTAGCGAAGCCAGCGGCAGGGGATTTTCAGTAATGTTTTTGGACGGATGCGTAACGGAGCGTAGCGGTGTGAAGCACTGGTATCTGAGCGAAGCGAAGATCCCATGTGTGCCTACGAGTTTCATAAAGCCAGCAGTAAGTTTGTTTTCCAATTTATTGTTTACATTTCGCAGTTAAAGCCTAACAGGTCGCCGAACGGGATTTTGGCACCAACTTTTCGCCAAATTGGCGATGGCCCGTAGCCTATACTACACCTGTTCCTTAAATAATTTCAATAAATGTGTATTCTTGCCATTTTTTTAAAGTAGTTGTTACATTTTTTATTATACTACCCAAAATGGTTCAACTTTTAATCGAATTTTCCAGAACTCTAAAAAGCCTCTGTGTTGATGACAACAATTATTTTTTAAAATATAAATTATCAATGTCCACACCAAAAAAATATTTTTTAAGAAGGTGCCAGACAGATAACAAAATCCTGTCAATAATGATATCTCCTATAGGAATTTTGGCACCACCCAATAGAGCGTTTTCCATGCTTTATTTCTCCTATTTAATCACGATATCCATACAACGATACTTTCATCTATAATAATTAATTTTAAACTAATAGTCAATATGTGAGACACATAACAGTAAAACAGCATTTCCAATACAAAACAGATTAATCTATGAAAATGCAGCAGCGATCAGCTTCATAATAACCCCAGTTATATATGTGGTACATTATAAAATATATAATAATTAACTTGATAGAAATGACACAGGCGGATGAGTTTCGCTCATCTGACAAGGTTTCTAACTGGAGATCCCGTGGAATAACCAGACGCATATAATCGAATTTCCTATAAACGCGATGACTGGTGAATAATGACTTCAGGTGTACTCCCTTGTGGGTAAACTTACGATAGTGACCATCAGACAGACACACACAAACACTAATCTATATATACAAAACAGTTCCGTAACTGACTCACTGACTGACATACAACGCACAGACCAAACCGCTGGACCTAGAGGACTGAAATTTTGAATGGCGATTTTTCTTATAGTGTAGGGGTGCACTAAGAAACATTTTTGAAAAATTCTGCTTAGATTTTTTAAATTAAATTTTAAAACTGTTTTTGTAACTTTTTTAAAGTTTGCATTTAAAATAATAAATTGTGCGTTATAAAATTTATACCACGAGAAAGATCATAAAAATTCCTTTAAATTGAGATCTTTTTTGGATCTTTACCTCCATTTTCTGCTTTTGGTGAATTTGTAAAGATTAATTTTTAGATTTTAATTTATTAAATGCTGATCACGTGATTTCTTTTTCTGGTACTTTAAATAAATTTATCGTCACGTGCATAACAACTAAATAGACAAAAAAAACTTTCTTTTCTTGCTAATGCGGCAGACGATTGGTCATTATCCAAAAAAATATTAAAATACAATAAAAGATATTATGTATAATTGTATACATTGATAGTCGTATTTATAATATATATATATATATATATATATATATATATATATATATATATATATATATATATGCATTAATTTCATACATTGACCATTGTATTTAATTTCAATGTACCCCGTAGCGAAGTGCGGGTTTTCAGCTAGTATATATATATATATATATATATATATATATACATATATATATACCTATATATATATATATATATATATATATATATATATATATATATATATATATATATATATATATATATATATATATATACACAGTGGAATCTCGATCGATCGTTTTCGGATCCATCGTCTTTCCGTATGTATCGTTCATTTTATCCAGTCCCAACGATCACATTGCTTTGTTATGTTTCCGCATATATCGTTTTCCAGCATTTTTCGTTCATTTCAATCGGTCCCTTGGAAAACGATACATCGAGATTCCACTGTATATATATATATATATATATATATATATATATATATATATATATATATATATATATATATATATATATATATATATATATATATATATATAATAATAATTGAAATAATAAAAAATAAATATAAATAATACTAATACAAAAATAAATAAGTAAATAAATATAAATTGTCAACTATTCAATGTGGCAGGTTTAAGAAAAAATATTACGGTAGCAGACGATTAAGCAAAAATCCGTAAGGGTAGTCTTGAGATCAATTACAAATTACATTATGTTTTAGGCCTTTTATTGCTATTTCTCGTAATTAGTTTTTAAATTTATAAGTGCTTTTTTAATTACCAAATCTTTGCATCGGACAGTCATTGTACACTTCTACATAAACCGTAATATTTTGTATTTTAAAATATGGCAAAAATCGTAGAACAAGAAAGAAACAAATACGTGAAGCACTTTGTAAATGGACAATATATATTCATAACATGCATGCCTCTTTCACTTTTTTGCGCCTAATATTTAAATTTGTCTGCGAAGTATCGGATATTTTTCCTTCGTAATAAATTGTGATAAATGTTTAAACTTTCGTATATTCCAAAGAATTTTGACTGTCACTTATATCAGGATATGCATGCGAAGTGAAAAGTAATCTTCAAGTGAGAAAAAAGTGAATACCTAATGTTTAAAAAAATTAGACGTTTTCTTAACCCTTTGATTTAGAAATTAAATGAAACTTAACGCATGCAAAAGTTGTTATTTAATATATCTCAGCTGAACAGTTATGTAAGGTTTAAGAAAATAAAAAAAATAGAAAATTTACATTGCTGAATACAATATAATTTATATACGCACTGGATGATCCAGGAGCATATCCAATCAGCTCACTCCATTTCTCTCTTCGAAACAGACTGGCTCCCGGTTGTCATTATCTCAAATCTTTGCGTTAGAGGACTCCGTCCAGGCAACGCAGTTCAACCCAGTTTTCCTATGGTCCTATGGTCATTTCATTTCATCGGTCCACAATTGTATTATGACATTAAAATGTCAGTATAAACTAACTTCGTATGTCACACACACACACATATATATATATATATATATATATATATATATATATATATATATATATATATATATATATATATATATATATATATATATATATATATACTAGCTGAATACCCGTGCTTCGCTACGGGGTACATTTTAGGATAATTACAATGAAAAAGTAATGAAATTACTTTTTAGAGTCTTTTCTTATAAACAATATATTTTGTTTCTTCATTGGGCAGACCTAATATTACCAGGCTTGTCCGCGAACTTACGCGTGAGCAAGCTACGTAAAACTGACCGTGGGGGAAACACTTTTCTAGTAAATGTACGCCAGCTTATTTTAAAGTTTGGCCTTGGGACTTATTTATCGTCATGGCGAAGCATATTTTGAGAGGAAATTACAGTTTTATATATAGATTTGATTTAATATCCATAAAAATACAAATTTGAACTAAATTTTTTTAAATTTTCATCTCAATTAGTCTAGTGGTTAAATTTTATCTTTTACTGTATATTTTCTTTGTCAATTAATTTCGTTGTTATGGACGTGACGCAAAATTAATTTAAAGTATCACAAAAAGAAAAGAAATCTCGTGATCAGCATTTAATAAATTAAATTCAAAACTTTCCTAACGATTACCGTTTTGGAAGCTAATGTTCTGCTAATTTCCAGTAAAAGCTAAAATCATTTGAAAATCACACACCAGTGTTCCACTCACACGCAACACTATAAACCCCTAAAAGAATGCAAGAATAAAACGTTTAAAAAATAAAAAACTATTAATTTAAATAATTAAACACACACAAATGTATAAATGACACAAAAGTTTATTTAAATTCTTAAAATAACTGTCTAAATCATAAAAAGAAAGAATATGCAAAAAAGTAACTAAATTAAACAAAAATTGACAGAATACAGAAAAGGTGAACACCGGCAAAAGTAAAAAAATCGTTTCCTTGTGCGCAAGCGCAGTTCTTATGAATTAATGATTCCAAAGACTAGAGTACCGCGTTGGAAGAACCAAATAAAATTTGTGTTGAAGTATCGGTCTTTAAAATTCAATTAAAAATCGAAATTTTAAGATAGAGACTTGAAATGAGGTTTATATGAATGAGAAAGCTTTCATCTTCCAGATGATGTAAATATTTTCTTTGTAAGATAAAAACTCGAAGATCATCGACCGTAGATACTCAAAATCACGTAAATTTCTCGAAAAAGTGGGTTTAATATTTTGGTGAAAATATTAGTCTATTTTAAATTATTTTTAAACAAATAAAGTCTTGTTTGAAGGAGAAATGTCTGTAAAAACCCCAAAAGAATGCAAGAATAAAACGTTTTAAAAATATATATCTATTATTTTAAAGAATTAAACACACACAAATGTATAAATTACACAAAAGTTTACTTAAATTTTTTAATCTGTCTACATCTCCAGTATAGAAATATTTTCGGGGCATTTACAGGACATGGTATATTTAACTTTTGAAAACACGCATTTATTAAACACGCAGTTCAAATTTGAAGTCATTCTGACCAGTGGTTCTTTTTTTGCAGCCTTTTGAAAGTGGGACTTTAATTATGGACACCCTGTGTATATATATATATATATATATATATATATATATATATATATATATATATATATATATATATATATATATATATATATATATATATATATATATTTATATTTATATTATATATATATATACATACATATATATATATATATATATATATACACATATATATATATATAATATATATATATATATATATATATATATATATATATATATATATATATATACATATATCTGTGTGTGTGTGTATACTGCTGGCCATTAAAATTGCAATACCATGACGGGAGGATGATACAAACGTCAAATTCGCATAAAAGGAAGAAGATGCTGGGATATGGAAATGATTAGTATTTCAGAGCAAAAGAACGACACAAGAAGGAGAAACGACATCTCAAACTCTTTGTAAAAGGAAGGAAAGTTACGCAGCGGGTTTCTCATTCAGAAATCGCATTTCAAAGTCCGTTGTTTGTAAGAAGATAGTGTTATGTCTCATATAAGAATGAGAAACGGCTACCAGCATGTGCCGGAATTCGATAGCGGTCGGATCGTGGCCTAACAAGAATGCGGTATATCGTTCCGCGATATTGCTACTCGCATTGTCGGAATCAAACGACTTTCATTCGAAAACGAAATCGATGGGTAAAGGAGGGTCATACTGAACGCCATACAGATCTCAACGGCCTACCACTAACACCCGAGAGGACAAACATGTTGTAAGGTAGGCCTTGTAGGATTATACGGACATATCATGGACCTTGAGTCAGGAAATGGGCTTGTTTGAAATACGACAAATAACCGCACTAAACTAAAATAGGAAGAAAAACGCAACGACGTTACAATTGAATTAGCCGCAATTATTAATGTAGAAAAAAATAAAGGACAAATATAGTAGCAAACAAATTACAAAAAGTTAAGGTAAAAAAATTTTAAGCAAGTCAAAAACATAAAATGAGACTTATAGATTAGATAACACATTTGAATAAAGAAGCCATAAGTCGAGGTAATGTATATATAATTGAAAAGGGTATAAATTTTGATTTATTTCAATGCCTTTCTGTGGGGCTACAAACATATAAGCTAACTTAAAAAATCCAATCCTTCGACGCTCGTTCTTAGACATTCGGTAGTTGTTCTGCAGCAGACTATTGGAGTCTAACACCGCGTTTACAAAGTCGCCATAGCGGCGAGTCGAATTGCAGGGAGCGAATATGTAAACGGTGTTCTCGCCGTTTCTCCTCGCCAATTGTGGCTCTCGCTTCGGGAGCGGTTTTCTGGCACGAGTCAAAGGGGCGAATGGCGCCAGATGTCAGTCAGTGTTCACGCATTCGCTTTTAGGCGCGAACGTGAGAACGGTCATTCGCGTCGATGCAGGGGCGTGACTAATGACTCTCGAATGTCTTGCAGGTGGTATGATCGCGAATGTGTAAAAGCGGCATACGTGGTATTTCTACTATGGATAAACCTGCCAACGGTCTTTCTACAACTCGTGTTCTCGTCTCGGATACTTTGACATAAGTATTTCATTTTCAGCGGCACAGGCTTTTGCAAGTGAATTTCATAGCTCACCTTTTGTGTCTGTTGTAAAATGTTTAGTGTAAAATGAAATGTATCCAATCAGAAATAACTTCTGTAGGTCTGGACTTTAAAATATCTCGTTGATATCAATAGAACTATTTGGTCGGAAATCCTTTTTAACTCTATTAAAAACGACACATACACACACGCGCGCGCACGCGCACACACACACACACACACACACACACACACACACACACACACACACATATATATATATATATATATATATATATATATATATATATGTATGTGTGTGTGTGTAATAATATTATTAATAACCTTTAATCGGCCTTTCTGAACTTTCTTTCTCATCTGGTAACCTTTCCGACGCCTTAGCGAGATGCTTCGCCTTTCCATACTAACTTTCTCCACCAATTCCGGCAACCTCTCTTTAACCTAATTCTAGATTCTCGCGCTACTCTTAGACACGAGGCTGGCTTCGAGCAAGTAAAATGTGTTGCTTTGTTCGTAAAATAAATCCCTTTGTTCCTGAACTTGACTTTATTATTTTTCGGCCATGATGTATGCAGTATTTTGAGGAAATGACCATTAAGGTCATTATATATATATATATATATATAAGATTACGCGACCGACTCTTTGACTCGATGACAAACCCCTCTTCACGAACCCGCAAAATACTTTCATAGTTTGAGTGTTTTCGTGACCCATCTAAAATCCTCTTACGAACCACCGGAGGATCGCAACCAACACTTTTCAACCATCTGCTCTATGCTCTGAGACTTTCCTCTGTCTCATCATTTCTGTTGGAAAAAGCGTTCCCCACGAATTTCTCCATTTCCTTGTTGGTTTTCAAGAGCGTAAAAAATTGAACCATCTAAGACACTTTTGAATACCAAATGAATAATGCATTAAAATCTGCAGAAACCCTTTTTTACTCGAAAGTAGGAGACGAAAAGTTACGTTTCAAACGCATATCGGATACAAAAGAGAAATATATAGGTCAAATTAGACTTTAAACTGAACAATTGTCCTAATCAGCCTAGGATGATCGGAAGGTTGCTATAATGCTCTCAACCAATTCACCTTTTCCTTACGGGGTGGGATAGCATGTATCCCAAGAATACGGGCCCAAGAAAGAATATATATGTATATATATATATATATATATATATATATATATATATATATATATATATAGAATAGTTGCGCTATATATATATATATACATACATATATTTATATATACATACATACATACATATATATATATATATATATATATATATATATATATATATAGAATAGTTGCGCTATATATATATATATACATGCATATATTTATATATACATACATACGTACATACATACACATATTTATATACATATATACATATACACATACACATACATATACACCCCCCCACCCACACACACACATATATATATATATAACCCCCATTAATGGCCGTTCTTACAAAAGGGGTATGAAATTTCTAAAGAGGGAATCTGAAAAATAGGCCCCTTAAGCTACAGGTTAAATCTATGCAAATATATTTCACAAACCGATGGAGATTACACAATGTGGGAGGAGGGGGCAAGAAAATATATATTGTAATTTGGTTAGTTAGACAAAAAAATAATAAATACATTCTAGATTGTGTACAACATCTGAATTTTTTTAATAATAAATAAAGAAATGGTTTCTACTAATGATTCTGTATAACATTATATATCAGGAAGGTAATGAAAGCTCTGAAATGTCTTTGAGTTTCAATTTAAATTTTTGATTAAAAAAAGCGTTAAATCGACACTTCCACTTACTCTTAGGTTCCACCATTCCTTCGCCAGTTTGTAAAAAACATAACCGCTGGCAATAACACCGCCAACAGCAAAAACACGCCCAAAGCTCTGCATAGCGAACAGCACTTTGAGAGGGTAAATATCAGACTGAAGATGGCGTCGAAAAGTTTTTCCAAAGTATTGTTATACAACAATGGGTTAAGAGGAAACGAATCAACAACACTTTTGCAGTTATGCGATTGATTATTGACAATGCGAACGTTGGCAGATGCGTTATTTTTCAACAATGGTTGTTACCTGAAATAAATTTTAGAAACTGTATTGTTGTTGGTGTGTCTAATACCCCCTGGCCTAAAGTATTTCTGACCAGGTCCATATAGGCTAGCGGGCTTAGGAATGCAGCTCAGGTTTATAATGACATAGGAATCCGATATACCCAGGTGTTATCCTAATTTTCACCGAGCACCTCCCCAGGAGGACAGCTGGTGTGGGTGTATTCTTACCCTCTACCACTTTATCTGCATGTCCATATCCGTCTTAGACACGGAGGTATGTGATGGCGATTATCGGTATTCTAATAGAGCACCCTCAGCACCGAAAGCCGATGCGCTACCTCGGGGCTACCTTGGGCCTTTATAACCTTTGTATCCACATTATTAAAATTTATAGTTTTAGGAAACTACTTTCTGCTTTCAGTGTTACAACTCAGAGTGAAACAATATATCACTAATTGAATCCTAGAAGTAATGTAAGTGTCGATCTATAATGGTCCAAGATCTAAAAAGCTTTGCAGGGAAATATGGCAAAGAATTTTTTTACTCAAATCTTTAACAAGCCACATCGGTCGACATCGTAGATATTCTAACCAATGTTTACCTATGGCCAATATCCTTCCAGGTATTTTTCTTAGCAAAGATTAGAAATTGAGTATTTTCGATTCCTGCTTTCTCCTTAATAAAGTAAATATTAAAATGCAATTATCAGACAGAGTATAAATGAGAGAGACTCACAGTGAAAGAGATACATAGAAACTGGCTCAGTGGACGAGGAAAACTCACAGACGGAGAGAGAATTGTGGAGGGACAGATACAGAGAATGAAAGAGGCAGACACGTAGAGTAAGGCAGATTGACAGAAAGATTGAGGAAGATTGAGAAAGATACGAGCACAAGGAAGGAAAGAAATAGCGAGATAGACACATTGAACTAGAGACTGACAACAACAGAGCCATGCAGAGAGAGCAAGATAGACAGACAGGCAGAGTATAAGAAAGAAATCAACTTAGTGAAAAAGATAGATAAGTAGACACAGAAAATGAGAGACTGACAGACAGGTAGTCCTAGGGCAAGATAGACGGAGAGAGAAAAAGAAAGAAACCCACACAGTGACAGTTATTGACAGCTCATATAGAAAATGAGAGACTGACAGACTGATAGACACAGAACAAAACAGACAGATATAGAAAAAGAAAGAAACCCACGGAGGGACAGAGAATGACAGCTCATACAGCATATAAGAGACTGACAGAGACCAGACATAGGCTAACAGAAACTTGCTGACAGAGATGCTTGCATAGATAAATAGGCCGGCTAATTATGCCTGCTAAGGAAAAATATATTTTCAAGTTTTCCATTCTATCAAAGGAGAAAAACATATTGTTTGGATATATTGCCTCTTCGAAGATTTTCTTATGAGAAGCTCCGGTAACCATTGTGTTCCGCCGTTTAAAGGCTACTGTGTTACCCACATAAACAATTATATATACAGTTTACCAACCACAAGATTTCTGAAATAAATCTCACAAACGGAATTAAAATGCCATTGAAATCCTCTTTTATTTACAGCACCCACAATTATGATCGAAAAAGCTCAGACACGCCGAGATAATGCGCTTTTATTATATCAGATCATAAGGATTCCTTTTTTTCTAAAGAAATCCTTTATAAACTCAGAAATAAAGTAATATGAGATGTTCAGGGACAAAAAAAAATCATTCGCAATACAACTCTATTCATCGAGTTCTTCCGATAAAAGAAAATATCATATCGAAAGCTGAGAAGCCTTACTAGTCACTCGTTTTTTTTTTCTCCGTCGTCTGTGGGAGAATGTAACGGAAAACGGGTAAACAGAGGAAAAACGCAATTTTCCAGCTTCAAGAGGAGGAAAAAAGACGCTGAAAAAATCCTATTGCTTCAAACTGAAGGAAAAATATTTACGGGTTATTACTAAAGCGGCTATTGAAATACACAGATTTTTAAATGTCTCTCTGGATGTCAAGTGCTTTTAATGGAATAATGACATTTCGAAGGCCATAAATAAATCAGTTTGAGGACTTTTTGTGATGCTCAAAGAATTTTGAATTTATGGGTGATTTTGTAAATCAATTCGAGGCTATGAATTATTAAGAATGATTCGATTTAGCATAGTTAGAGTTTAACTTTTCGTTGTTCTGATTGCGCTGAAGGGTCATTTTTCGTTAAACATTATGCAGCTTAATTATCTTGGAACAAATACTATCTTAGATGACAAATGCTTTGGGGACCTGGCCACTAAAACTTTCGCGAAATATAAACCCGTCGGACGGGTTTGTAACCAGTTGCTGTTTTCATGATACAGGATGGATCGCTGTATCACGAAAAAGGTCGGCGTACAGTCGCCATCGAAGAAAGCTTACAACACACTGAAGCAAAAATATTTTCCCATTGGCGCGGGAGGAAGGAAATTAAAATCCCTCTTGGTACGGAAAACGGAAGTGCTTTTTAATTCGGAACAGGTTATCAAGTGTCTCTTTTCTATTAGCGTCCTTCGAATCAACTGAAAAACGAATGCTTTTGCGACTTGGTGCATAAAATTCGCTGCAATCCTAAGTGACTGTTTGTGATGTTCGTGGCCTGTTTAGGGCTTTTAAAAAATAATGAATCGGTGTTATCTGAAATGGGCATTCACAACTATCATTGAACCGAAACGCTGTACAGTATGCTTAAACATTCTTCATATCAGATTGAGTGGTGTAGCCTAAACTTAAAAGAAAGGTATTAATCGAAATGAAGTAGAAAAATATTATGACACATTTTGATCATTATAATGTATTATATTATTAAATATGTGATTAAAATAATGAGAGAACTAGAAAAAAAATAAATTCCAAATTTACCAAATATAAAAAATATTAATTTAAAAGTCTGATAATTTCAGTTTTTTAAAATTAAGTAATATTGTCCAAACTATATATATATATATATATATATATATATATATATATATATATACAGGGTGTCCAGCGAAGAAGTACCTGATTTCAAATTGAAAAATCTCGAAAACAAAGATCCGTAGAAGAATGCAACAAACGGTATGTTTATCGTGACAGCTGTAAGAATTTTATACACTAATTTTCGAAATAGTTACAAAAGCTGCTAACAGAGGGCGCTGTTAGCACCTTTTAGCAATAGAGCCGCAGGCATGGATTGAACTCCATATTCCCCGGACCTGAGTTCTTGTGACTATTTTTTGTGAGGCACATTAAAAGATACTGTCTACAGGAACGATCGCATCACGCTGGGCGAGGTTCAATCGGCGATCTATGTGGCAGCTGAATCAATTTCTGTTGATAAACTACAGGGTATGATGGCAAATTTTATTGCGCCACCTCCATAGAGCGAATGGTGGACATTTTGAAAAGATTGTGATGTAGTGATTGCAAAGACTACAAGTTTATATAAGCATGCTTATGCGAGTTGTACAGCGCCATCTGTTAGCAGCTTTTGTAACTATTTTGAAAATTAGTGTATAAAATTCTTACAGCTTTCACGATAAAAATACCGATTGTTGCATTCTTCTACAGATATTTGTTCTCGAGATTTGACAATTTGATATCAGGTACTTCTTCGCTGAACGCCCTGTATATATATATATATATATATATATATATATATATAAGAGTTCGTCTGTTTGTTTGTCCGCTATAGAATCATAGACTGTTTCATCCACCGGGACCAAATTCGGCACAGTTAATGTATTGGACCTGAGAAACTTACCGCAGCAAAAACAAAATTTGGGGCTCATTTAGTTTTTTTAAATTAAATGTTTAATGATTTTTTGAGCCTCTAAGAGTTGCGCGTACCCCCTGTGGATTTAGACCTTTCCCCACAACCAGCTGCGTTAACAGGGTTGGTTTGGGAGTGCCGGGGGTAACAAATCCCAATGCGCGGGATTTAGAGGGTTGGGAATGACCTCTGGTCCTGGTTCCCCAGATAAACACAACCTTCCTGGCTCTGCCTTGTGAAATCTGCAGATGATTTTGATTACACATATCGTTTGGATGCTCATATGACTTCGCATTCGTTTTCATGCGGAAAGTGATGCAGACAATTTTTTTAACGGATTTTTACACTGATGACGTTCTTAAAAATTATAAAGGAATAAATGCATCTGGATGTTTATCTTTAATTAAAATAAAGGAGAAAAACTAATAATGCCACCAAAGAAACGTGCTTCGTTTGGAAAGTCTTCTGATGCGAAAAGAAAACAAGCGCAAAGAACAGTCGAAACAGAAGAAGAACGCAATCGAAGGCTTCAAGGTATTGCTGAAAGACAAGCTGCGCGAAGGCAAGTATTCATAAATTACAGCGACCACAGCTTTCGCATATACGCCTTGTTCAAACTGATGACCGGAAGCTACTGTACAATACCTGTACTCGCAGCTGAGGCTTAATTTCCCAGGTTCGGTGACATTTTTCATTCATGTAGGGCCCGAGGATGTCGGATATACAGTACAGATCTGTAATCCCTCAAGGCACCCTAAGTCCCCCTGCGCGAAGGCAACAAGAAAACGAAGTGTAACGTAATCTACGACTTCACGCTGATAGAACAAGACATGCTCAAAGTAGATATCGTGCCGTGAATGCTGACCAGTGAAGTTTATGTGCATTTCACTATAATCCAGAATGTAATTATGCATCTGCTAATGAAGTAAGTATTGGATCAATGTCGAAATTATGTGACAGCTGTGGTGCTAAAAAGTGGTCTAGAGAATCACCAGGAATGTGTTGCAGTAATGGAAGAGTACAATGGCCTGCAATTCCAGAACCACTCGAGTCTTTGAGAGCATTACTCACATGTAATACATGTCATTCAAAACATTTCTTACAAAACATACAAGCTTAAGGAAAATATGTTTTAAATGAAGCTAGAACATATAATAATTAGAATATTTTGTATAGTGGCTTTTTATTTATTTTTTTTTTTGCAAAATTATTAATTTGAGAAATACACTCTGACACATGTCTGAGAATAACTAAAGGACACGAACTCAAATTTAATATCTAATGTTACCATTTAATTTCTCTTAATATTACTTAACATTAATTTTAACACTGATTACAAACTTTTACAGAAATCATCATATTAATTATTTTCATACATTAAAAAAATTATTAGAACACATAAAATTCAAGATACATATTTTCAATTAAGCACTGTACTCTCGCCTGATAAATATAACACAATACATAAATATGTCGTGTTATATTTATCTCGCCTGATAAATATAACACGACTTACCACCACCCTCGTTTGAGAATGAAGCATCTGATCGTTTCTACTAAGTCGTTCAGCGGAATCGGCAAAGCAAGAAAAAATGGCGGATAGTTCTAGATTGGACCACCAAGAGGTCCTCTTCTTGTCGCTGCTTATTCTTCACTCACTAAGAAAAAGTTTCTCAAACTTTCTTTTAGAACAAGGAAGCGCAGAGGGCAGCTATGTCCTCGAACAAACACCTTTCAGCTCTCATAGGCTAAAAAGATGTTGCTAGGCCGTTGCTATGGGGACTCTAAGACCCCTTTACAGCCGAGAAGGGGTGGCAAGTCACTCTTTTATTCTGTGCACCTTTCTACAGGTTACGCTAAATTAGCCTCCGGGAGGTACATACCTTTCTTCCGGAAACCGGTACAAAATAAACCATAGACAAAATTCCAAGCACACATACATCTTAGGACATAAATATTAAAACAGATACACTAAAATGTGCATGGAACCGAATCAAAGCTGTATCAAGACTATGAGATTAGAAAATATATTTACAAAGTCGAATTCCATGTCACAATTGGCTTATTGGGGAATCACACCTTACTTTGATTACATAAATGGGATAGCGCATCTTGCACTTTACCTCTTGGGTGATGTGGAAAAAAGTGCTATTTTAATGGAAAAATAAATAATAAAGGCAAATGTAACTTATAAAACTTATTTCTTATTAAACAGTGGATCAAACAAATCTAATTAAATCTAATTATTAATATCTAACAAATATAATTAAACAGTAAACTTATTCAATCCAAACGTGCGAATCCCGCAACAAGGTGTTATTAATTCTCAAAAAAATCAGACGAAGGTTCGCAGGCTCAAAGTTTCTTTCTTTCTTATTCTTTGTATATCATTTCAGTAGAAACGCGCTAAGCACATTTCCGTCTGGCCAGATGAACATGAAGAGCGGGGGTGCAGCCCAGTATTTTTTTGATGGAATGAATGAAAAATTTTATATCTATATATATCTACCCGGGCGACGTCGGGCAGTAATGCTAGTATATATATATATATATATATATATATATATATATGTATGTATGGATGTATGTGGGTGTGTATGTATATATACAGTGGAAACTCGATATAATCGAATTCCTTGATAAATCGAAATTTTTCCATTCTCCTTAAACCTGCCTAACGTTCCCATGTTATTATTAAATTAAACCACGGTATATCAAAATCCTCGATAATTCTAAGTTTTCTCGTCCCCCATGAGGTTCGATATATCGAGGTTCCACTGTATATAGAAAGTTATTATTTGAAATATATGAAATAAAACAGGAAAATGATATAATACTTATAATTTAATCTTCAAACAAATAAAGTCTATAACAAATAGACAATCTACGAAAATTTAAAGGATTTCAAATTTATCAAATTTTAAAAATATTAATTCAATTTTCCTCCCTAAAATGTTTAAAGCTTTTTTATTTTTTGTTAAGAAATGCATTTTATATCTATACTTCAATATAGAGGATTAATTTTTTTCAAGAGCAGTACCATTTAAATTTTACAGAAAATAATATTATAAATCCAACATCTCAACATTTTATGAAAGAATCACTATAGCAGTTTCTCGGGGATTAATATCCAAAATAAAGGTGTCTAATAAGTTCTGAAATTTATTACGCTGAAAAAAAGAGGATGTATGAAATCACCCGAGATGCCAAAATATTTTATTACATCGTTAAATCAGTTATTAAATTCTGGAAAAAAATGCGTAGTTCATATTAATGTTGTCGGCGCAGAAACCAAACATATAATTATTAATTTAACATCTGTTTTTCATTGCTTTTGAAAAGAAACAAAATTAAGGTTTAGATGGAACAGAACATGTGTTTTTTTTTATCCAGGAGTGGGTATTTTTTTAGATGCATTTTCATCTATTTTCGTTTAGTTTTCTTCAAAGAAAATTTCTAGAAATGCGAACATACAGTTGTGATTTAAATATATTTTCCAATAAATCTGATATCATATTAAAAAAGCAGTTTATTTTGAGTAAATAATTGTTTATTAAAATTGATTCACAGTTTTTACAGTAAATATAACGCCATCACACAGTTACATACAGGAAGTTATAAAAACGGTGTATGTGTGTGTGTGGTGTGTGAGTGCATGCATGCGTGCGTGCGCGCGGGGGGACATACCTAAAGAAAAGAACCTGTTCCCAAATATTACTTAATGCTTATTTCAATTTTTTCCTTTTTTTAAACACAGAACAGCTTCTTTCCTTCACACATCTATGAACAACTTAATTTAGAAAGTATACTTAACCTCTAGACAAGTATCGATATTCTCTCCCAGGCACGGGTCAATTCTAAACCCCGCAATCTATGTTCGTTTTCATTATAAATTTCTATATGGACGCCCTATTAACTCAAATAATAAATAAACCCAATTATCTACTAACGAACCGTCATATCTCGCTTTTGTCGTATGCATTGCTGTTGATATAAAAATTGACAGTTATAAACACTTAAAATCAAGTGCGTATGAGGTGACGTAATTGTCACCTCAGAACTCTAAGCCAATCAATTGACTGGTAAACACATACTATGATGAGATCTAACCAGTTAAACATGTAGTGCCACCATGGTCTGGTGTGATTTCCGTGCAAGTGAATCGCACACTTGCGAATTCCAATACTTTTCATCTTCGTTTTCATATGAACGTTAATCATTTTATGCTTTTTTGATGGCAACTCCGAAAAAGTTCCATTACTATCAGTTGATGCATCGGTTATTGTTTCTTTCTATAATTCTGGTGAATAAAGAGATTTACTACACCTCTGATTCGAATTTCCCCACTACTATAAACAATTATATTTCGAAGTTTGAAAAGTGGTAATTTTTCTGACAGTGTAAGGAAATCGATTTTATTGTATGTTGACGTCTTTTCTGTGTATATATATATATGTGTGTGTGTGTGTGTGTGTGTGTAGAGAATCTTTTTAGAGAAATGGGAATAGCTGAAATAATTTAAAGGGGGCTTCAGAGCAGATTTAATTTGTGGCGTCAAACGTCACTATTCTTATATTACGAGACGAGCATCAGAGTCAAAAGAGGGGAAAAACCCGCGAATAACTATCAATAAAATCAGACTTGATTGATAGGAAAGCCACGCCTTAGGCTAAGCTTCGGTGCAGACGTCTTAGCGTTGTTCTGGAAGTTTCTGGTGAAGGTTGAACAGCGAAAAGCAAAGGAGTAAGTTAGCATATATAGATTAGAGTTGTCCGCCGCTGGACGTAGGCGCGTCGCGAGCTGAGAGATGAAACTTGGCGCGGATTGAATTGATTTTTAATTATTGTAAGTTAATAAAGTTCTTCGATGTAATTTAATAGTCTTTCTTTGCCACAGGCCTATGTTTATTGACTGCTATTTAGAGTAATTATTTAGGGAAAAAGTTATGAGGGTAAGAACCGTGTCATATATATATATATATATATATATATATATATATGTCAGACTCAGAGACTAATTAGTTGGGGGATTAAACTAACTTAGATTCCAACAAAGAGAAAATTTTAAAATAGATGAGAAACATGCGAAGTGTTTTGAGGCCACGCTTACGCAATGGGAATCATGTCACCGTAATTATCTTAATTTGGTTATTATGATTATTAAGTATTTATTGTGGAGTATTTAATTGTGGTTAGTACATTGTTTGGCCCAATGGATTAATGATTACTCATGTGTATGATCACAAATCAATTTATTACTTATCAACACACTATTTATACACTTCACATTACTCATTATTGACTTCCTATCATTACTGTTTTAACATGTTAATAAAACACATATATATATCTCACATCGCTTATCCTATACCATTAATATTACTTCTTATTGACTTTCTATCATTACTCTTTTAACATGTTAATACAATACATATATATACCTCATATCACTTATCCTATACCATTAATATTACTCCTTATTGACTTTCTATCATTGCTCTTTTAACATGTTAATACAATACATATTCACACTATATATACAAAACCACAAATATTCGGTAACATATATCTATGACAACATGCAATATTAATCGCGGCTACTATCATCCTCCTAACCTAACTGAGCATCGGCACAAGATCACCAAATAAACAAAATTCCGTACCTGATACTTGCACGGCTTGGGGAAATCGTGAGGGACGATGGGAGGCTTGCGGCGGGCATCTGTGGCACAAGGACTCTACACTCGGGGCGATGGTGGCTGGTGGCAATCATCTATGCATACGGGGCTCCGGTACTTTACAACCTCTTGGTAGCGGGCGCTCGCTCGACGAAGGGGTGCGGCATGGGAGAGTTCTGGGCTCCTGGACAGGTATCCCCTTCTAGGGCTAAGCTATCGGCTGGTCGTCAGATCGACTTCGCTCCTGGAGTCATTCG
Organism: Dolomedes plantarius; assembly: GCA_907164885.2. NCBI lineage: Eukaryota > Metazoa > Arthropoda > Arachnida > Araneae > Dolomedidae > Dolomedes > Dolomedes plantarius. The sequence goes on from OU015490.1 coordinate 70,031,376, forward strand.
GCGGGTGCATTTAGTTAGGGTCGGCGCGGTAGGCTTTCGGCTCAAGTGATCCTTCAATCGGCGGGCATATATTCATCGGCACTTGAGGGCTTACACCTCTATCTTCTTTATTCATCTGCGGCCCTTTCCGTCTTTCTTGATTCCGACTTCTCCTCAGCGGATTCTAAACTTCATCTGCTCATTGCTTTTCAACTCTATCTCTCTCTCTCTCTCTTCTCTCTGATAATTCTCTGCCATCTCTATCTTTTACTTAACTCCCCCACTTCATTCTAGGCTTTTCATTGGTAGCCACCTCCTGACCAATGGGCAAATATGGATACCCTTTATTGGTTCCAACTCTTTTTTTATAATACTATCTCCTCCACTTAATATTGAAGGGGGCGTCAGTCGTTGCACCCTTCTGGAGAATTCTCACGCCCATACATTCACACGCTTCTATTCCTCGTAAAGTCGTAACTCATCCTTCACTAACATCAAATTTCGGACCCCTTCGCTTCCTATTTCTGCCTGTCCAGATCATTAACTGCAGCTGGCCGCAGCTCCTTGCCATCAATTTTTCGACCGTTCCCCTTTTACATGTCAATTCTCGTCTCCCTTTCTGACATAAGCAGATCGTAAACTGCATCTGTACACCATTTATCCGCTGTTTGGAATATATCTTCTCCTCCTATTCTTTGTGCCCAATTTTGCACCTGTTTAACTTTCCAAAACTGTCGCCTACACTGCGACAAATCACACGCTCCCAATTCAGGAAGTAGCGCTGCTTTTATGCAGAGGAGAATTCACAAGACCATGAGGTCATCAATAATTAATTGTCTACCGTGTGCTCGGACAGCCGCAACTATCGCCAACCTTCAGGAACTTCAGGAAGAGTAGTGGAAACTACATTACAAGGGCCGGGCCTTCCACTGTAGGATGATATAGCAATGCATAAATCTTCAGTGATCAGTAAAAAACGAAAGTAGGAAGGAAAATAGAAAGTGGGGAAAACAAAAAGCTTCGATACAGTACAAGTAAAGGTAAAACATGGGGAAAATGACACTGAGCGAACAAAAAACAGGACAAAAAATTTAAAGTTACGAGCAAGAATTTTCACCCAGCATGGTTCTGGGGTTACTTATAGTGCGCGCTTTCGGCCTGCATCGGAGGTCACATGGTCTGTGATTAATTTCGACACGCGCTCCTGAGATCATCCAGGAGTCAGCGTCACATGCTATGAGAGCTTTTTGCCCTGGGTTTTAGCAGGTATACACACATAGTTTGAATTTCAGAGGATTAAGACGCTTTTTTCTTCTGAGGGAGGGGAGCTAGCCGAATAGCGTACTGGACTGGTAGTTAAGCATCTTAAATAAAATCCTAGTAGCGAAATGGAGTGCCTGGATTCCTTGAAACTTCTATATATTTCGCCTGCACAGTGGACTTATTTCAGATTTTTCTGCAGGTACGTATTTGAGTTGCGTCATATATATATATATATATATATATATATATATATATATATATATATATATATATATATATATATATATATATATATATATATATATATATATATACAAATATTTATATATATATATATATATACACATATACATATATACATATATATATATATATACATATATATATATACATATATATATATATATACATATATATATATACATATATATATATATATATATATATATATATATATATATATATATATATATATATATATATATATATATATATATATATATATATATATATCAATAAGTGCGTGTGTGCGTGTAAGTAAGTGTCAGACATTTCTCAGATGTTAGAAGTTAACTGGTTAAAATAGGAGCTTTTCTATGGAAAATCTGAATCAAAACGTTAACTGCCAGAAAATTCACATTTGTTAAAGCACCGCGTAAGTGAAAACGGAGTTTAGAGGGAGAACTACAAGGCTCATCGCGGGTGCTGACGTGGAGAGCTATTTTTAGAGTTTACACAGGGTTTCGTGCGAAAAAAAGGTGAACTTCAGCAGAGAGGATTGTAGAACTCTCCAAGCAAACCTAAGTAGATATTTCAAGGTGGGCTTGATACAAAGGAGTAACTTCAGAGCCGATGTAGACTTCAACGGGGCAGGTCGCCGTTTGACGGCCAAAGAGATTGAATGGGACGGGTGTAAATTTATTTGAACGGAATAGGGATTTTGATTTCGTCGAAATAAGTGTTATAGATAATTAGTGGAACGATTAGTTTTAATTTGAAGTACAGAGTTTTTATGTGAAATAATATATATATATATATATATATATATATATATATATATATAATCCAAATAAAAATCATTCGACCGAAATTAAAACTTATTGGCAATAGCAAGTTTTAAAAGAAATATGAAAATAGTAACAAAAGAATGGGAAAACTAAATAAGCAAATTTTCAGAAACTATTTCAAAAATCAATGAACTGTAGATTTAAAAAAAACAATGCTGTAGAAACTATAATTTAATTTACTTTAGTGAAGTATTTAGATTCCTTTCAATAATAAATAGCTATAGAAAAATGTAATTTACTCTTTTGCTGCCCTTGCTGAATGTGATGCATAATGTTTTTATTTTATCTCTTAGTGATAAAGCTTTTGAATTATACTTTTTAACATACTGTCTGTATATGCCGAAAACATCATTGGCGACTACCAGTGTGGCTTTCGAAGGGATAGATCCACAATTGATCATTAATAGAGAACTACTTATCGACGCTTTGAGACAGTTCAACATTCCTGACAAACTTGTAAAACTAATATCCCTCACATTAATTGACACTAAAATGAGAGTCAAGATCCAAGGAAGTCTATCCGAACCTGTTGAAATAAAAAAACGGAGTTAGGGAGATGCGTTAGCATGCCTTCTTTTCAACCTTGCTCTTGAAAAAATTATATATATAATAGCCGTTGTCTCTGTATAACACTTCCGGGCTGTACTCATCTTTCAATTGAAGCCCTCAGTAAACAAACAGCCGGTTAGGCTTAATTTCAGTTTCAGATGTGGATCAGAATTTTTTCTTACCTAAAAACTAATATCTTCTTCATCAAATCACGTTTGTTCAGCCTATTTTTCTATAAAACATTCAGGACTAAAAAAAATTGGATGCTTTTAGCTGTATATTTAGCAGTTTTTAAAAATCTGTTTACTTTTGCGATGAATTCTGAAAGTAAACAAACTTGAATGTGAATGAATCAAGCAGCTCAAGTATTCATATCGCGTAGTGAGCTGTAAAAAACTGGATGGCAGTCTACTACTCCAATCGCATGATAAACTAAATAAATAAAAAATAATGAAAGGGTTTGCTTTTACAAGGTGTGGATTAAATGCAATATTGTTAGATAATTCGGGATATTTTTTAACTTTCATATACTTTTTCCATTATGACGTCATTATTAGTATTATGACGTCAAAATGACGGGTTGGATGGCAGTCTACTACTCCAATCGCATGAAAAACTAAATAAATAAAAAATAATGAAAGGGTTTGCTTTTACAAGGTGTGGATTAAATGCAATATTGTTAGATAATTCGGGATATTTTTTAACTTTCATATACTTTTTCCATTATGACGTCAATATTAGTATTATGACGTCAAAATGACTTGTTACCTTCTAGTAGTAAGAGAATCAAATATCAACACAAGAGGAACTATTTTTTCCAAATCTGTTCAAATTATTGCTTACGCTGATGATATTGATATTATACTGATATTGATATCAATGATATTGATATCATAATAGTGATGATATTGATATCATAAAAACCCCTAAAGATCTCAAGCAAGCGTTCCTGGATCTGGAAAGAGAGGATAAGAAAATGAACCTCTCAATTAATCAGAGTAAAACTAAGTATATGTAATTTATTACCTACACTGATACCGTCATGTACATCGGGATTGGAGAATACAAATTTGAAAAGGTGAACTCCTTCGCCTACCTTGGATCTGAAATCAACTTCGAAAATCTCCTGTCCCCAGAAGTAAGGAAGAGGATAACTGCGGCCAACATATGATTTTATGGTCTAAGAAAATTTCTGAAATCTGACAACGTTAAAAGGAACACCAAGTTTTTTATATACAAAACTTTAATCAGGACAGTTCTCACGTGTGCATCTGAAACGCAGACCTCGTCCCAGGCTGATGAGAAAACCCTCGCAATTTTTGAGAAGAAGATTCTCCGATCCGTCTTTTGGTGGCTTTTGTGATAACGTAGTTTGGAGATGGAGAACTAACTCTGAACTTTATAGGATACTAGCATTATTGCCCGGCGTTGCCCGGGTAGATATAGATATAAAATTTTTCTAGGCCGTTGCTATGGGGACTCTAAGACCCCTTTACAGCCGAGAAGGGGTGGCAAGTCACTCTTTTATTCTGTGCACCTTTCTACAGGTTACGCTAAATTAGCCTCCGGGAGGTACATACCTTTCTTCCGGAAACCGGAACAAAATAAACCATAGACAAGATCCCAAGCACACATACATCTTAGGACATAAATATTACAACAGATACACTAAAATGTGCATGGAACCGAATCAAAGCTGTATCAAGACTATGAGATTAGAAAATATATTTACAAAGTCGAATTCCATGTCACAATTGGCTTATTGGGGAATCCCACCTTACTTTGATAACATAAATGGGATAGCGCATCTTGCACTTTACCTATTGGGTGATGTGGAAAAAAGTGCTATTTTAATGGAAAATTAAATAATAAAGGCAAATGTAACTTATAAAACTTATTTCTTATTAAACAGTGGATCAAACAAATCTAATTAAATCTAATTATCAATATCTAACAAATATAATAAAACAGTAAACTTATTCAATCCAAACGTGCGAATCCCGCAACAAGGTGTTATTAATTCTCAATAAAATCAGACGAAGGTTCGCAGGCTCAAAGTTTCTTTCTTTCTTATTCTTTGTATATCATTTCAGTAGAAACGCGCTAAGCACATTTCCGTCTGGCCAGATGAACATGAAGAGCGGGGGTGCAGCCCAGTATTTTTTTGATGGAATGAATGAAAAATTTTATATCTATATATCTACCCGGGCGACGCCGGGCAGTAATACTAGTATATATATATATATATATATATATATATATATATATATATATATATATATATATATATATATATATATATATATATATATATATATATATATATATATATATATATATATATATATATATAAATATATATATACATATATATATATATATATATATATATATATATATATATAATATATATATATATATATATATATATATATACACAACTGCGGCCAACATATGCTTTTATGGTCTAAGAAAATTTCTGAAATCTGACAACATTAAAAGGAACACCAAGTTTTTGATATACAAAACTTTAATCAGGACAGTTCTCACGTGTGCATCTGAAACGTGGACCATGTCCCAGGCTGATGAGAAAACCCTCGCAATTTTTGAGTGGAAGATTCTCCGATCCGTCTTTTGGTGGCTTTTGTGATAACGGAGTTTGGAGATGGAGACCTAACTCTGAACTTTATAGGATACTAGCATTATTGACCGGCGTTGCCCGGGTAGATATATAGATGTAAAAATTTTCATGCATTCCATCAAAAAAATACTGGGCTGCACCCCCCGCAAAATAAATACTTCGCCCTCCCCCCTCCCGTCACCCCCAGACCAACTCTCAAACCACCCCTCAGAACATACATCTTTTCCCCCCGCGTATCGAATAAAACTGGCTGTGGTTAAGGGACTGTATCCACATTTAAGAAATGCGCTTACGGGCACAAAAATCATTAAAAAAGTAATTTAAAAAAACTAATTGAGCCCCAAATTTCGTTTTTCCTGATTTAAGTTTCTCGGGTCCTAAACATTAACTGTGTCGAATTTGGTCCCGGTGGGTGAAACAGTCTATGATTCTATAGCGGATAAACAAACAGACAAGCTGTTTTATATATATAGATTCAGAGAACCGGACATTCTGAAGTATCATAGAATCCAACGCATGAAATGAGCCGGACACATTTTGAGAATGAATGACGACCGAACGACGAAAAGAAGCTTTCTGGCGAAGCCAACAGGAGTCAGAAGAAGAGGTAGACCCAGACTGAGATGGGCGGACTGCCGCCAAAGTGACTTTGTCTCAATCAGAGACTGGACAGCTGTGGCGCACAGAAGGAAGGACTGATTCCATCTTCTTGAGAAAGTCAGGACTATCGAGCTATTGATGAATGAATGAATAAGTGATAAAGCATCTTTAAATTGAATATTTAATTCATAAAAATTTGAATATAGTAAAATAATAAAACACATAGGAAGCTCATGATTTTAAAATCATGTTCTTTTTTAATTTTAATTTTTGTTCATTTTTGCGTAAATTAAATACAAAGGCATATTAATATTTATATATACAGTTTTCGACCTGTGAGATTTGGCCAAAAAAAGTGTAGATGGTATGGAAGACATCTCTTTTTATTGTTATTAGGCATTGTTATATACCCCAAATGTACATTTCATGGATTTTCGAAATTGTTTCTCAAAAGTTGCTTAATTCGTTTTTTCTATTCTTTTGTTAACATATTCGAATTTTTTTTAAATTGCTATCACCAATAAATTTTCATTGCGGTCGCGTGAATTTTTTTTTTTTGAAAATTGCTATTGTCAATAAATTTTCATTGGGGTCGCGCTTTTTTTTTTTTTTTTTTTTTTTTTTTTTTTTGGTAACAAATTTTTATTCGTGTCGCTTGATTTTTTTAAAAAAAAATTGTTATTGCCAATAGAATTTTCTTTTGGGTTGCGTGATTTTTTATTTCAAGTAAATGGGTCTCGTTCAAAAAAAGTTTGCGCACCACTGCTTTAAAAAATGAAAGAATTCATACTTCAATCTGCCAGTAGAAATTAACATTTTAAAAACAGCTACATTCTAAAACAGGTGAAGCAATGCAAACGGATAAAGAAATATTCAATATTTGCGTTCTTTTCAACCGTAGTATCGCTTTATTTTCTTAGATTAAATTCTAATTAAATATTGGAGACCAGCTAATATTTTTTATGCTTCATTGTGGAATACAGTGTACCGGTTTTAGAATATAAATTAGGTTTCTTTTTAATCTAAAGCATCTTAGTACAAACTGTTCTTAATTAAATAAATTCTATGAGATCAGTAGCAAAATTGGGATTTATTATCATAAAAAGGAAATGTATAGTAAGATTTATAAGACTTAAAACATATAATAAAAGTACGAATGCAAGTATAAATTATTAAAAAGGAATTCGTGTAAATATATACAAGAAAGGGGTTTTATTAAATTTATATATTCAAATTTTTATGAATTTAATATTCAATTTAAAGATTCTTTATGACTAAGAGATTAAATAAAAAACATTCTGAATCGCATTTATCAAGGACAACAAATGAATAAATTAAATTTTTCTACATCTATTTATTATAGAAAGAAATCTAAATATTGCGTTAAAGTAAATTAAATTATATTTCCTACAGTATTATATTTTTAAAAAATTTCGTTGACTTTTAAGAGCGTAAAAAGAATATTAAAGATTATGTGCAAATACAATACAGAAATGGTTTTAAATCCTTGTTGTTTGAATCAGTTAATATGCTAACAAGAGCATTTACTTAAACTATGTATAGAGAGTTACTGGTAAATTTACTGGCCAAACATTTTTTTTCAATTTAACTACAAAGTGCTAAAATCACAATCCTCCCTTTTTCATAATGTGTGAATAAGAACACATCCCTAAACTAAGTACGCAAGTTACCGTATTATTATTGATTATGTAGATGCAGTTTTTTATTTCTGTTTATAAATTATATAAATAATTTACTATTTAATGCAGTTTGCAATACAAATGTACACATAATCGTATATTTAATACAGTGTTAACAAAAGTATACCTGTCAAACGCCCATATATATATATATATATATATATATATATATATATATATATATATATATGTCATCGGCCGTCATCAGGCAGGAATTGGTTAAACGGGAATAGAAAAGAGTTTGTTTAATTTAAATTATTGAATGTATAAGAATGACACAGCTATTTACAATGGAGGTTAATATGCATTACATCTTCATTGCACACGTCTTAAGAGTGATTTCTTTAAACAGAACACCGTCGTTTTTTCATTATACACCTAACTTTACGAGTCCGTCTTTACTCGTGTCCACTACCGATCTTGCCTGCCCGCCAAATCATAGCGTGCCCGATTCGGGGCAAAAACTTCTCTTCTGGAGTTGTGGCAACGTTTCATCAGTAGTTAGATATCACACAGGCGAAAAAATTATTGAAATATCAGGTGGGAGAAGGCAGGTTACTAAACACACACACATACACACACACACACACACACACACACACACATATATATATATATATATATAATATATATATATACACTCATGGACAAATAAATTAGCGCACCAAGAAATAATTCCGGGATTGTAACGAAACTTTCAATGAAGGTACATGTCGGGGAGATATGCAAATGAGTAGAAATGCAGCGTGATTGCGCATTACGTATAGCCGGTAGAGGGCGTTGAACAACGTACTCTGTGGAGTATAAAACAGGTAACCAAAGCTTGTTTGAGTGTGTTGAATCATTTACAAAGGAAGAGCTGAGATAGACATGCCATTACGCCGTGTTCGAAGACAATATAAGCAGTTGTCGCAGTTTGAGACGGGGAGAATCGTCGGGATGATGGAAGCTGGGTGGTCAGCTAGGCGAGTAGCTCGTCAATTAGGCCGCTCTGATTGTGTTGTGAGGAGGTGTTGGGACCAGTGGACCCTAGAGATGTCATGTATACGTAGACCAGGCTCAGGACGCCCTCGACAGACCAGTCGTCGAGAAGACCGCCACATCGTAAGAAATGCACGCGTACAGCCAACTGCTTCATCGGCCGCCATCCAGGCACAGGTAGCACCTTCACTAGGGGCCTCTGTGTCTTCTCGAACTATACGAAGGCGCCTGGCTGAAGGACAGTTGGTATCGCGGCGCCCATTACGTGTGCTGCCCTTGACGTCCACCCATCGACGCCTCCGTTTGGAGTTTTGCCACGCACGAGGAAACTGGACTGCAGCGAAATGGAACCAGGTCGTCTTTAGCGACGAATCCAGATTCAATCTCGGCAGTGATGACAATCGTGTTCGTGTGTGGAGAGCCCGTGGTGAACGCTTCAATCCTGCCTTTGCTGTACAGCGACACATCGCTCCCACAGCTGGTGTGATGGTATGGGGTGTCATTGCCTACAATACACGGTCACCCCTAGTATTGCTCCGTGGCACCATGACAGCCCAGCGGTATGTTCATGAAATCCTGCAACCACATGTGTTTCCACTCATGCAACGGCTCCCAGGAGCCATTTTTCAACAAGACAATGCTCGGCCTCATACGGCAAGGGTGTCGCAAGACTGTCTCCGCACTGTTGCTACACTTCCTTGGCCTGCCCGATCCCCAGATTTGTCTCCAATCGAGCATATCTGGGGTCATTTGGGAGCACGAGTTGGGCATCCGACGAGTTTGAACGAACTAGAGGCAAGGTTACAGCAAATATGGAACGAAATGTCTCAAGACATCATACAGAACTTGTATGACTCAATGCCCGATCGTATCGCTTCGTGCATTCGCGCTAGAGGGGGGTCCAACGGAGTATTAACTCCTCCGTTCTTTTGCCTTTTTCTCTGAAATAAATTATCCTTTTTCTTTGATTTTCTTATCATTTACTTATATCAAAGTAGTCATTACGTATGTAAAATTTCGTTTCATTTTGAAGACTCCTTCTTGGTGCGCTAATTTTTTTTGTCCATGAGTGTATATACGGACTTGTAATACTGTACTTGTAAGTACTGTACTTGTCTGTACTTGTAAGTGATATCTGATGCACTAAAATGCAATGAACAAAATCACATGAAAAGATGACGTGAGAGATGATCAAAGCTCGCCAGATGTGTAATCAACGAGCGACGTACACTATTTCTACAAGACTGCAACACTGATCTAGTAGAGGCTTGTTAGGATGGATCTCTCACGAATCTAAGTAGGGAAAACTGATGAAAATATGATTTAACAGGATTGACCTTCTTCAAACTCGCGTCCCTGGCACAAGTTTTTTGAACTGGTCTCATGTTAAACTGTATTACTCAATCCTGTGCACGACCGTACGGGAAAATTAGTGTCAGCTGCAATATATTGACTGTACCTTCGATTCAGTAGCTTCAAACTGCAACACAAACAGTAAATTTAGTCGCAACTGCAAATCATGGGCCGGGCTTTCTATTCCGTAATTTCAGACTGCTAACAAAGAAAATTATTTCCAACAGTAATTTATGAGCCGGACCCTCTATTTTAGACGTTTCTGACTCCAAATAGGTACAGGAAAATTATTTCTATCTGCAACTCATGAGCCGGACCTTTTACTGCAGACGTTTTTGACTGCAAACACGTACAGGAAAATTATTTCTAACTGCAATTCATGAGCCGGACCTTTTACTGCAGAGGTTTTTGACTGCAAACACGTACAGGAAAATTATTTCTAACTGAAATTCATGAGTTGGACCCTTTACTGCAGACGTTTCTGACTGCACACACGTACAGGAAAATTATTTCCAAACGTAATTCATGAGCCGGACCCTTTACTGCAGACGTTTCTGACTGCAATCACGGACAGGAAAATTATTTCTAAACGTAATTCATGATCCGGACCCTTTACTGCAGAAGTTTCTGACTGCAAACACGTACACGAAAATTATTTCCAAACGTAATTCATGAGCCGGACCCTTTACTTCAGACGTTTCTGACTGCAAACACGTACAGGAAAATTATTTCTAACTGCAAATCTTACTGCAGACATTTTTGGCTGCAAACAAGTGCAGGAAAACTATTTCCAACTGCAATTTATGAGCTGGACCCTCTATTTCAGATGTTTCTGACTCCAAACAGGTACAGGAAAATTATTTCTAACTGCAATTCATGAGCCGGACCCTTTATTGCAGACGTTTCAAACTGCAAACGCGTACAGGAAAATTATTTCCAAACGTAATTCATGAGCCGGACCCTTTACTGCAGACATTTCTGACCGCAAACACGTACACGAAAATTATTTCCAAACCCAATTTATGAGTCTGCCTCTCTATTTCAGACTTTTCTGACTGCAAATACGTACAGGAAAGTTGGTTGAAACTGCTTTTCGTGGGACACGTTCTCTATTGCAGACTGCAAGAACGTACAATAGTTTTCTTTGTTTAAGAACATTTGTATGTTACTCACTTCCTGGTAAAATGCATATCGGACATATGCGTGAAAAAAATTTACAATTTTTTTTATGTATGTAAAATGAAAGTAACAAATCAAATTTTTGTGATAAAATATTAATGAAGACTATTAACGCAAAGTGTCTCTTAAAAGAGTTAAAAAAATAATTACGAGAAAACTTGATTTTTTTATCTCTTTTTATGTACTTTCTCTAAGAGTCTTCAAGAGATTCGAAAGTTCAAAACTACTCTAGTAAGGCCTTAATCTTTAGGGTGAGCAAACAGAACTTAATTTTTTCTTTCGCCCAGTTATAAAATGTGTAGTAGTTTAAACAAAAAGTTATTAAAAAAGCATTAATGGGAAAATGGAAGTTTCGTATGAATTTTCCCCCTCGATTTCGTGAGCCATAATACAGTTAGACATACCCCCCTCCCCACCTTGTATTTAAACTTAATAAAATGTAAATGTAAAGTCAAACACGTGTCTTAAAAAATATATGTATATTAAAAAAAGAATTATTCTGTATAATTTTGAGAATTTAAATAAATACCTACCAACTTTCTACCAAAGAATTTAGAATAAAAATTAATTTGCATGACTTTCCCACATGATTCATTTCCATTACTCTTATCAGTCGGCAAAAATAAAATTTTTATGAACTCCTATTTTAAAGTTACTCTATTTGACATGCTGTCTGTTTAAGGTGTTGCAACTGACGGCTATGCATATTTTTGAATTCTATTTTTTCATATGATGGTAGACTTGAATGATGATCATGTAATTTTTAAAATGTTAATTTTTTTACAGGGGATTTAATTATGGATGTCACTAGTGACAGAATCGAAAAAAACTTTCAATTATATATAAAGAATTTTGAAGAATACACGTGCTGTATTTTAAAATCTACATTCAAATGCAGAATACAGAAATACAAAAAATATAAAATACATCAAGCATTAATGTGAAGGCATAACTTATCACATAAAATAAGTCATAGATCCTCTTATTGTATCAAAAATCACACTTAAGTTTATATCTAATATGTATTAAACAAGTTCAAATCTCATTTTAGACTTCTGGCTTCGGTCCCAAATACAACTTTTCCTGTCTTGGTTCTTAAGAATGACTAAAATATGTAGGGCGCTAGGATTCCTAACTATTCAAAATTTCTGACAACATTTAGCAAATAACTGTTTTTACTCTATAGATAATGATCTACTTTCCGAACTACCCAGCTACGACTTTACCAAACAAATTGACGACCAATTTTTCAACAAATTAACGACCAAAAGCAGTTTCTTACTTTACTGAACTTTATTATACTTAAAACTAATAGTCTTGCCAAGGCAAAAGACAACATAAATCTTCAAAACACAGAGACAGTAAATTTTGTTATACTTTTCTACATTCTACCACTTAGCTTCCAGGCGATGGCCGAATGGCTAGGGCGCTGGCATTCTGTTCAGATCTAGTGGGTTCGAGACCCACTTTTGCCATGGATGTTTGTAGCCGTCTTGAATCGACTCTAAACTGTATGTCTAATTAGCCCTCGTGTAGCAAAAAGTTGACCGTAGTGCTTCAAGCCAAATCATCTACCACTTATTTCTAGCTCGGCGTCTTACTTTTAGAATTAGGCCTTCTTCACATTAGCTGCAGAGCAGAGGCGATAAAAATTTCTACCAATGACAGAGCTGAATGCAGTGACGTCGGCGTTGGTTCAAGTTCAGCTCAGACGGATCTCAAAGACCACGTGATATGTTAAACTAATCGCAGGTCATGTAAACAATCTCAATACCAATGGTGGAAAGTTAAACTACGGTCCATTTGCACTGTGTATAATGACTTTATCCTCCAGTGGACAAACATCTCAAAAATAATCATTGAGCATCTCTCAATCGAGAACTTTACTTGTCTGCCCCATGTCTTGTCAAATCAGCTTTCTCCTTTTCACCAAACATAACTTCATGTTTTTTCGGTATGAACAATATCAATAATTAAATGATAGAAATTCTAATAAATCATGGGTAGTTAATAGTGCCTTCATCCCAGATTGGGTATCAATGATCAAGCTTTTGACTGGCCCCTACTGCCTGGCAAAATATTTGAGCTGTTTGAAATTTCTGCAGATTGTTTTTGCACTATTTTTAATAAACTACAAGATATGGACATTTCCCACCCATATTGGTTGGCAAGAAGAATAATGAGCAATAAATAAGTCGTTTTCTTCTGTGTTTTATACTTAAATGTCACAGTTAATTTTACTTTTCCATATCACTTACTATTGGAAATTAATAACACTGCGTTACGATAATTGGGCTTGTCCCGGGATACGCAGGTAACACAATCTTCCTGTTAGACCAATTGGTATTTAGAATTATCGGTCAGACGTAACTGAGTCTTTAGAAGAGGAATTTCTAGGTTTTCGCGACTTTATCTCCTGTAACGAGGTATATATTTCAAGGTACATGTGTTCAGTAATTAAAATTTTAAGTTACGAAAAAGGTTAAAAATAGAAAAAGGGAATTGAAAATTTTAAAAAAGATTGAAAATAATAACAGGAAGATATTAATTGAGAGAATAAATTTAAATTTACTACTTAAAATTTTAAAAATTATAGAAAGTAAAAGTTAAAATATAAGAGTTCAAGGTACTAGAAAAGTTAAGAATTATTGGTCAAGAATTAAGTTAAGAATTATTTATCAGAAAGAAAAAAATAAACTACCTATAATCTATGTCTGTAAAAAATTTATGGTAGTTTAAAACTCTTTAAAAATTTATTAATTATCACATAAATAAATATTGATAATAAAAATCTGTGCTACGTTATTGTGATTGGTCCAGGGTACACAGTTAACACAACATTCCTGTAGAACCAATTGGTGTTAAGAATTATGGGTCGAAAAGCAAAATATTTTGCTAAAAACCTATGTAGAATATATGGTAGTTTGAAACTCACTAATTTTGTTTAAATTTTATCACATAGATAAGTGATGCTTTTAAAAATCTTATTTAAAAAAGTGTTTCCAAGCATTTACTTACCCGGTTTTACAAATTTGACTATATTTAAATTCTGATTTAATTGTCCCTGTATTCCCTTTGCAACAAATACCATATATAAACAGGGTTGCAAGATTCACACGAAAGTCCAATAAATTTTAGGGTTATTTATTAATTATAGGGATAATAATTAAGTAACTTTTTTTATAATATATAGGGTTAATAATTAAGTTTTTTAACTATTAACCTCTACAAGGTGAGTATGAGTTTCATTAAAAAAAGGAATAAATTAGAACTATGTGTCAGTTATTTTTATATCAACTGAAAATTTAAAAGTTTTGCTGAAATAGTCTAAGATACTATAATTAATATAAAAAACCATACGCCATTTTTTTTAATCTAGAGTTTAATTCCTAAAATTTATTGGAAATTGGACACCTTATTAATAATTCCATGAAAAGCTGTCGTAAACTTACATAAAATCTCAATATAATTATGCTATTATTTAAATTTTTTAACAAGGCTAATATGACTAATTATATTTACTAGATAAGTATATAAATCAATTACCATGTTTAATTTTTTACGTCCAAGGGGACACAGAAATGTCTGTTTGCATTATGTACATTAACAGCCTTTATGAAGGTTGTAATTATGGTGTTATTTTAGATTTTTGTTTCGGAAGTTTTTCGGTAAGATAATTTTATTTTTATGCTTTGAATTTAGTTTAGTTACATAATTACCAGCTTTTTTGGAGCGCAATAAACTTTCTTCTTTGAACGGATCAGATAATGATAGTTGAAAGCAATTAGAGAAATTCCATGGACTTGTGCATAAAAGAAGATGGCTTAGATTAAAATTTTGTTTATAATTTTTAAGAATTATTTTGGTTTGTATTTCGCTTATGATTTCGTTAATAACCTCAAAGAAGAACGTTAGAACGATAAAATACTGCATAAATGTTATAGGTTAAAATGAGGCATCAACTACTTTTGCTATTGATCATGCATTTTTTGCATATTAATGATGGCAAACATGTAAAACTATTATAAATCTACGGCGTTGTCTGGTCCAAAGCGTTCGATTCAATAAAAAATCATAACAAGATTATTTGAAATTATAATAAATTCATATGAATCTGACATTAAACTATATTTCAAAAATTGACTAAATCGTTACTTGGGCTTATGAGGCCGCAATGAAAATCAACAAGACACTTGTAAATCATTATAAGCGAAGGTGCAGACTCGCCATAATATCTGTCAAGTCTGGATCTAGTATCTGCCCCAATTTTACCTCTTGGAATACAATGTTTTATCAACACGGTTCTCCGTGTGTGAGCAATATGAAGAGTTGATCGTCTAATATGGCTGTCAATGAAAGATGAAGCATCGGATCTGTTTCCAATCCAATTCCTCTTTTACATTCTGTAATCCATCTGTGTACAGTGTAACTAGATGGAGCTTCACGTCCATGTGCTAATTGTAGACGTTGAAGAGTTGATCGTCTAATATGGTTGTCAATGAGAGATGAAGCGTCGGATTTGTTTCCAATCCAATTCCGCTTCTAAATTCTGTAATCCATCTGTATACAGTGTCACGAGATGGAGCTTCATTTCCATATGCTAATTGTATACGTTGAATATTTGATTGTCTGATATGGCTGCCAATGAGGGATGAACAGTCGGATCTGTTTCCAATCGAATTCTTCTGCTAAATTCTGTAATCTACATTTGTATTCTGTATTACACTACACTTATATTTGCTATTAAAATTTCTATACAACCTATTTCACAAAACAATCTAAAACATTACATTAGGAAGAACATACGTATACGTAAGTCCACACGGCACGGAAACAGTCACTTTTTTAGATTCTGTTAATGTTTTTCACTATGAAATTGGTCCGTAACACAGTTTTATTTAGATTGATTCAAAATGTGCTGTAGTTAAGGAAAGTTATATCAGATCTGAAGGGCGCGGGGGCAAAGGCAGCAGGCCAGTGATTTGAACGTCGCTTGTTCGATGCCCGTCGCTTACAAAACCACCGACGTGTACACTAATGGCGGCTGGTGCACGGAAAAAAATCTGTCGTAGCGGCAATGTCCTCCAAGTTCCCAAAATACCCCTGGAGGTGCGGTGTCAAGTGTTCCGGTCTCGCCACTTGACTCGGTTCAAAATAACGGTACAGATGTTCTTCGAGGTGAAGTCAGACTTCAGCGCTAGTGGTACCACGCGTTAAGGCCTTACTATCCTTCGCCATGGACCTAGGTCCTATGGACTTGTTGTAGGCTTTCTTACACCAAGGGGATTGTAACAACAACATATCAGATCTCTTTTGACCATTGAACACCCAAGGACCCAAGAACCATAATTTATAAAGTCCTACAAGAAATACCGAACTTCCGATTATCGGGGTGTGCATTATCTGGCATTTGGATTAACCAAGAATAAAAAATATCGAATGAAATTGACATAAAGAATACAAATATAGGTATAATTGAGACGTTTCTAACAGAATATTCCTGGATTACCTTACAATGCTTATATGCAGGCAACGGACATTTCCGTTTCTACATCGTCCGCTCCTTTACTGGGTGTCTCAGTATTTTCCATTCTTTAAAACTAGCATTTTTATTTGTGATGCATTCCAAAACAGTAAACTTACTACTTTTATTGAAATCGAGATATAATTTAACTACCGGTTTGGCAAAAAGTCCGTAAAAACTTTTAAAATTCATAAAAACCGGAAAAATAACCAAAATAAAAAAAAACGTTTGTAGGGTTAACATCGCTAAGTCACGGGATTTTTTAAGACAGGAAAAAAACTCAAAAAACAGCCGACAGGTGGCGCTGACGTACACCAGTCAACGGGTGTATCATCCCGGGTGTATCTATTTGGTCCTTCTAATCTGTTATAACTGAAAAATGCGATCCGCAGAGAGGTGTCATGTATATATTCGGACCTGCTGCACTCTGCCGTTGCTGGATTTGTGGCTCGCAATGTATTATCCTCTGTGGTCATGTGCAACACCTACTGCTGTAATAAACGATTTAGAAGCATTATTTTCGTTCTTTACGTATCTTTATTTGACTTGTGTACGTCAGCGCCACCTGTTGGTTGTGTTTTGAGTAATTTTTTTTCCTGTCTTAAAAACTCTGCGATGCTAACTCTGCAAACGTTTATTTATTTTGGTTATTTTTTCAGTTTTTATGAATTTTTATACTTTTTTATAGACTTTTTGCCCACCCGGTATTTTTATATAAATGTCGCTAGTTAATTGGAATTGCTGTTAATGCCGACCGTAAATTTTATTCTAAAATTCGACAACTTCAAATTTCAAGTAGGCTATCTAGAAAACTTCCCGTAATCGCCAATAAAAAAAGATCACTGCACTTTAGGTGAAGATGTACGAAATACTCCACTTTTATAAGGTGTTTACTTCTCATCGATAATCGTTACTTTCTATGAAATCATAAGATAACAAACTGAAATTATGGGTCCTTGTCTACTCTCTGTTTTGTCCAAAGCTATCGATATGTGTCAAACTTTACATCAATACACTATACACAGGCTGTTCGCACATTTTTTAGACGATTTTGGTAAGCGGTAATAAAAAATCGTTTGCTGCAAAAGAAATAATTGCAATTGTACTATGTTTTTAAAAGTCAAAATCATCGTATGCGGCTTGAAAGTTTTGTTTTTATTCAAAATGGCGTTTTTAACAAATCAGTGGTTCGAAGGCTACATTTATGCTCTTTCCGAAGAGAAATATGCATACTCCGTTATCCAAAAGCGATGTGAGAGTCATGGTTTTGTGATATCTAAAGCGTCGATAGGTAATATCGTCTACAAGAAAGGAAAAAAACGTCAAATTGGAGCCTCAAGTGGGACAAAAATTCCAAACAAGTATCCAACGAAAAAACAGACATCTTCGACTATTGCAAAGGTACGTTGTTTAATGTTAAAAGAATATCCCCCTAGTCAAAGGACAGTTGCAAAATCATTAAAATGCTCGGTGTCCACTGTAAACAAAATAATAAACGTTGATTTAAATCTTAAGAAAGCGAAAAAAACGCAATGTGCATCGTCTTCTTCCAAATCATATCGCTGAACGCAGGACACGCTGCAGAATTCTATATGAGAAACACTTATCCAAAGAAAAATGGAAAACAATTGTCACAATAGATGAATCATGGGTGTATTTAAATGATTGCAACAAAAAAAGAGTCATTTATTATCATAAAAGGGGAGAAAAAAATTTAAGCACATGGTTCAAAGAATCGAAAGAAAGTTTTTCTAAGGGATTCATGATTGTTGCTGGTTTTTCTAATAATGGCAAGTTAAACATAAAGAGAGTGGAAGTGGAAAAAAATGTCAAGATTAACTCCAAATACTATCAGGAACATATTTTATCGCCAATTTTTCTGAATGAAATACCATCGCTTTACCCACAGTGTCATCAATCTGTGAGACTCCATCAGGACAAAGCTAGCAGTCACAAATCAAAATCCACTGTAAATTTCCTATAAGAAATGGAACAAAAAAGTGGTATCAAGGCCATACCCTTCACTGATATCCCTACTAAATCTCCCGATGTATCACCTATGGATTTTTGTGCTTTCGGACTTTTAAAATCTGCATTATCCAAACGTCATCCCAAAAAACCTTACAAAACTCTGGAAAGCTGTTCAGGAGGAATGGGATAGAGTACCTCTTCTGACACTTCAAAAGGCATTATTATCCTGGAAATTGCGGTGTCGAAAGATAGTTCAGAATAAGGGATGTCAAATAGAACATTTAAAACACAAGAATTTTATGTAATTTAGTTTTGTGAATACAATATACATCGTCTAAAAAATGTGTGAACAGCATCTGTACAACTATGCAAAAACTTTAGGGTACTTTACATCATCGTAAAGTTAATTAAAAACTTGAAAAAGCTCGACGAATTATTTGGAACAATTGAACATATAGATGCAACAACACATCGAATTAGGTATTGCCCAAAATATTGAATTCTTAAAAAATCATAAGAGAATTAGCACAAAGTAAACGTCTGAGACTCATTATCAGGAGAATTTTGTTTTTCATTTATTGCAATCTCAGCCTTTCATCCATCCCTTCAGTGGGTCGATAAAATGAGGGCCAAGCCTGCTTGGGAACTAAAACTCTGGGGATCCCACGTCAGGTTGACCACCTGACTGAGACATATGCTGCATGGCACCCCAAGCCCAAGCTTACAAAAGCGGAGATGGGTACCGCCGGCCCTGGTCCACATCGGACTGTTGTGCCGTGAGTTTAAGTTTTATTTATTGCAATCTAAGAAAACACGCTGTTTCGTTTCTGTATTTGACAGCTGTTTTTAAAGTTTAATCTGATAATTGAGACGTACAACACGAAGAAATCATTTAAAATTTCTTTTCATGCGATCCATTGAAATTAAGTTCTAATTATTTTTCTAATTTGCAAATACATATGTTCGAATTTCAGTTATTTATATTTATAAAAAAATTGTGAAGTTATTTTTAACAGGTTAATAAGTCATAGATATCTAACCCTACAAAATTAAAATTCATGTTTTATAAAAAGTAAATTAGACAAATTTTCAAAAACACATGCATTGTATTCAAATATCTATTAGCAAGTCGGCAGAATTTTAAAATATCTTGTTGCTAATATGTTATTAGTAAAATACCGAGCTGAAAATTTCTCCATTGTTGAACTGGCTGGTAATATCAATGTGCGCACTAACTACATTAAGTAAGCTAATTTTTAAATAAAAATAACTTCATTTAACCATTTCTACATTTGAGACATCAAATCCACTTTAAAGGATCTCTGTAAATGTTGTATCTGTCTACTACTGTCTGAAAAGGACACGCCTTTTTCATGGTAGCAAACATAATGTTAATTTCCCAAGAGCTTTATTCTTGGGAAAATCGAGTAATCACTAGAAGCCTAGATAACGATAGTAGTTAAAATTATATTACATTAACTTAACCAGAAAGTTAACAGGAAACATTCATTAGATCAACTCGTTAGGATGTTTGTTTCTGGCGCGGGGTTGCGTTATTCATTCCATAAATAGATTAGTATTCGGGCATTGTTATGAGTTAGGACAGTAACAAAATTCAATTACTCGATATTGTTTTCGTTACCACGCAAAAAAATATTCTCTGCCTAAATTGTTTCATTTACGATCTATAGTTATATCATCATATGCATTTTGTGAAATAGATCACGAACAATATATGCATTTATACATTATATATATATATATATATATATATATATATATATATATATATATATATATATATATATATATATATATATATGTATATATATATATATATATGTATATATATATATATATATATATATATATATATATATATATATATATATATATATATACATATATATATATATATATATATATATATATATATATATATATATATATATGTATGTATATATATATAATATATTATATATATATATATATATATATATGTATATATATATATATATATATGTATATATATATATATATATATAGATATATACATATGTATATATATATATATATATATATATATATAGATATATATATATATATATATATATATATATATATATATATATATATATATGTATATATATAAATATATATATATATATATATATATATATATATATATATATATATATATATATATATATATATATATATATATATATATATATATATATTTACTTACTTACTTACATACAGGGTGTCCCAGTTAAACGTTTCAGAACTTCTACGAGGGGTAGGGTGCATCCTGACGACTTGAAATCATATAGCAATATGGGGTTGGAAATGCTTTCCTCAAGCGGTAAATGACGTTGCGGAAAAGTTCCGAGCGTTCGTGTAGGGAATCGTCATTTTGCACAAGGACTCAGAGTTAGTAAGATAGGTAATTATACGAACGCAGAGTTAGCCTACATGCATTTGGAGTACGGGGCTGCAGATTGTAGTGGGGCAGCCGCCGTAACTATCTAGACGTAAGATTTGGCCAACAGTGGATTGGACGTGGTGGTTGCGTGCGTTGGCCTGCTCGGTCAGCAGACCTATCATGCCTTGATTTTTATTTATGAGGACATGTAAAAACACGAGTTTATGACACTCCCGTTGACAATGCTGAGGAGCTGATAGCAAGAATCGCAGTAGCGGCCGAAAAAATTCGATATGAGCCCGGATTATTCCAGAATTTTCGGAATTCCATGCGCGAGATGTGAGGTCTGCATTGCAGTCGGTGGAAAAAACTTCGAACACTTACTTTGACCCCTGTACCTTTTGTTTTTGTGCATTTTTTATTAAAACGATTATCCAGTTATGGTCTCTTTCTTTATGGTTTTCTGTGTACATCACCGCTTCATGAAAGCATTTCCGACCCCACATTGCTATATGATTTCGAGTCGTCAGGATGGAACCTACACCTCGTAGAAGTTTTGAAACGTTTAACTGGGACACCCTGTATATACATATATATATATATATATAGATACATACGTACATATATATATATATATTTATGTATATATATATATATATATATATATATATATATATATATATATATATATATATATATATATATATATATATATATATATATATATATATATATATATATAGGTAAAATTATTTCATTTTAAAAGGAAAATGCTCTATTTAGCTATCGATTAGAGTTAAGTTCCATTTTAACTTTTCGTATTTTCATTTTGAAGACAACCGTAAAAAATCAATTTTTTCTTTAAGTATTCTTGACTTTTCCTTCTCATAATCAAAATAATAATTTAAGTTTAAAAGAATGCTACAGAAAAGATATTTTGAGCATTACTGCCCCTAATTTTTTTTTCCACTGCTTGACGTTTTCTTTAAAGATCTAATACGTGTCTACTCCCAAAACATATGTTGCGAGCACTGCTATGCTTTTAATTGTTTGAATTAGTGCATTGAAAAATTACAGACAACTCTATCCTTTCATTTTGAGTACATATAAATAAATAATGCTTCATATATGGTTTTTCTAGTACCTTTTCATGCTTAGAATGTCACATGAAAAAGCTTTTTACTGATGAACATATATTTCTGATATTTTTTTAAATATTTTTCCCCTGTTTGTACTGCCATAATGAGAAGAAATTTTTATTTCGCGTTATTTGAAAAACTATATTAGAATAAAGCAGAAAGAAAAGAATTTTAATTTTACATGTCTAGAAATATTTTCGATAAAACTTTTTCTTGATTAGGAGTGAAAACTTATGTTGAGTTATATGAACTTTTTGTGAATTATGCATCAAGTTCACAAAAATAATCATTTCGTTTTGAGCAACTACCATATTGATTTTCAACTGTATTTAAAATTGGGAATAGAAAGTTTTGGACAAAATTTTAGAAAATTGTTTAATTCGCGGTCCTTTAGAAACGGTGAAATTTTTTAAAAATATTTTTTTATTATTCACTGTCGACTTTGCGGACCATTTTTGGGGGTTCTCGTGGACCTAGCGGAGCTATGGACTAGAATTATATCTAGAGTTGAACAAAGAAAAGCCTATTTACTACAGTATGTTTAGCACCAATTCGTTTTTGTTAAAGAACAACATTTCTGTAAAACATCTGTTATTACCATGTTTATATTAACTCGCTTCCTTGTTTGTTTGTTTGTGTGTGTGTTTGTCTAGTACAAATCTTGCAATCGATTTTTAACTAACTTCCCGACTAGCTAGACGTTTGAAACTTTTGAAAATAGCTCATAACAGGATGACAATTCATTATTTTAATACTTTTAGTCATCTTTAAGCAGGATTGAATTCTTTTTTAGATATCTTTGTTTTGTAGACTGGTGCAGCCATCTATCGGCAGGGACGGGAACGAAAAGTTCAACGCAAGTTATCTTCCAATTAACTTCATTTTCTTTCAAGTTGATGGGATAATTCATCAAAAATTTTAAAAAGTATTTATTAATACATAGAATGGTCAAGTTTATATGATTCAACAGAAAATTTAAAAACATGCTATATAAAAAGTTCTTTTTATCTTGTAATTATTATATTTTTTAATGTCTTGCAAACAATACTATGTAATTTTGATACGAAACATAGATTTTTAACGTAATAAATGGTAAGTCTGCTTAGTTAAGGATTCTGGTTTGCTTATTACTCATAATATGAGTAATATGCAAATATACTCATAATATGAGTAATAATTCCCGGATTTTCGATTGTCCGGATTGTTTATGGTCCCAGTTAGTCCGGATAAACGAGGTTTTTCTGTATATCCTTTTTTCAAAAATAGTTTCCTGTTTTATTCTCAATCTACATTCCCGCCTATAAATGCGCATAAACGCAAAAATTCAAAATGCATCTTGAATTATTTAACTGAAATTCTATACTTGTCTCCGAAATTCTCGTAAAATGTCCGACCGACTTGCGATTATCGTTAAAACTTTAAACTTATGTTTTTTGATAATTTTCAAACTTTCTTTTACACAATACCCCACAGTTTTGACAAAATTCGAAACAATTAAGGAAGAAAAAAAATTCGGAAAGGCTAAGATGCTGAACGACCCGGAGATGTACCCCAATTTGCAAGTACACTTGGAGAAAACTGGAGAGTGAAGAACGCACTGAAACGTCACAAAGTTTTCTCTTTCATAAAATTTCAAACTGAAGCGTTTTTGAATATTTGAAGCCTAAAAAACGAGATTTTTATGAAAAATCCTTGAATATTTATGGCCAGACATGCTTTGTTTCCTCAGAAAGAAATTTATATTCCCTAGCATTTAGCTCGGCGTATATATGTTTCATATTATGAAAAAATAAAAGTTTATAGACTCACTCTTTCTCATACTTTCTTCTAGTTCATACTTTCTCAGAGTAAAGGGTAAAACGGGTCATGGGAATGATAGATATATATTGATTTTTATATCCTGGATGTTCATTTGAAATTTCAACTAACACAGTCGCTTTGATTACCTGGACTGGGAAAATTTAAATACACCATATTATAGATTATGTTCAAGTTTTGATTGGTTCCCGATTTCAATATGTAAAATATTTTTTTATAGTTCCGCACCAGAAAGTTACATTTCTTTATTTCCATGCATTTTCTCTTCTTCGTTGTAAGGCTGTAAAATGAGTAAAAAACAATTTAAGCATTGAAATCTGCAGTTTATTG
Source organism: Dolomedes plantarius (assembly GCA_907164885.2). Taxonomy (NCBI): domain Eukaryota; kingdom Metazoa; phylum Arthropoda; class Arachnida; order Araneae; family Dolomedidae; genus Dolomedes; species Dolomedes plantarius. The sequence continues at coordinate 70,055,895 of OU015490.1, forward strand.
ACGTTGGTTTCCAGAGAAAAGAGGAAAATGCGGTTGAGTGAAATATAGATACATATTGATTTTCATTCTCTGGATATTCATTGCAAAATTTTCTTACACTATCGCTTTCACAATCTGAGTTGTGAAAATTTAGTATAGAAGAATTTTGATCCATGTTTTGATTGGTTTCTGATATTCAGATGAAAAATATTTTAAGAAGGTCTTTACCACAAATTTACATTTTTTTTCACATGCATTATGTAATGATTATTTCCTTCTTTCTTTAAAGACCATTAAACATATAAAAAATTCTTGAACATTGAATTTTTTAGTTTATAAACGTTGCTTTATAGTGAAAATATGAATAGTTACGGATTTCCATTTTCTGGATGTTAAGCGTAAATTTCCATCTATTGCATTCCAGGTTTATAGACGTTGCATCTGAGAGAAAAGATGAAAATGCGGTTGAGTGAATTATAAATATATATTGATTTTAATTATGTGAATATTCATCAAAAATTTTTACAACACTATAACTTTGACAGCCTGAGTTGTGAAAATATAAGATAGCAGAATTTAGATTCCAGTTTTGATTAGTTTATGATAATCAGATGCAAAATATTTTAAGAAGGTCTTTGCCACAAAGTACAGTTTTTTTTATTCACATGCATTTCGTAATGATTGTTTCCGTCTTTCTATAAGGACTGTTAAGCATATAAAAAATTCTTGAACATTGACTTTTGAAGGTATAGACGTTCCTTCTGAAAGAAAATGTGAAATTGCGGTTGTGTGAAAAATGAATAGATACAGATTTTCATTTTCTGGATGCTTAGCCGAAATTTCAATAACACTAATTTTTTCGAAGTTTATGGACGTTGTTGAGGGAAATATAGACACATATAGGTTTTCCTTTTCTAAATATTCATCAGAAATTTTTATTACACTATCGCTTAGACAGCCTGAGTCGTGAAAATTTAATAAAGTAGAATATCGCTCTAGGTTATTAATGTTGTCAAATTTGATGCAATATATCTTAAGGATGTCCGAACAACGAAATTACGTTTCAGTTTTATTTCTATCCATTTCGCAATAAATTTACTCATTTTTTTACACCAAAAATTATTTAAAAGATATTTAAACATTGAATTTCGAGGTCTATAGATGTTACATCTGAAAATGATGCATCTGTTGCATGAGAAAAGGTTTAAATGTGGTTGAGTTAATGAGAGATTAATTGTCACAGTTTTTTTCTGAAAGTTCATAAGAAATTTTAAAAAACACTTTCGCTTTGACAGCCTGAGCTGGAAAAATTTTAATACAGTAGAATTCAGATTCAATTCGGGTTTTGGTTGGTCCTGATTTTCGGATGAAAAATATCTTAGGAGGTACCATTGGCAAAATTACGATTTATATGTCGTACATTGCGTCAAAATTTTTCTAGTCTTATTAAAACTATTATTATATACTATTATTATTATATAACATATATAGTGTCTTGTCTAGGGAGACTGAACGGATAAGAATCACCGGACACGCCCTAGTCAATGACGTAACATAGCGTCATAGGGATTAACCCTTGCACCACTTCTTCTGTACTTTCCCGATATAAAAATGAGAACACGGCATAAAGCCGGGTCTTTTTCTGATAGTGTTTGTGCATATAATATGTCACACGGTCTAGCTCTCTCCCTATAGGGAACTCCATATGAACGACAAATAAAACTATTTTAATTCATTCGCCTGTTTACTGCGTCCCAAGAATTCTTTTACAGCAGTTCCAGTATCTGCTTTTCCAACTGTTTCTATTGCTATGTTTTATATATATATATATATATATATATATATATATATATACAGTAGACGCTGGTTAATTCGAACTCGGTTAATTCGAACTTTCGGTTAATTCGACCTAATCCAAAGGCCCCAAAAATTTGTATTGGAGTTAATGTTAAAAATATCTAATTAATTCGAACTAAATTTTTATGAATTCGGTTATTTCGAACTAAACATTTGACAGTTTTTTTTATTTTTCCTCAATTAACGGAGAAAATACACGCTGTATTTATTATTTTGTGTGTCAAAATCACATGTATTTTTTTTCTATGTAAAGATGCACGCGCCCGCATTCCTAGACTATTGCATTTCTGCTAAACGTTAGTGGCTATTGTCCTTATCAGTGCTTAACGGACAAAGCGATTTTCCGATATTTGTATCGATTTTCTTAGAATTTTAGAAAAACCAGTCTTTACTACAGATTCTAGGGAGCTGCGTCAGTTATGCCTGCAGTGCAGACAAGTTAATGTGATCTAGTTTTTCTTCCTCAGTGTGTGATGTGAAAGTGTAAAAATTCCGGATGTCTACGCGTGGAAAGTACGAAACCCTAATTTTGGAGACAAATGTAGAAAATTTTAAAGAGAGTAGAGAATGGCGAATGTAAAACAAAGTTAGCAGCTGACTATGGAATTAAAAATATATATATCTTGTCAACTTATTTGAAAAACAAGGAGTCAATTTTAGATTCATGGGAAAAATCAAAATTTGCTGGAGGAAGGAAACGCATGAGAAATGCATCCCAAGAATATCTAGAAAAAGTTCTACTGCTATGGTTCCAGGATGTTAGATCTCGAAATTTTCCTATAAATGGACCCCTAGTGCTAACGAAGGCTGATGAATTGGTAAGTGGAATGGGTATTGAAGATTTTAAATGCAGTGATGGATGGCTTTCTCGATTTTAAGGCACAATATTTCTTATCAAACTGTATGTGTCCAAAGCTCTGATGTAAACGAAGACGTATGCACTAATTTGGGTAGGAAACTGCCAGAGCTTTTCTCTACTTACCTGCCGAAAGATATTTTTAATGCAGCCATAATGGACAAAGCCATACTGGACTCTATTAAAACTCTGAAAGCATTTATTCAGATGGAACCTTTCTCTGAAAATAAATTGAAATGTTTACTTCAAATCGAGAAGTTGGCTGAACAATGTAGGCATCACAAACAAAACCAAACATCCACTTTACAGTTTTTCCCCAAAGTGCCATTCGTATTTTTAATTAAAGTTTACTTTCTACTGCATATCTTCTGCTTCACTTTATGATTAAGGCAACTCTGTATTGCTTTTTAATATGTATGTTAATTTTAAATAACACAGTATAATATATTTTCTGGGGTTATACATACTAGGAGATTTTTCTTCGTCAGTGATACACTTTTAAAGTTATATATTTTCTCTTAACATCGGATAATTCGAACTTTTTTCAGAGAACCTTTGAGTTCGAATTAACGAGTGTCCACTGTATATATATATATATATATATATATATATATATATATATATATATATATATATATATATATATATATATATATATATATATATATATATATATATATATATATAATATTAAAAAACTAGTAATTTCTTAATTCAACACTCTTAACATTTAAAAACTATTAATTCTTCAATTTAGTATTCAAAATTACATACCCCTTTTTAATGTCTTAAGTTATTTAATTCCCTTTGGGCATTCGTGTTAAATTCCGAAAAATAATTCAAAATTCCAATATGGTCGTCCCAATAAAACTTATGTAAAAATCCCATTGTTACAATCTTTGGTCACCCCAGGCAATATCATTAAAGATGGCTGTCTTTTTTGCGAAAAGAGACGCGGCGCAGCGTCGCTACAAATTTAAATCAGTTCTGCACATCAACAACAACTTTAAACCAATCAACTATTAAGACACACCCTTTTCTCACGTGATGGATTGAAGTTTATATAAGTTTTGACGTCCAAAATTAGGACGCACTCCTGTACTTCCTCTTGCCGCATTCATCCCGACGGAGCGGTCGGCGAATTTAATAAACATGTCATTCGAGAATATATATATATATATATATATATATATATATATATATATATATATATATATATATATATACATATATATATATATTATATATATATATATACATATATATATATACATATATATATATTATATATATATATACGTATATATATATCTATATTATATATATATATATATATATATATATATGTATATATTATATATATATATATATTATATATATATATATATATATATATATATATATATATATATATATATGTATGTATATAGGGGAGATCCGTGTAATATGGACCATGTGGAAATTATGTGTTCACCACTAGATAGCAGAACCATCCCATTGCCTTTAGTGAATATTAGTGTTATCCAGTGCAGGAGGTGACTCGTACACGTGTGCCCTCATTTGGACGATTATGAAATTGTGTTTTTGGCTTATATGATCATTAATGTAACATGTATGTTAAAATGAAAGTATTACTTTCTGCTGTTAGGTAATTTTAATATCATTTTCACGTTAATATTAGCAATATTCCAGATCATAACTTATTTTCCTTCCTCTAGAAAATTCTCCATGATCTAAACTTTTTTCATATATCCTCAAACGCCGCTACCAGGCATTGCTTATAAACGGAAGACTCTTCTAATTCAAAGATGTTTTCATCACTGACTTTGTATAGCCATGAACGAAAATTCTATTGTAATATTTGATCTACGCATGGATTTTAAACAGAGTTTATAAGATAATTCGTAAACTTTCATTTCTAGTAAAACCAGTAACGTGTAGAGTTTATATTTAGTTTCAGTATCATTTTTTTTTTAATCACTATTAAGAATGTAGATGTTTCTATTAACTCCCAAAACGAGAATATTAAATAATGAATCAGAAATGATCTCCTATCTACGCTTGCGTATACAAATTCTATATTTATTGTTTGTTTGTTATTGATATATGCTTTTCTCGCTAGTGAATATATATATGTAATAATAACGTCCTACCGTTGCTAAATTTTTCGCCCCACCTTTTTTACTTAACGCGTAAATTATTCCCTTTTCAATAAAGGATAGTCCCTTTTTGCAAATTGCGACCATCAAGTAAACGAATTAACTAACTAGTTTTTCCCTTAGTGCACGCGCGTTAAACATATTTTTAAAACATGAATCAACACCACGTGATGTTTTCGCCACGTTGCGCCTTTCGGAACGTCATGCGACCCTTAGGGCCTGTTCACATAGGAGTCCGGTGCGTTGCGTTAAGGAAAAGATGACGTTGAGACGAAAATAAACCAATCATATGCCTCCAAACGATTAGCAATGAAATTTTTAACGCCCATGATTGGTTTATTTTCGTCTCAACGTCATCTTTTCCTTATCGCAACGCAACGGACTCCTATGTGAACAGGCCCTTACGTAATCAAGTCAGGTGCCCAATTCTAGCCAATTAAAGAAATGTTAACGCCTAGCTTCACATTAGCGCCACCATGGTTTAAAAAGACAGGACAGAGGATGTTTTGCTCGCGGTCTGCTTCCTAGCCTTTCTTATTAACCTTGTCCCGTGTTCGCGCTCCTCCGCTGCTGTCCGATATAACGATGTAAATTCTGCCTTCTGAATGCGCCCCGGCAGGGACCGGTGACGTTGCTATTGGGTGTGTTCAGTTGTAAAGGTACCTTGTTTTGCTGAATAATATTCGCCTGCAGAATAATCCGGAATAAAATAATATGCGTCGCGTCTCGGTCATGTGCGTCACTTCAATGCCTCTCCTCTCTGTGGTTTTACCTCCCCGATGAGTCAAAGGATCTCCTGAAATGGTCTTCAACTCGTCACTCTGGCTACGTCTACAACACTGTTGTGTTTCATCTCAACTATATAGTTTTTTTTTGTAAAGTTAAAGTTTATCGTGCGCGTCCGAAGATATCATTATATATATATATATATATATATATATATATATATATATATATATATATATATATATATATATATATATATATATATATATATATATATATTTATCTATATATATATATATATATATATATATATATATATATATATATATATATATATATATATATATATATATATCTATCGTGCTTTTTTTCTAAAAAAAATAGGTGGGTATACGGCGTTTTCTCAAATAAAGGTGTGTATTTTTAGTACCGTGTTTTCACACGTCCCATCACAGGGGAACCAAATACCTCGCAATAAAAAAATACATTTTGTTTTATATTAAAAACTGATTCGTAAGTTTCTTGAAATTTGGGTTAAGTTAAGCCAAAATAATACTCAAAAAAAGGTGGGGATGCGCCGTATCCTTGCGTACCCCTAAAAAAACCTATATATATATAAATGAAACAATATCATTTCACTTTCGTTAATTAAACGCCTATTCGAAAATCTTCCATTTTATCTCAATAAAGTATCGCCCCTTAATCCAAAGTATGATCTAAAGATAAGCAAAGTAACCGATTATGTTTTTCCCTAGTCCACGTGTAGAAGCTAGAATTGTTTTTAAAAGCAGCGTGACGTAATGTTCTAGATCGAGTCGTCCGATGCGAGATCACCTCATATGACGTGCGAGGTCAGATGTTTTCAACTAGCCAATTAAAAGTTTTAACGCGGCCGCACCTCCTACGTAGATAGCATTCTACGTCGCTTTTTGTGTGTTCTGTCGCTGTCCTCTCAACATGTGTTTTTAGCGCGCTATGTCCCTTGTAATTTTATGTACTGCTCAGGCGGTTTCCGGAGTACTTGAATATCAAAGATGTGATATATTCGTACCTATGTGTAAGCCATGACCAAAAGATTCAGAACTATAAGCTGTCCAGCGATTGTGCCAACAAATAAAGACTTTGATATGATTGAATAGCGTCTTGTCAATCAGAAAAAGCTCCACGTCTTGTTTCACGCTCCGTCATGACTAACCCTGGATTATCCAAAACACTTCTATTCCACCGTTCTGATATACTTCGCTTCTTCATGAATTTACATTGATATATAAAAAACAGTTCCGTAACTGACTGACTCACTGACTGACCTACAACGCACAGACCAAACCGCTGTACCTTATGGGCTGAAATTTTGCATGGCGATTCTTCTTATAGTGTATGGGTGCACTAAGAAAGATTTTTGAAAAATTCTTCTTTGATTTTTTTAAAATAAAATTTTTAAGCTGTTTTTGTAACTTTTGGAACGAAGTTCTTTTACGCGGCTTAGAGTGAATGCGACGATGAATATATACTATTGATGTAATATATATATGTATATATATATATATTGTCTGAGCGCATGCGCTAGGCGGCGTCTGATATGACGTAGACAAAAATACTTCAGTAGTAGCCAAAACGTTGCTTTGTGTGGATGTCATTCCACGAGCGGGAAATTTCCCCATTTACTTTGTTTAAAATCATTTGATTAATAAAAACGTTGTTAATTACTAACAACTGGTCCGTCGTCAATGTTTATGGTCTACTCACATCTAAATAGTCTATCTTAAAAGACATATATATATATATATATATATATATATATATATATATATATATATATATATATATATATATATATATATATATATATATATATATATATATATATAAAACAGTTCCATAACTGACTCACTGACTGACATACAACGCACAGACCAAACCGCCGGACCTATAATAATTTCATCTATAATAATTAATTTTAAAGTAATAGTCAATATGTGAGACACATAACAGTAAAACAGCATTTCCAATACAAAACAGATTAATCTATGAAAATGCAGCAGCGATCAGCCTCATAATAACCCCAGTTATATATGTGGTACATTATAAAATATATAATAATTAACTTGATAGCAATGACACAGGCGGATGAGTTTCGCTCATCTGACAAGGTTTCTAACTGGAGATCCCATGGAATAACCAGACGCATATAATCGAATTTCCTATAAACGCGATGACTGGTGAATAATGACTTCAGGTGTACTCCCTTGTGGGTAAACTTACGATAGTGACCATCAGACAGACACACACAAACACTAATCTATATATACAAAACAGTTCCGTAACTGACTCACTGACTGACATACAACGCACAGACCAAACCGCTGGACCTAGAGGACTGAAATTTTGCATGGCGATTTTTCTTATAGTGTAGGGGTGCACTAAGAAATATTTTTGAAAAATTCTTCTTTGATTTTTTTAAAATAACATTTTTAAGCTGTTTTTGTAACTTTTGGAACGAAGTTCTTTTACGCGGCTTAGAGTGAATGCGACGATGAATATATACTATTGATGTAATATATATATGTATATATATATATATATATATATATATTGTCTGAGCGCATGCGCTAGGCGGCGTCTGATATGACGTAGACAAAAATACTTCAGTAGTAGCCAAAACGTTGCTTTGTGTGGATGTCATTCCACGAGCGGGAAATTTCCCCATTTACTTTGTTTAAAATCATTTGATTAATAAAAACGTTGTTAATTACTAACAACTGGTCCGTCGTCAATGTTTATGGTCTACTCACATCTAAATAGTCTATCTTAAAAGACATATATATATATATATATATAAAACAGTTCCATAACTGACTCACTGACTGACATACAACGCACAGACAAACCGCCGGACCTATAATAATTTCATCTATAATAATTAATTTTAAAGTAATAGTCAATATGTGAGACACATAACAGTAAAACAGCATTTCCAATACAAAACAGATTAATCTATGAAAATGCAGCAGCGATCAGCCTCATAATAACCCCAGTTATATATGTGGTACATTATAAAATATATATTAATTAACTTGATAGCAATGACACAGGCGGATGAGTTTCGCTCATCTGACAAGGTTTCTAACTGGAGATCCCATGGAATAACCAGACGCATATAATCGAATTTCCTATAAACGCGATGACTGGTGAATAATGACTTCAGGTGTACTCCCTTGTGGGTAAACTTACGATAGTGACCATCAGACAGACACACACAAACACTAATCTATATATACAAAACAGTTCCGTAACTGACTCACTGACTGACATACAACGCACAGACCAAACCGCCGGACCTATAGGGCTGAAATTTTGCATGGCGATTTTTCTTATAGTGTAGGAGTGCACTAAGAAAGATTTTTGAAAAATTCTTCTTATATTTTTTAAATTAAATTTTTAAGCTGTTTTTGTAACTTTTTTTTAAGTTTGCATTTAAAATAATAATTTGATGGGTGTAAAATTTATATCCCTAGAAAGATCATAAAAATTCCTTTAAAATGAGATCCTTTTCTAATCTTTACCTCCATTTTCTGATTTTTCGTGAATTTTTAAAGATTAAATTTTAGAATTTAATTTATTAAATGCTGATCACGTGATTTTTTTTCTGGTACTTTAAATAAATTTTTCGTTACGTGCATAACAACTAAATAGACAAAAAAAAATTTTTTTCTTGCTAATGCGGCAGACGATTGGACATTATCCAAAATATATTAAACTACAATAAAAGATATTATGTTCCTCAAACTGTACTATATTAACTGTACTATATTTTTTAGTATGTCCTATTGCATTTAATTTGAATATTTTCTTCTACATTATTTTGTCTATAAAAATATCCCTTACGATTTTTTTGTAAATATACTTTTTCGTTTTTTTTTTACATCAACTGTATACATTGATCGTGGTATTTAATATAAATATAAATATATATATATATATATATATATATATATATATATATATTGGCTTTAATTGCATACATTGACCGTTGTATTTAATTTGATTGCACTCCGTAGCGAAGTGCGGGTTTTCAGCTAATATATATATATATATATATATATATATATATATATAGACAACATGTGTCAAAATTTGTGTGCTAACCGTATGTATGCTGCAGGCTAACAATTACATATAAGGTGAATTTAAAATCAAAAAGAGATAAATTCACAGTGAATGAATCAACACTGGAAAAAACACAGGTGAATTAGCACCGAAAATAGAACTATATGTGAATTAACACCCAAAATTAAAACCATAGATGAATCAACGACCCAAAACTAGCATATTAAGTAATGAAACAGAAAAGATTTCCTATCTTCGCTTGCATATACAAATTCTATATTTATTGTTTGTTTGTTATGGATATATGCATAGCTCGCTAGTGAATATATATATATAAATATATATTATTAGATTTACCTTGCCAGAAAAATGACGGGGCCAGGTCTATCTATTAAACCCTTTTTCGGGACAATTTCTAGATAAGGCCCTTTTAAGAATTCGACACAGCAAGTATTGCTTTTTACTACGTGATAGGAACGTTTAAATTGAGCTTTAGTGAGGAAATTGGTACGGAACAAAAGAAACAAACCAGTGGGTTGGTAGGAACTATTGTTTTATTTTACTATTGTTTTAGATGTCCGGAGAGCTATTGTGAAATATTTTATTTTTATCAAAAGCACATGTTTGTTGGGACATATAAGGGATTATGGAAGTAAAGACAGGTGGCTGAAGAAAAATAGTTGCTTTGAGTGTTCATGCTGAAAGAGAGAATTTGTAATTAGTATAGAATCATGTTGTTTTTCAGTGATTACAAATCAAAAGAAAATGGCAGATTGATATCATCTTGTGCATGATATTATGTTTTCATCTAAAAAAACTTGTCATGCACACTTTAGCACACCCAGGATTTTTTCTTGGGGTGGGGGGGTCGCCGAGATGCACAGATAAAAATATTTATAATGCATAGGGGGGGGGGGCGAGATGAACGGAAAAAAATATTTATAATGCAAAATCAATATTCATAATGCAATTTCTATTTCTTTGGGGGGGCAGGGCCTTTGTTCCTCCCCCCCCCCTTGTGTGCGCCACTGAATGCACGAGACTTAATGTTTTGTTAAAAATTGTAGTTAAAAATTGTAAAACGGAATTGCGTTGCATTCACCCGTTTGCGCTGTAGGATGCCGTTTATTGGGAAAGTTTAATTATAACCACCCGGTAGAAATCGCACATAGATTTCCTTCACTGAACGTTTAGTGAAAAAAAATCCCTGTTACATTAGATATTCTGTGTAATTTATTATGAATCATGTAAATTTATCAACGTATGAATAGAGAGTTTTCTACATATTCCCGAAAACAACAAAAGCATTGAAATAAATGTCTCTAGCATCTTTATATAGAGTTATGAAATAACCGCATATGAAAAATGCTTGTAGTACGTTAAATAAAATTTCCAAAATTCATCAGCGTGTTATAAGAAATATAGGATTTCAAAATTCCAATTCGAGAGACTTCTAGTGTTTGTAAAATTCACTTTCTGGGAGCAAGAGATTTCTAATCACAGTAAAATTGGGCAAAGGAGCGTTGAAGGGTAAAATAATTGAGTTTTGTGACCAGGAAGTGAATTTCGGAACAGATAGTGTCAGATTGAATATTGATGAGGGTAGGTATAATATATGAAAACTGTCGTATTTCCTAGAGCACCGAGAGAAATATATTTAAGGAGGTCCAGGACACAAAATTGTTCAAATTTTCGAAAAAAAATTTCTTTTACGCTTAAAATGACGTTTAAATAATGTTTCTATCTTAATTAGAATAGGAGAAATAATTATTTTTTTTGCAACATTCTAATAGTAGCCAATCGTTGTTTAAACCTGTAAGTGCGTTTTACTTCATGATGGGTTTTTTCCCCCATTTCTCGTCTTTAAATTGTTATAAGTCAAGAACCGTTAAAGATAAAAGGTTGAAACTTAAAACATTTCTTTTTCAACTATTTTACTTTAATTTTGATTCAGAAAATTTGAGAAAATTATTTTTCTTTTGAAAATATGATCTTTTAAAAATAAGTTACATAATTGTTGTTTTTGATTTTTCATCTAAATATTTAAACTTTTTTTTAGAAGTTAATATTTTAAAAAATGGTGACTCAAAATTTAAACTTGTATATTTCTCTTTAATTAAATGAAAAAATTTGAAATTCGACAATTATTATTTCGAGTTATAACGATTTTAAAGTACCTCACTTTTATTAAAAATTTTAAATTTTAAATTTTTTTAAAACCTTTTAGAGAAGTTTTATGATGTGATTTTGTTTACAAATTATATGAATAACCATCATGAAAAAATTCAAAATTTTAACTCGATAAATAAAAAAAATTTTAAATGTATCCCGGACCCCCTTAAACGAGAGCTTACATATTTGACCTAGTGCACACTTATACATTATATATATACAGGGTGATTCTAAACTATGTAGATAATATAAGAGGGGTTACAAAACTCATCAAGATGAACAATATTTTCAATGGAAACTAAAGCCGCATTCTCCCCAGTCTGTCAGAAAAGTTCAGTGTCCAAGTTGAAAAAAAGTAGAATAGCCCCCTACCGTACCTATTTATTTTCAATAAGCGTTTTAAAAATAACCTATTTTTCTTATTACTGATTTTAGAGGTACATGGAAAGAACTTACTATGATTAATAATAATTTTCAAATTAAAAAAAAAACTAATGAGATATTTTAATACATAATGGATTTATATTATTATCCCGAGTCAATTCGTGCACAGAAAAATAGTACAATTGTAAGCATTTTTTACAGAAAATATTATAGCACTACTGCAATTTATAAAGAAAACAAAATAATAATGAACAATAATTGAAAAATATTAATAGATACTTGCTGCTTTATAAAAATATTAAAAATCTTTCTGAGAGTGATAGTTTTTGAAGCACGGCGTGACACACAATGGAAATTGGCATTCGGTACAATAGTACCTTGTTCCTTTCTTTCCTTCCCCAACAAGCATTTCAAAACGATCAAAATTGACAAGTAATGCCATCGATCGGCTCTAGAAACGACTACAATAAATTTACTCGTGATGCTTCGCCCGGACAAGGGGAAAAAATCTAGCCCGAGATAACTCTGGATAATAATTTGAATAAAAAATGTCGAACCCGAGTTAACACTTGATAGTAAGGTAGGGGGATAGACCAAATTATATGTTGCAGATTTCTATTCAGATCAGAGAAAGACCCCGCTACTAACCCCCGTAAACAGAACTCGTTTTCAGAGAAAATCTGGACAAGTATCGTTGATGATTGGCTGGTGGGACCGTATCACTTGCCAGAACGTCTCACAGGCGCAGCTTACCTTGACTTCATGGAACAAGTGTTTCCTGGTACCTTGCGAGCTCTTCTGTTCACCATGCAGAGGGACATGTGGTTTATGCATGGAGTCCCGCCACTCTTTAGCACCAAAGTCCGCAACTTCCTGAATGTCACATATTCTGGACGGTGGATTGGACGCGGGGGACCTGTGGCTTGGGCTCCACGCCCACCGGACCTAAATATATTTCACTCCTTTGGGGGACACGTGTAGTCATTGGTATTCACGAGGTATCTATGGACTCGGTGGAAAATCTCGTCAAGAGAATCGTTGTTGCAGCAGACAAGAATAACACGACACAAGCAGTGTATGTGAGGGTGGGACAGTCTTTCATTCGTGGGTGACAAATGTACTGGAAAACCCTTGGACTGTATTTTGCGCATCTATTTTTATTCTTTCTCTGATCTAAATGGGATTGTGCAACTCACAATTTGGTTTATTCCCAATTTTTTCTTGAGTGAGAAAAGTTCAACTTGGACACTGAACTTTACGCTTTTCGGACAGACTGAGGGGAATACGGCCCTAGGTTCCATTGAAAATATTGTTCGTCTTCATGGATACTATCGCCCCTCTTATTTTGTCGACATAGTTTGCGATCAACTTGTGCGTGGGTGTATATATATATATATATATATATATATATATAGCCCAGTGGCGTAGTGGTTAAAAGCGTCAAGCTGCATCCCACAGGTTCAGGTTTCGATCCTGCGACTGGGCAAGGTCGACTCAGCCTTTCATCCCTTCAGTGGGTCGATAAAATGAGGACCAAGCATGCTTGGGAACTAAACTCTGGGCGTCCCACGTCATGTTGACCACCTGACTGAGACATATGCTGTATGGCGCCCCAAGCTCCAGAACGCGGAGATGGGTACCGCCGGCCCTGGTCCACATCGGACTGTTGCGCCGTCAGTTTAGATTATATATATATATATATATATAGTGTAAGGGCACAAGCACGCAGAAGTGCTGCGACATGGCATGGACTATACGTGGCATCGACTCGACTAATGTCTGAAGTTATCCTGGAGGCAATTCACACCATGAATCCTGCACGGCTGTCTATAAATCATAGGAGCGCGAGGGGGTGGAGATCTCTTCTGAAAAGCACGTTGCAAGGCATCCCAGAAATGCTCAGTAATGTTCATGTCTTGGGATTTAGGTGACCAATGGAAGTGTATAAATTCAGAAGAGCGATCATGGAACTATTCGGTAGCGACCTTCGACGTTTGGGTTATCGCATTGTCCTTCTGGAATTGTCCAAGTCCGTCGGAATGCAGAATGGACATGAATGGGTGTAGATTATCGTATAGGATGATTATGTATCCGTAATCTCTCAGAGTCGTCTCTAGACACATCAGGAGTCCCATATCATACCAATTGCACACGCTCCATATCATCACAGAGAAAGGAGTTGGTTACATTAAAGATGTGGGTACCTCTTGGCGTGGTTTGGCAAAGTTTTCAAAATTCGCCAAAATCCCACTAAAAGAATACCCAGTTGGCTTTAGGTAATTGAAATCCTAAATGATATCCTTTCCTTGTAACTGAAACTAAAGAACAGGATATTGTAATGCAAATAATAAAACGAAAACAAGCACTTATAGTAAAATCTCACCTGTTGAAGGTTCAATTTCGGCTAGCAATAATAAACTCTTGGCGTTTATGTAAACGAAGAAACATCTGTTAAATAAAAACCTGTTATCCATTGGTAAGACTAACTGCAGAATATATAACTTAATAACGTGTTTGGCGTATTTATCGCCCACGTTAAAAGGGGTACCGAATTCTTTGCAAAAGCCTAATTGAAGAATTACCTAATTCTTTACATGAGCCTAATTTTAGTGTGATATTTGCAAATTTCGAAAATTTCGCCAAACTAAACCAAAGGATACCCATTTCTGAACATCAACCAATAATTTATATTATTTTTCAATTCCTACTATTAGTTCACACTCTCTCTATATATATCTTGTTCAAATTTTCAATCGTTAATAAAAGTACTTTTTATTCATCCACTCAAGTTCCAATACATTTTTTTAAACTTGTAGTGGATGACACTTGATGTTAATGCAGTTTATTCAAATATTAATTCATTAATTAAATTTAATTAATCAATTTTAGTTTTAGACCATATATATCTTGCTCAAATTTTCAATCGTTAATAAAAGTACTTTTTATTCATCAACTCAAGTTCAAATACATTTTTTTAAACTTGTAGTGGATGACACTTGATGTTAATACATTTTTTTCAAATATTAATTCATTAATTAAATTTAATTAATCAATTTTAGTTTTATACCTAGAGCGTCTCTTGCTCTTGAATAGTAATTTCCCTCTTGTTACTGTTTAAAGGGTAGCACTGCCGTATCGCAGGCTTCTCCCGTCCTGTAAGTTGCGAGATCGAATCCCCAACCTGACAAACTTTTTCTCTCTCTTTCTCCCCCCCCCCTCCTAATCTCGCACAGTAGGCAAGGTTCTGGCAGGTAATCCTTTTTTTTTCAATTCCTACTATTAGTTCACACTCAAATTTTTCTTGGTTGACCTAAGTAGGAATTGACTTTAAATTTTTTTTTATATATTACTTGTTATCCTCTGTATTTGTTTACTATTTATTTTTTTATTCAATTAAATTTCTCCTGACTATAAATCCATGGAAACATATAAATTTCATCCTCGATGTTGCACATATTTAAAAAAATAAACGAAAATCGCCTATGGCTAGAGGGTTCTAAAGATTTACTCTCGCTTAAATATTTTTTTACAAACGAGGAAAGAAAAAAAAACAATATTTGTCGAATTAAAATTATTTCTACAGAGAAAGAGGTAATTTTTCTTTCGTCGGCGTTAAGACGTTGGATAAATTATGATATTCATTAACTGGGAGTCAAAATTTATATTTGATCGCGAAAAAGTAATTTAGGATCTACTGAAAAAATTTATCCTTTTTTTTATTTTCTCAGATTTCAGCCGACTGTTGGTGTGTCTAAAAGACAAAAGGGGAAAAAGGGAAAATCCGGAGGTCGACGTTAGACTTGAAAAAGACCCATATAGCGGTATATATATATTTTAAAGACCCCATACTATGGGGGAAAAATAAGTAAATGAGTCAAGATAATACATACAAAGAGACTTTCTTTATCATAATATCTTTAACAGAACTTTAATAGAAGGGTTTTTCTAAAATGGATATTTGCCTAATATTAATAACTCCCATTTTTATTTTTCATGCACGAAACATGAAGAAAAAGTGCACTATAAATGGGCTAAAGCTTAAGATTTTTCAATTTATATACATATGACGATAAATTCAGTCTTTACAACGCTTATTTGGGGGCATCAGAAAATCTCTTTTATTCGTCGTCTGAGCTAAGTGGTAGCCTAGTAGCAGCGCGTTGGGCTTCAGTTGATTGGGAGTGCTCAGTTCCAATCGAGACGAACGCTGTTCAATACCTTCCTTTCTAGGCCGGATACGGGCAAGCTAAATCCGTGGCCCGAAAAGCCCCTCTAAGAGGTCAAACAGAGTGGGAAAAGGTATGAGCCCCCTAGATGACGCCACTAGGGGGTTCTCGGTCAAAATGGAGGTGGTAACAAAGGTAAGTGTAGGCTCAGCTATACGCTGCCCCCATTGAAATTAATCAACGATTCTCGTGGTTTAAGAGCGAATCTCTTCATGGGCAAGTGCCCATGAAGAGATCGGAAAACAACACTTCGTTTCAGCCTTTTTGGGGTATCGCCACAATTTTGTGAAAAAGAAATCTATCCTGTTTTTGTGTTATCAGCAAAATCGTTTTTTTTTTCACGTTTGAATGCTAATTGTAAAACGAATTGTATCCGATCAGAAATGGAAAAATCTAGGCTTTCAAAATTCCGTATCATATCAACCTCAATTGAAAGTATCACTCATATATATATATATAGGATTCTCGATCGATCCTCCCCCGAATCATCGTTTTCCAGTCTAGGTCGTTTACTTCATCCAATCCCGATGATAATATTTCTTTGTTTATACTTGAGCATCTATAGTTTTCCCGCATTTATCGTTCAATGCAACAATAGATTCCTTTAAACTCTATGCATCGAATTTCCGCTTTATATATATATATATATATATATATATATATATATATATATATATATATATATATATATATATATATATATATATATATATATATATATATATATATATATATATTGTGAGACTTGATGAGAAACCCCTAGACGCCTACATCCCTCTCCGACACGCGTCGCCAGAGGAGAAACATCAGTGACGTAGATGATGACGTCACACGTTGCGAAACGCGAGAAGAGAACCTGGATTAGATTCGAAGAGGAGCCCTCGACTGTTGGTGCGTAAATGATGATGTTTACGAAGTGTTATGTTCTTTAAATGTTTACGTGTAATTGTCCTTAATGTCTTATTAAACGCGTGTTTGTCAAGTTCGGCACTTCATTGGAAGTTTCAAGCAGTGTGGTTCTTTACAATATATATATATATATATAAATAAATAATATATATATATATATATATATATATATATATATATATATATATATATATATATATATATATATATATATATATATATATATATATACAAAAAAAATTGCATAGTTTGAATTTTTTTGTGACCCGCCAAAAATGATCTTGCGAACCACCAGTGGGTCGAGACCCACACTTTGTGAACCTTTGCTCTAAAATCTGAGAATTTTTTTCTGTCTCTTCATTTCAGTCGGAAAAAGCGTTTTTCACGAATTACTCCCTCTCCTAATTTGATTTTCAAGCGTGTCAAAATTGAACCCCCTGAGAAACTTTTGAACACCAAATGATGGATGCAATCATCTGCCAGAAACCCTTCCAAAATGAAATTACGAGACGAAAAAATACAAAATGTTACTCATACCCAACATGTACTCAAATGCTTAGACGGGAGAAATGAGAGTAGGTAAATATAGAGGTCAAAATTAGTCTTTGAGCAGAACATTCGTTTTAATTAGCCAAGGAATAGCTAAAATTGACTATAATGTACTTACTTAGCTAACCAAATCAAGGTAGAAATATTTCCCTTACTGACATAAAAACATACTGTGGGAGGACGGATACAGAAAAAAAATGATCTTGTATTAAATCTTGTATTGTATTAGATCTTGTATTAAGTATTGTAATTTTGTGAGTTAGACAAGAAATTAATTCATTCTAGATTATGGATACCATCTTAAATTATTTTTTTTTATAATAAAACAAATTTGAAATATTTTCTGCTAACGGATCTGTTCTGCTAAAAAATCTTGTACCAGAAAGGTAACGAATGCTGAGAAATACCTTTGGGTTTTAATTTGAAATTTCGATTAAAAAAAGTACTAAATCGACATGTCCAATTACTCCTAGGTTCCACCATTCCTTCGAAAGTTCATAAAGAACATAACCGCTGGCAATAACACCGCCAACAACAACAAAAAAACGCCCAAAGCTCTGCATAACGACAGCACTTTGAGAGGGTCTATATCAGACTGAAGTTGACGCTGGAAAAAAACATCTAATCATTGTTATACAACAACGGCTTCCCCGAAAATGAATTAAGGGGGGGCTCACAACCTTTAAAACTTCAAAAAATCGATTTTTTGTATTTGCTATATTTTGATTTTTGGGACATTTTTGAACAATATGCAAAAAACCTCATAAAAAAATTTGCATTATTTCTCGAGTTATGAGAGTTTATGTAAAGCTCACTCTGTTGCCAAAGCCATGTTATTCCAACTTTAACATCAGTTTTCTCAAATATGTGAATTTTTGGATTGCGCGCGGATTTGGTTACTCCCAAACTATGTGTGCTAGAAACACAAAATTTTTATCAGATTTGTATTATAAGCTTCTTTACACACTAAATCCAGAAAAGTTTAAAAAAAATTGTAACAAAATTTTTTACACTTGAAAATGTTTTAAAAATTGCTAAATTTTATTTATTTTTTAATTTTATGTAAATTTTTCAATTTAAACTATATTTTTTGTATATTTTTTGGTTTTACATTAAACTTGAGTGTATTATTAATTTAATTTGACCAAAAAATAGTTTCTGTATGCATATTTCTTAATTTTATGATGCGCGAAACATCCAATGATTTTTTTCCCTTTTTAGTAATGTGTACATTTAAAAATAAAATCTAAAAAATTATTTATGGCTTTACAAGTTCTATTTTTGTATAAAATATAACTGAAGACTTGTAATTTTGATATAAAAAAATTATATATATATATTAATATTATTGGAGTTTCAGTAGCTCGAATTTGATCATGTTTACGGTCATTTCCCAGTAGTCAAAGGTTGTGTGCCTCCTTAACAGTATTGCAGATGTTATTTCATTGATATTCGACAATGTGAATGGTGTAAGATGCGATATTCTTCAACCATTATTGTTACCTGAAATACGTTTTATAAACCGCGTAAGCACATTGTTAAAATTTTTACCGTGAGTTTTATTAACTCGCTTTCTTGTGTGTGCGTTTGTGTGTTTGCCCGTTACAAATCTTGCAATCGATTTTTAACTAACTTCTCGACTAGCTAGACATTTGAAACTTTTAGAATAGCTCAGAACACGATGACAATGCATTATTTTAATACTTTTAGCCGTCTTTAAGCAGGATTGAATTCATTTTAAGTTAATTTTGTTTTTAAGAATGGTGCAGCCATCTATCGGCCGGGACGGGAATGAAAAGTTAAACACAAGTTAACTTCTCGAACTAAAGGATTAATTACGCATTTGATACCACTTTATTACACATTTGCTCTTTTTCTTTCATGTTAATGGGATAATTCATGAAAAAAATTTTAAAAAAGTATTTATTAATACATAGAATTGTCAAGTTTATATGATTCAACGGAAAATTTAAAAACATGGTATATAAAAAGTTCTTTTTATCTTGTAATTATTAGTTTTATGAAACTACTTTCGGCTGTAAGCGTTGTATCTTTGACTCAAACACTATACCATTTTTTGAATCCTAGACATAATATAAGCGTCCACCTATGAAGGTAATGGATGGCCACAGGTAATTGATGGGGAATACGGCAAGCCAGTTTTTTCATTCAAACATTTTACACGCCACACAGGTTTACATCGTAGATATTCTCTACCGATGTTAATCTGTAGTGAATATTTTCTCAGGTATTTTTCTTACCAATGATTAGGTAGTTAATATTTTCTAATTCTATATTCTGCTTAAAAAGGTAAATATTAAAGGACAGTTATGAAACAGAGGATAATGAGAGATACACAATGAATGAGAAACCAAGGGTGAGACTGGAAAACAGACTTATAGGATGAGAGAGACTGACAGACGGAAAGAGAATGGCGGAGAAACAGATGCAGAGAGAGAATGACGAAGAAACATATACATAGAGAAAATGACGAAGAAACAGATACAGAGAGAAAAAGAGACAGAACAACTGACAGCAAGACAGACAAACACAGATACTGACGGGAAGAGCAAGACAGACTGACATGAAGAACGACATTGAAAAGTAAGACGAAGAGAATGATAGAGAAAGGATCAGAAAAATATGGACACAAGGTGGGAAAGAGATAGAGAGATAGACACTTAAAACGAGATACTGAAAACAGGAGATACTTGCAAGCTCGATATAGAGACAGAGTCTAAGAGAGAGACCCTTGTAGTGAAGGAAATAGATAGGCAGACGCAGAAAAGGAGAGACTGACAGAGAGACAGACCATAGCAAGATAGACAAAGAGAGAGAAAAACCCCACAGAGTGACAGAGACTGACTTCTGATACACAAAATAACAGACAGGCAGGAACACAGAAGCAAATGACAGAGGTACACTCATAGATACTCAGTGACAGGTTGATAAAGAGAGAAGTGCTTGTTTAGTTAGAGAAATAAGCCAGCCAATTGTGCCTGTAGGGAATATAGGTTGCCACCTTTTCAAAAATTTATTAAAGGGGAAAAACTCCCCACCATGTTTTGCGGCATTTGTCTCTGAAAACTACACGTGAGATGTTCCGGTAACCATAGTGACAGCAGTCTGAATACCACTGTATTACATTGATAAAAATAAGCTTATATAAAAAATTTACCAGCTACAAGATTTCTGAAATCAATCTCACAAATCGTATGAAAAGGCACTAAAATTCTTCTTTTATTTACAATATCAACAATACATATTTTTTCGATCAGCCCCGCCGAGATAATGTACTTTTATTATATGAGTTCTTATAATGACTCCTTTTTTTTCTAAAGGAATCCTTTATAAACTGAGAAATGAAGTAATATAAGATGTAGAAGGAGGAAAACAAAATCTTTCGCAACACAACTCTATTCAGCAAGGTCTTCCGATAAAAGAAAATAACGTATCCAAAGCGAAGAAACCTTACTAGTCACTCGCCTTTTTCGTCGTCTATGGGGGAATGTAATGGCAAACGGGTAAACAGAGGAAAAACGTAATTTTCCCGATTCAAAAGGAGGAAAAAGCCGCTGCCAATCCTATTGCTTCGGACTGGGGGAAAAATATTTACGGCTTGTAAGTAAAATGGCTATTGAAATACATGGAGTTTTATATGCCGAACGCTTTTAATGGAATAATTACAAGATAAAAAGAACTTTTTTATATACCATGTTTTTAAATTTTCTGTTGAATAATATAAACTTGACAATTCTATGTATTAATAAATACTTTTTAAAATGTTTTGATGAATTATTACATCAACTTGAAGGAAAATGAAGTTAATTGGAAGTTAACTTGCGTTTACCTTTTCGTTCCCGTCCCGGTCGATGGATAGCTGTACCAATCTACAAAACAAAATTAACTGAAAAAGAATTCAAATCTGCTTAAAAATGGCTAATAGTAGCATTTCCTTGGGTCTAAGTCGGTTAGCTATTTCTTCGTTGTGTATTGAATATAATCTATTGTAGAAGTTAGTTCTGAGAACTTTAAAGTGTTGCCAAATGGGTTCGATACTCAGAAATAATTTCGAGCCAGCAAATTATTCTAGATGGTTGGAGCTAGAATAGTTGGAAATTAGCTTTTAGCTGCTCATATTTCACCGGGTGTTGTTGTTGTTGTTTTCAATCCCCTTGGAGTAGGAAAGCCTACACCAAGTCCAAAGGACCTAGGTTCTCGAATCCTAGGTCCTTCGCGAAGGGTAGTAAGCAGCTTCACTTTAACCCATTTAGGACCGCTCCATGTTTCATTTATTGGAAATGCACCAAACACTTTTTTAACACTTTTTAGAGCATTAATTACACAAATAAGTTGTTTCCAGAAAATTAAATTTATTTTTTCGAGAGTTACAAAATGTTGCGTTTTTGCAACATCAGTCCAAAGCGGTATAAAAATTTTAAAAATATAAAAATTTAAAATAATAAAATTTTTTCAAAAAAATTTAAAATCTTTGAAACATTTCGCTTGAAGAGGTACATTACACTTATTACATACAATAATTGTTTAACTTTTGCATTATTTACATCTTTTTTGTTTATTTTCACTATTTTTAGTAATAATATGGCCCATACGGTCTTTCCGAGTTTTGTTGAGAATTAGATTTTGAATTGAAGATAGTCTTCCAATATGTGAAGTTTCAGGTAAAACAGAATTCATCTGCATTTCTTCAAGCCTTTTTATCAAAGATATGGCTCGCTCAAAGATATAGATCTCTGAAAATCTAATAAACTTATTTTAGAATTCATTACATCCATGTTGAGTCTCCATTTTTCCCATACAATATGCTCCTTTCTCTTACTATCTTGATTACTTTTACATTTATTAGAAAAAAATGTCGATTTCACCTACAATGTCTTTACGGGATTCGACATTTTCACATAAAATATTCTCATCAATAGCTTCTTCATCCGTCAAATCATCCGGATCTGGAGGGATAATGACGAATTATGGTTCCTCATTAGCTTCTGTTCAGGACGATTCTGATATATCATCATCATCTAGCCCATGAAAATACTCCAATGTCTCTTCCAATGTCAAAAATCGCTTTTTTCTAGAGACAAGCTTTTCCGAAATGCAAACAATACCAATTTACTGAATAAAAAAAATAGGCGACACTAATAAAACACATTGGAAATAAGTAATACACATTGGACTGATGTTGCGTTTTCGCAACATTTTTAAAAATATGAATTGAAAAACATAAAAACAAAAATTATGATTTACCTGTTGAAGCCATTTTGTTCTTTATTCTCTAGTAAACTCGGAACAAGCATCAAATCGGAAATTTAACATGTGCTGCTATCTAAGGTTATTATTTGAAATTAGTCATTTTTTTTCATTTCAAAACACAAGAAAAAAACAATTTTTTGCAAGTGCTAAAAGCGGGCAAATGTGGAAACAAAAAAAATTACTATGATCAATTGAAGTATAGAGAATAAAATAAAAATGTTACTTCAGACGTACAAAGCTTAAAACATGCCTTTAAAAATACAGAAATTAATGTTGCGTTTTCGCAACGCCAGTCTTAAATGGGTTAAGGCGAGGTACCACTAGGGCTGAAGTCTGACTTGACCTCGAAGGACATCGGTCAAGAAATTATTAACTGAGTCAAGTGACGAGACCGGAACACTTGAACCCGCACCTGCAGAGGTAAATTTTTTGAGAACTTGGAGGACATTGTAGACACGACCTATTTTACGTGCAGGGTGATCGTAAACTGTGTCGACAATATAAGAGGGGTTACAAAACTTATCAAGACCAACTATATTTTCAATGGAAACTAAAGCCGCATTCCCCCCAGTCTGTCAGAAAAGTTCAGTGTCCAAGTTGAACTGTCATAACTGGAAAAAAAGTAGAATAGCCCCCTACCTTTCCTATTTATTTTCAATAAGCGTTTTAAAAATAACCTAATTTTTTTATTACTGATTTTAGAGGTACATGGAAAGAACTTACTATGATTAATAATAATTTTCAAATTAAAAAAAAACTAATGAGATATTTTAATACATAATGGGTTTATATTATTATCCCGAATTAATTCGTGCACAGAAAAATAACTCCAGAAAGCGGAGATGGGTACCGCCGGCCCTGGTCCACATCGGACTCTTGCGCCGTGAGTTTAGATTATATATATATGTATATATATATATATAGTGTAAGGGCACAAGCACGCAGAAGTGCTGCAACATGGTATGGACTATACGTGGCATAGACTCGACTAATGTCTGAATGTATTCTGGAGGCAATTCACACCATGAATCCTGCACGGCTGTCTATAAATAATAGGAGTGGGAGGGGGTGAGTATCACTTCTGAAAAGAACGTTGCAAGGCATCCCAGAAATGCTCAGTAATGTTCATGTATTGGGATTTAGGTGGCCAGTGGAAGTGTATAAAGTCAGAAGAGTTATCCTGTAACTATTCAGTAGCGACCTTCGACGTTTGGGTTATCGCATTGTCCTTCTGGAATTGTCCAAGTCCGTCGGAATTCAGAATGGACATGAATGGGTGTAGATGATCGTATAGGAGGATTATGTACCCGTCAGCTCTCAGAGTCAATTTTTTGAGAACTTGGAGGACATTGTAGACACGACCTATTTTACGTGCCCCGGTCACCATTAATGAACACGGCGATGGATTTTCAGCTACGAGCTCGAACCAGGGACGTTAAGATGACTGGCCCGCTACTCTAACTAACTGGGACACCGTGCCCCCCGGGTGTTCATTTCCCTTTCAAGAATATGTAACTTACCTTTGTGCATTCTGAATCAAGTGAACAAAGAATGTCTCGGCAAAATGGGAGTAAAATTTTAACTATATTCCATAGTCACCTTTTGTAATGTTTGGGACCTGTCTATGAGTCTGACGAAAATAAATTCATGCCGCTGTTACATGGAGACAAAAACATCGTCTGACGAAACTCTACATTAAATTTCAACGATATCGATATTAGAATGAGTAATGCTGTCCAAAACGGAAAAGTTAAATATTCTGTGAAATAAAAATGGAAAATTTTTATAACACATGTCTTTTAATCCTGAAATAAATTTAATTGTAAAAGAATTGAAGAGCTAAGATAAAATTAAGAGTTCCAGTTTATCAAATTAAAAATAATTCATTGCATTTTTCACATCCTTTCAATTTTTTAAGAATTAGTAATATCCAAACTGTATATATATATATATATATATATATATATATATATATATATATATATACATAAATACGAGAATCGAGAAAATACGAAAAATTAAAAGAGTTCTGAATTTACCAAATTAAAAATCTTTTCACAGCAGTTCTCATCTTTTTAGTATTTTTTTAAGATTGAGTAATATTGTCAAAATTTAAAAGAGAAGTATTTTGTGAAATGAAATAGAAAAAAAATATAACATAAATAATATAATTTTCAAACAATTAACTTTATTCAAATAATACAAAGACTACAAAAATGTTAAAAGAATTCCAAATTTATAATATAAAAAAATCACTTCAATTTCCATCCTTTAAATAAAAATAAAATTATGTGTGTGTTAAGAAATGCATTTAATAGCATAATTTGTAAGTATGGGATTAATTTCTTTCAAACAATTCACCAGTAAATTAAATAAATAAATAAATACGAGGGTTGTAAATAAAGTAGTGGCAACGTCGCCCCAAAAAGTCGTAGAACATTGGCCATGCTCAAACAGGATATCGGAGGAGTGAGGTAGAGCTGTAGTCGATGTGTAGAGTACATAAAACCGTAGATCCGTACAAGGAGTAGTTGCTGGGTGACGTTGAAGTGGACTGTGTAGTGTCTACCGCTCTAAATCATATTTACAAAAGCAATCAGCGGTCGGGGATTAAACTCAAAGTAGCCCGTGGCTACAGCACCTTCTGCACCCGGGAGTTGTTCGAACACCCTCTGTATTCCCCTGACACGACCTCCTTCCTAAATTAAAGGAACCCCGTAGAGGCATCATATTTTCCGAGACGTGCCGTCCGTGATCCGATCATTAGGGCGTTCCGTCGCTGACATCAAGACACAACACCTTGCCAACGGCATCCTACGGCTTCCTGACACTTGGCAAAAGGTACATGACTTTGCTGGTGATTATATTGAAGGAATGTAATGTAATAGTAAATGTTTTTTTTAAATGTAGTTTGTACGAACATTTAGAATAATTTTCTGGGTATGTTGCCATTACTTTATTTACAACCATCGTATTTTATATATATATATATATATATATATATATATATATATATATATATATATATATATATATATATATATATATATATATATATATATATGTTTGTGTGTGTGTGTGAGTGTGTGTGAAGTGAAGAAGCCGAATTCCACTTCTGACACCACGCTGTGTGAAAAGAAGAAGGCAAACACCTCCGAGTGTGAAGCAAGCAGACGTTGCCGGGCACTCGCATAAAATGCCAGCAGTTCGATTAGCAAACGGGAGGTCGCTCACTCGCTCGTAGAAGAGATGAGCTACCTCCCGAAGTGACCCGATCCTCTGAAGTGACCTTGAATTCTCGTGAAGGAGACAAACGTGCAGTGGAAAGCAGGGCGATAAGCAGCAGACTCAAGTGCTGTGGAACCGACTATCTAGTTTTTATAGCAAGTTTCTTCATCTGTATATACTGCATCATATCATCGTTCTTTTAATAAATTAGTTTTTATCGTTTTTAAGTAAGACGTGTGATTTCCGAACCAATCACACCCACATCCTGGGGGCTCGACCGATCGCTTCGGACAACCACATCCTGGTGGCTCGAAGCCGGTGACATCCTGAGGAAATCTAGATGTACTGTGCCATTTTTTTCATTCAAAATGAGTATTCTAAATAACTTGAAGAAAGAGGATTTAAAACTTATTGCCGAAGAACTCAGACAGACTGTACCAGAGAAAGCTAAAATTGTGGATATTAAGAAATTGATTGAAAATTGTGACGTGTTTAAAACGGAAAAAGGGTTTGTATGTGCTGTTGTCAAATCGGTCGTAGAGGATCGCATGACTCTATCAGCTAATGAACAATTTGGATTGGAGATTGAAAAATTTAAATTTGTCCAACTCGAGAAGGAAATTGAGCTAGAAAAGATAAAAAACAATCATTGCCTCGTGAACAAACTAACGCGCCATTTACTGTTGAGACTGTAATAAAAAGTGTGAAAACACTAACAATCTCTGTTCTTGAGAAAGCCGGGGCATTGCATTTGTTTTTTGCTTCTTTAGAGAAAGCATTCGCCACGAAAGAATTTCCTATAGGCTTAAGAGCTGAAGTATTAATTAACTTGCTAGGTGTAAAAGCTGATAATTCTTTAACATATGCAACCGAGGAGGAATTGTCAGATTATGAAAAAAAGGAGTTGTTTTTAGCCGAATTTCCACCGACACCTAGAGAGTGTTGGAGTAATTTTAAAAATGTTCAACGCTTATCTAATGAATCACACGTGCAATATGCATCGCGACTGACTGCAACATTTGATTACTATTGTCAAATTAAGGAAATCAAAAATGATTTTAGAAAATTGTGTGATTTAATTGTTGCCGATAAGTTGTATAAAACATTGGATTCCAAAACTAAGAATGAATAGGTGTTCGTGAGGGTAATTCGTGGTTTAGACCATGTCACTTAGGCCGAGAATGTGACTTATTTTTTTCATCACGACGTAAATCATTGTCTGAGGTAAACCATCCTGGATTGTATACTAATAAGGCGATTGTAGCATGTTCTCAAAACCGCCTATCAAAATGAATCATTTCGGCGTAACCGATATCAGAATACTCAACCAGAAAGAATTTGTTATGTGTGTGGATGGAAAGGAGAAAACTTTCAATTTGCTAGCACCTGCCCAAAACGGTACGAAATGTGGAAACATAACGACACGGAAAATGAGTTCGTGGTATCTGAATCAAAACAACAACAAAAAATGTGATGCGTAGTGAATTTGAATTCACTGATATTCTCGTGGATGAGAAAAAAAAATTCTCTAAGATTCTGGAAGTGAGCTAATAATTGTAAATAAATCCCTTTTTCCACGAAAAACCCCATCGGGCACTTTACTAATGAAAGATTGCTGAGACTGCAACTTTTTCTTTTGCTTTTTACAACGATTGCAAACCAGTTGAAATTCCAGCTGTAGTCAGCAATCAGTTACAAATGCAGGGAATCTTCCCTCCGAATTGTTTGAAGTTTCGGAAGGAAAATGAATTGGCAGACGGCCAGGGTGAACAGACTATTGTTTTCTCTTTTCGGATTCAGAGTGAACTTTCATTTTGTTCGGCAGTTATTGACAGCGCATCACTGAAAGTTGATCATAAATTTGATAGTTGTGCACGAGATCAGGTTTCTCAGTTAGCGGAAGGTCATGCACTAATTAAACTATCAGCGTAGAAAGTCTGATTAGCGTTTGAATGCTGTGCTGAAAGATAACATTCCAATATCACAAATGTCGCGAAGATTGCGTTTCGCTGAGCAAAAAATTGGTGATAAACGAATAGACGACCTTGCTGCAAGTTCGTTCCTGACGCGCAGAGAAACATCAACAGCCCCGTCAGCAAATCCACCAACATGGCGAAACTAAAAATCCTCGATGTAGAATTTCTGCCCCCATGATTCAAGAAAATGAGACGATTCGTGGACAGACCAGAGCGAACATCTTCAGAGTACAAAAGGACTATCGACGCCAATACAAGCGCCGTTGGAAAAATGCTCCACTCTACGACATCAATGACTCAGCTACAACAGAGAGAACCCAGTTAGGAGGAAGTCTGAGGCTAACACCCAAGTTCTTAGGACCTTACAAAGTGGTCTGACAGAGTTGCAACCTCAGATCAATGCTTGCCAAAGTTTTTTTAATTCTTTCTTTTTTAGTATTTCTTTCTTTTTCTTTAGTTGTCTGTTTCAGTTTTTGAGGGGCCTCATACGTCGATGGCCAAGTGCCGTGGGAAGTGAAGAAGCCGAATCCCACTTCTGACACCACGCTGTGCGATTAGAAGAAGGCGAACACCTTCGAATGTGTCGGAAGCAGACGTTCGCGGGCACTCGTATAAAATGCCGGCAGTTCGATTGGCTCTCAGTCGAGTCGCTCACTCGCCCGTAGAAGAGATGACAGCTCGGTCGTGCTAACGGAGTAGAAGAACGAAGTGATCTTGAGTTCTCGTGAAGGAGACACACGTGCAGTGGAAAGGAAGGGCGCGCGTCGATAAGCAGCAGAGTCAAGTGCTGTGGAGCCGACTATCTATTTTTTATCGCAAGTTTCTTCATCTATTCATACTGCATCATATCATCGTTCGTTTCATAAATGAGTTTTTATCGTTTTTAAGTAAGACGTGTGATTTCCGAACCAATCACACCCACCCACACATACACACACACACACACACACACACACACACACACACACACACACACACATATATATATATATATATATATATATATATATATATATATATATATATATAATAACGTATGAAATATTACATTACTGATAAATTAACCTTCAAAGACATAAAAGCTTTGGAAAAATCAACCAATTGCTAGAAAATTAGAAGAATTCCATATTTACTAAATTAAAAAATTATTTACATCAATTTCCATCCTTCATGTTTTTAAATTTTTTTTCCTGTTAGGAAATGCTTTTAATAGCGGTATTTCAACTTAAAGGATATTTTATTATCAGGAACAGCACCACTAAAAAGCTACAGGAAATACACTGCTGGCCACCCAAATTGCAACACCAAGAAAGACAAGAGATATCACAACAAAATTTATTTTGCAGATAACATGTTGACCAAGTATCAAATGATTAAATTTGTAGACTTCTGTGAAGTGTGGTTCCTGACAAAATCAGTAGCCAGAGTAGCCGCCATTGTTGGAGATCACCGCTGCCACACGCCTCGGCATTGATTCAAAGAGACTTTGGATGAGTTCTTGGGGTACAGCACACCAAGCACCTTCCACACGTTGCCACAGTTGATCTGCTGTGGCAGCTGGGGATGGAATCTGGGTAAATCGTAGAGCAACCATGGACCACATGTTTTCTATCGGCGAAAGATACGGAGAGCGAGGCGGCCAGGGAAGCAATTCAATCTGGCGATTGACGAAGAACCGTTGGACAATGCGTGCCACGTGTGGTCGCGCATTATCCTGTTGAAATATGGCTGTGGGCAAGCACTGAAGGTAAGGAAGGACAACTGGCTCCAAACCTCAGAGATGTAGCGCTGGCTGTTTAAAGTACCGACAATGGGTACTAGAGGTGTGCGAGAGTGATATCCAATACCGCCCCATACCATAATACCCGGTGCAGGACCAGTGTGGCGGTGCATAACGCAGCTGTTCAGCATCCTCTCTTCACGGTGTCTCCAGACTCGAATGCGACCATCGTGGTGTTGCAGACAGAAGCGTGACTCGTCAGTTAAGACAATTTCATTCCATTCTGCCGTCCACATCCTTCTGTCATCGCACCATTGGCGGCGGAGACGTCTGTGGTTCTGCGTCAAGAGTAGACAAAGCAATGGACGTCTTGCGGACAGACCACTCTGCTGTAAACGGCGTCGAATGGTACGCGCAGACACTGGATGATGCGTTACAGACTGCATGTGCTGTGCTATGGTTCGTGATGTGACTGAGCGATTCGTCACTGCCATGCGCACAATTTGCCTGTCGTCACGTGAAGTAGTGCGCTGAGGTGGATGCGATCGAACACGCCGGTCCGTCGTACCCTCCTGCATCCAACGATCAAATATTCGCATTACAGTTGTTTGGTTTCGTCCAACACGACTACCGATTTCCCTGAAAGATAATCCACAATCTCGGTAGGCCACTATCCTTCCTCTGTCGAACTCGGATACTTGATCAAAAGATGATCGCTGTTTTCGACGAGGCATAATTGATCGTTTTTTTGAAAAAAACCACAAGAAAAACACAATTGCCGAACTTGAAATCGTCGAATTCTCCAAGCCTTAAATAGCGATTTGAAGTGGCGCCACAGGCGCGCGTGATATGCGTCTGCGCTGAAATTCTAATCATTTGCATATCTCACCTCCGCTAATGCATGTTGTAAATTTAATGTTATTTGCATGTTTCCTTCAGGGTGTTGCATTTACAGTGGCCAGCAGTGTAGTTTTATAAATACACAGTCAACATTTTGCTAAATGTAGCCCCATTTTCTATTTTCAATCCTACTTCCGTCTTTTCACTGATCACTGAAGTTTTATATATTTCTATGTCATCCTACAGTAGATGGCCCTGTCCACGTACTGTAGTTTCCACTACACTTCCTGAAGTTTTACAAAATACCATCAAAGTATTTTCTTGGCAATCCATTTACAAAACAGAGTTCATTAGAATGTACTCCATTTTATTACACCCTAAAAAAGAAAATCACTGAAATTTCAGGAAATGTCAAAATCCTTTATTACATCGCTATATCAGTTATTACATCCCGAAAAATGAGATCGTAGATCATATTTTATATATATATATATATATATATATATATATTAATGTTGTCGTCACAGAACCCAAACATATAATTATTAATTTTCCAACATCTGTTTTTCATTTCGGCCAGAATTAATTTGATTTCGGACAGAAATAAAATAAGGTTTAGATGGAACAAAACAAAATTTTATCTGTGGGTTTTTTAGGAGCATTTTCCTGTATGTATATACGTTATTTCGGTAGGAGAACAGTAAGCACATCGAGAATGATATCAGGATTATATGAATATTTTTTTAAAAACCTAAAGTAAAATCCATATTTTAAAATTTCTTTAATCTCAAAAACAACTCTCATACAGTTAGGTAATCTATTAATTAATTTTGTGCATATTTAATTAATTTTAAGAGAAAACATTTATATATATATATATATATATATATATATATATATATATATATATATATATATATAGTATATGTATATACAGTGGTACCTCCG
Source organism: Dolomedes plantarius (assembly GCA_907164885.2). Taxonomy (NCBI): domain Eukaryota; kingdom Metazoa; phylum Arthropoda; class Arachnida; order Araneae; family Dolomedidae; genus Dolomedes; species Dolomedes plantarius. The sequence goes on from OU015490.1 coordinate 70,087,802, forward strand.
AAAAGCGGACAGTCACGGGACCAAAAGTTTTGTCCGTTATTAGGAGGTGTCCGCTATTGGGGAGGACAACATTTTTATACAATAGTTTTTGCTCTTTTGTTTGACATTTGATTGAAAATTATGGCTGAAATTTTAATTAAAAAGGAAAAATTAATTAGGCAAGAAAAGAATAACTATTTACTAATTTTTCTTTTAATTGTGTGCTAATCCTTTTATCTTGCATTAAATAATCCCAAAATACAATGTATAGTAGCTAAATTATTTTAATTTCTGCTAAAAAATCTCTTAACAAAGTTTGATTTATCTTTATTACACAGCAAACCTGTTTTTCAAGATGAATCTTCATAGGATTTAGTTTTGCTAGTCCCTCCCAATCTTCGTTGTTCAGAAAAAAATGTTTGAATTCTTCGCTCTATTTTAGTGCTTCCTAATAATCTTTGATTTTGCAGTCTTCCATTGGCGATTCCTCATCATCATCCTCAGAAAGGGCCAGTGCTTCAGTGGTGGCCCGATGAATGAAATTGGAAACATGCAGGTTTTCTTCCTCAATGGATAAATCGTCGTCTATCTTGACTTCCTCTTCAACGCTGACATTTGAATCCAAATTGGCTACTAGATCCGCAAGTTCATTTTTGCTTTTTTCGGTAGTGCTGTCAGTTGCCACTTCGCTTGTACTAAAAAGTCCCGTCTTCTTAAAACATTTTAGAACGCATCCATGTTCCACCTTTTTAAGGGCTGACGTAGTCCAGGAAATTGCATCCAAAACAAATACCGATTTTGCCAACTCTTCGCTGGATTTGTAGGAGATAATCTGTGTCAGAAGCAGATTTCTGTATCGTACTTTAAAGCTGCGGATAATTCCCTGAAATTGGCTGTAGCGTTGTCCATGAACAGAATGATTTTTCTCTTTTCTTTTTCATTTTGTTGTCTAACTCCACCAACCAATCGCTCATTATCTCAGTGGTTATCCACGCGTTCTTATTTGACTTCCATGAAACACTAAATTTTCGCCCATCAATGTTCTTGAAACATCTAGGCTTCTTAGCTTTTCCAATAACAATTGGAGTTTCGAAGTCTCCCAGCATGTTGCAACGCGGCAAAAGAGTGAGCCGCTGTTTTGGAATTTCCCGCCACTACATTTTCCACACTTAAAACATAAGGTCTTGTCTGGAAGGACACGGCAAAAGAGGCCAGACTCATAGGCATCGAAAATGTCTCTATCACCATATCCTTTGCACAAACATTTAAGCTTTCCAATCCAATCTATAACTTCATTTGAATTTACAGATTTTTCTTCAATACGAATCTGTTTAAAAAATATGTTGTGACGTGTCCGGAATTTTTCCATCCATCCATTTGAGGAGTTAAAAGTTTCTAATTTTGAAATGTTTGCCAAAATAATTGAAAGTTTTTCAAAATACATGTCCGCTATTCGGAGTATCCGCTATTCAGAGGGAATAACATGTATTGTCCTATATAAAAGGACTGGGACTCGTAAAAATGTCCGTTAATTAGAGGTGTCCGCTATTCGGGGGTGTCCGTTAAGGGAGGTTCCACTGTATATATATATATATATATATATATATATATATATATATATATATATATATATATATATATATATGTTTGTTTGCATTAGATTTCTCCCTAATTGAAGTGTTTAGTACTGTTATGTATCGAATTGAAGAAAAAATCGCCCGTTTTTCCCAATATTATGATATTAATTAAATTTAATTCTTGGTGAAACACCAGACTGCAAGTAAAAGTTGCAATTAAATTCGTATACCTGTCAAAACCTGTCATCACATACAAATTCCTTTACAAATTTTCTGTTCTTGCCCGATTTCGTTAGAATTCTGATTTTAGTACATTAACCTCCGATTTGAAGCTTATTAATATTTTTTGAGAATTTTTATAGCAGGAGCTATTGATTTTTGTCCAAAGTAAAAAAGTCGATTATATTTGTGATTTTCTGTTTTCATTTTTTTTATCGTAAAAAATTATAACCGCGCTAAAAATGTGCCGATCAATTAAACAAGCCGTTCATAAAACAAAACGTTTGGAAATGTGATGAAATAATAGGTATTGTTTTTTTTTTAATTCTTCTGAAAATATAAATTCAAATAAAAATTGTGCAATCTTGTATTGCAGATGTAGCTTTTATCTGAAGACATTGAAAATCTGTGAGATAGACTATTCTTGGAGTAATCGTCATTATTATTACAATTTTTGCCCGACTGATTGCCCGACTGTCAAATAAGTCGATCCTTTCGCCTCCCACACCCTTCGGTTATACGGCAAACATACTCTTATAACTGCCCTTACGGCGGCAATCCTGCTGGATCACAACAGAACACGCAAGGGCAACCCGTCTACTTCAATGCAACGATAAAAGATATATATACAGACCATTTGGTGGCAAACGACTAGTTTAATTAAAATTAGCTAGTTAACAGCAGAAAAAGTCTATTTCTGGTTCCCTTTCAACTTAGTCCTACATTTTTTTTATTATTTATTTATATATTCTTACATATATAAATATACACACACATTAACACACATACACATACACACATATATATACACACACACACACATATATATATATATATATATATATATATATATATATATATATATATATATATATATATATATATATATATATATATACAAATACATAGAAATACATACACACAAACACATACGCACATATACATATATTCTTTACTATAAGCCAGATTTACTCAAGATTCTTATATTAGAAGCGTATTAGCAGCATTAGAAGCGTATTAGAAGCGTCTAAGCGTCAGAAGCATTAGAAGCGTCTTAGAAGCGTATTAGCAGCATTATAGAAAATGCAAATATGCAATACAATATACAATACAATAATACAATATACAATACAATATACAGTACAATAATATTCAACTAATAATAATAAACTGCTAGCCATAGTAAGCATACAATATTCAATATAATTATACTCAAATATTACAAGGATTAACATTGTTCAAAACCCAACAAATTTTTCAAATAGCATACTTAAGTACAATTAGCTCTTAAATATATTCAACTTGCAAAGAGCTATCAATTAATTTTTTTCCTGCTAAAAACAAACTCTAATTTCTTTTAGTTATTTATTTCTATTTTATTAAATGCATTTACTTTATTAAATATAAAATCTCAATTAAATATGTTTTCTAATAATATTAGCATTTTAAATTTAAATAAAAGTAAAAGTTAATGAACTAAGTTTTAAGCAATATCCAGTACCATTTACAGGATACTTGAAGTAAGCTCCGACGAGGCCCGAACCCAGGAACTTCTCCATCGTAATCGAGGACGAACGCCCCAAGATATCCTTTTGACAATCACAGTTACCCATTATGCTTTGCAAGTAAGACAATTTCAAATTTACCATATTCATATGCAAAAGCTATGAATTAAAGAATTTACTGCTTATTAATATTAAGCCCTGGCACAAATATTTATTCTGCCATAATAAAACAATTATGAACTTAAATTTTAAGCCCCTTATGATGGAGTTTTAACACTTATCAATATCAAGAAAAGTAACGCAGATCATAATACAGCACCAAACCAATGAATAAGATCAAAGAAGACACCAGAGCGAGCAGTTAAAATGCATCCAAATAGCCAGCCGAAATAGCACAACAACAACCAAGCCACCGCTTGAATTAGTAGCTAAGGAGACCCCAGGCATTACCGGTAAGATGTATTAAAATTGCATTATAGTTTTAAGATTATAGAAGTATAGAAAAGACAAAGTAAATATATGACACACCTTTCCAATAACCACCATTCAAAACAGGGATAGAAAAAAACCTATAGCACAAGGGTGAACAAAGGTAAAAGTTACAAAACCTTTTAGATTGCTCCAAAAAACTACTCAAATAAGAACAAATTGGTTAAAATATAAAACCCAAGGTTAATATATAATTGGTAAGTCAAATAAAGTAACAACATCCAATTCAGTCTTTAAATTATTTTTTTACAACAGAAATACGATTTTTGCCTGACTTACGGACTTAACCAATTTGGCAAGTTAAATAAAGAAACATCTAAATCAGTCTTCAAATTGTTTTGTGGCTACATAAATGCAATTTTTTACTGACTAACGAACTTAACCAATTTGACAAGTGAAATAAAGTAACAACATCCAGTTCAGTCTTCAAATTATATTTTGACTAGATAAATACAATTTTTGCCTGACTAACGGACTTAACCAATTTGGCAAGTAAAATAAATTAACAAGTAGAATTAAGTAACAATTAAAATATAACTGAACTGAAATAAAGTTCAATTCAGTCTTCAAATTATTTTTTGACCATAGAAAAATATTGAACTAATTGCTAATTCACGAGTACTTACTTCTGCAGCAATCTGATTATAATTAACTCTTTTATTTTACTTTTTTGTGATCATGCAACACTAAACAATATACCGTTATCATCAAGTACATTTGAATTTCTCAGATTTACGTTATAGTATGGACTTAACTGCATTGGCTTTTGGAAAAAATGACTTATTATTTAATGGCCAAACATTTTTTGTCGTTGAGTAGTGATAATACTTATTAATTGGGAAATTAATTATGAATGTAAAAAGGGAAGAGTCAAGTGCTTTGATACTAAAATTTCAAAATTTCCAAAAAGTGTACTCAAATATCGAAATAAATGCAATCTTCAATCTCACAATTCACATTGACAGCTAAAGACAATTACAATCTAAAAGGGAATATACAAAGCAAATCGGTAAAGAAATATTTAATATTTACATTTTCTTTTAACAGTAGAATCTCTAATAATTATATTAAATTAAATTCTAATTAAATGGCAGAAATGCAATGAATTATTCTGTCTCATTGTGCAATGCGAAGGTATCGTTTTAGAAATTAGTTGTCTTTTTAATTTAAAGCAACTCAGTACAAACTGCCTTTGATATCACAGCAAAACTGTGATATGTTATCATAAAAAAGACATAATAGAATTTATAAGGCTGTTTTATTAAATTGTTAAATTAAAATTTTTAAGAATTAACAATTCAATTTAAGCATATTTTAACAATCAGAGATTAAATTAAAACATCATTTATCAACGGCAACAAAAGAATAATTTACTTTTTTTTTAAATCTAATTATTTTTTAAAGGAATCTTAATATTGTATTAAATTAAGTTAAATTATATTTTCTACAGGTTTAGATTTTTTTAGTGCCTTAACTTTTATGAGAAAATAAAGAATATTAGACAACACGTGCCGAAAAAAACCCAGATAAATTTATTAGATTAAATTCCACTTCTATAATCATTTATTTTGCTAACAAGATAATGTATTTAAAATATACAAAGAAAGAGACATGCTACTTTGCTGTACCGTATTTTTTTTTAATTTAGAGTCAAAACGTTAAAAAAAATCCTTCTCAGTTTTTAAATTTATGTAAAAACGAATATGCTCCTAAACTAAATAGAGAAGTTAGTGCACTATTCATGATTACATAGATTTTGTTTCTATCTCTTTTATATTTATAAATTATAAATATAATTTGCCGTTTAGAACAGTTTTTTAATTTAAAGCAATCATAATCGTATATTTAATAACGTGTTAACGAAAGAACATGTATTAAACGAATATATATATATATATATATATTTTTTTTAATAAAAGCATTATTAAACCTGACAACACCAGCACAATTCATCAACCTGAAAGATGAAGAATATAAATGACCGGGGGGAGTTGTGACCCCCAACACTCCGGTTAAACATGTTTTTACCTAGGCAACACTCCCGGAAGTCATTCTTCAACTGCAACCTGACGTAAAGTCAAAACAAAGCAAGGAGCGATGAAATAAAAATAAAGGAACTGGAACAACGTACATTAAAAACCTTTGTTAAATTACATCAGCAGTATTAAACCATTTGTCAATTCATGTTGTTATGCCTCCCACGTCCTGCAAACAGTCGCAGGCAGAAGAAAAATTATTTTCCTTTCCCCCGGCGAGAAGTTTTCATCCCTCCACCCCTCCGCGTATGGGCGAAAAATTATTTCTTCGAGACTTTCCCCTCCCGCATATGAAATGTTGCAAAGTACTCTATCATCTGTAGCACAAACTGTATCAACGGACTTATAAATCTGAGATGTGCCAGGCAAATGACCTAAAAGCTATTTATTAATGAGTATAACGTTGTCGTTTTTTGGTGCAAGGATAGCTCTTTCACGTAACCAAGTATGATGTTTAAAATGCTGAGAGAGGTTGGGAAACACTTCTTGTAACAAATCTTCATGATTTTCAATTAATTTTCCAATATCTTTAACTGCTATAAGTCTATCATCGCCATGAGACATCAAGTTTCCATTTCCTAGTTGAAGTAAAGTATCAGAAAACTGATGTGCATCAGCATCACCTGCCGTATGAACCCTCATATTAGATTCAAGATCAAGTGTTTTAATTTCATTCCATATAACTGAAGATTTCAGGCATGCATGTATTTCATCAGTTCTTGTTCCACGTGGAATAACAGGCAGAGTCTGCCCGAAGTCACCAGCCAAGAGCAGAGTAATACCTACCATCCTTCGGCATAATCATTTGAAAATTCCAAATAAAGGTTGTTTGATGTTCTACGATGTGGCAATTAAAGCACTATAAATAAAAGAATAAAATGTTCCTACACAGCAAATACAAAATAAACAAAAAGTGAACACAGTAAAAAAGGATACTTAAAAACACGCAAATGGAATAGCAGTAATAAAAGCTAAACACAAACATAACTAACAGTTGTTTTAAAACACCTCAGGAAAACAATGTTAAGTGTCCAACTACTATTTGGAGCATACATCTTAAGATTTTGCTTAATTCCTACTTGAGAACAATAATAAAAAAAGATAGCAAAATAAACAAAAAGTGAACACAGTAAAAAAGGATACTTAAAAACATACAAACGGAATAGCAATAATCAAAGCTAAACACAAACATAAACAACAGTTGTTTTAAAACACCCCTGGTAAACAATGTTAAGTGTCCAACTATTTGGAGCATAAATGTTAAGGTTTTGCTTAATTCCTACTTGAGAATGATAATAAAAAATATTCCAAACAGTTTCAGGCAGAAGCATAAAAAGAAAGAATACGCAAAAAAATTAGCTAAATTAAACAAAAAATGACAGAATGCAGAAAAATTGAACACCGGCAACTTGTATAAAACGGTAATCCGTATACTGGGAATTAACCCAGTAAAAAAGGATTAAAATGAAAGGTAATAAAACGTAATGAAAGGTAATTAATACATGAAGTGAAAGGATTTCAACAATCAATGTTGCCACAAAATTAAAATACTGTATTGTATCATGATGAACAAAGTTTTTAAAATAATAATAAATAATTCAAAAGAGATAAAGTTTGACGTCACCGCATGGGTATATTTTTCATTTATCTCTTGATATATTACGCTAACGTGCGTGACACTGGAATTGACGTTTATGTATAAAGAAGAATGGCAACTGCTACGGCAATATTATTTTGCTTTCCATTGAAAAAAGAAAACAAAAGGTGTAATATTAGAAAATTAACTTTCAATAAAACGAAAAGTGAAATAAAAAATCAATAAATGCGTTTACTTACTTGCCTTGCAATATATAGAATTAACATCCAATATGTGCGCATGCACAGTTCCGATGAATGATTGATGCCAACGCCCGGAGATGAAATATTATTTAAAAAAATGTATTTATTTATAATTGCTTAAAAGCTTCCAAACTTATCTTAGAATTATCCTAAGACTTCAAAACGTAAGTACACGAAGTTTCAACCAGATTCGTCAAGAAATGTAGATTTGTATACGATATATACATACATACCTACATACATACAGACACTTTGCTTTATATATATATATATATATATATATATTCCTTGCGAGAAAAGCAGTCGACGTAACGTCTTCATATTTGGAGGGTATTCATATCAGGCCATGGGGAATTGATTGGCGGGAAAAAAAATTAGTTCCAAAATCAAAGGTTTTACAGGTGGTATTCAATGTGTCCCCCGTGCACTTTGAAAATTTGGTCCAATGCATGTCAACGTGTTATAGCATGATCTACAGCGGCGTGTAACTGGTCGGGACCGATGTTGCGTACGTGCAAGAGGAAGTTGTTCTTCAAATCCGCCAGATTTCCTATGTTTCCCCGATAAACTTTATCTTTGAGGTAACCCCAAAGCCGAAAATCGAACGGGGTTAAGTCGGGTGAACGTGGGGGTCAATCGGTAGGAAATGTACAGCTGATAATGCCATCCTCAGTAAAATGACGTTGAAGGAATTGTTGAACCTCACGTACATTGTGAGGAGGGGCACCATCTTGTTGAAATGCCACTGTAGCGAGACATCCACGCTGGTGGAGTTCCGGAATGACCACACCTTGCAACGTAGCCCGATAACATGCTGCAGTCACGGAAAATGTTTTTTGTACCTGCAAGGTGATTTTCTCGAAGAATATTGGACCAAACATAAAGGTCGCAGTGAAGCCGATTCATACAGTCAAATGCGGTGAATGCAGGGTATTTGGTATACCGAGTGAGGATTCTCAGTGAAGCAGATACGGCAGTTATGTGCTTTCACTGTTCCGCACATGTAAAAGTGAGCTTCATTGGTCCATAGGATGTTCCACGACCAATTCTGCTCCACCTCAATACGTGCCAAGAACGTTAAAGAAAACGTTTTACACATATCGTAATCGCCATATTTTAACTCTTGTAAGCGATGGAGGTTATACGGATAGGCTTTGAGTGTTTTCCGCATGCACCTCTATACCGTAGTGTGTGACAATCCGAGTTGCCTTGATACGGCGCGAGCACTGCTTGTTCCTGCTGTGTTCGAATTTGCCTGCTCAACGACAGCGGTTGCGACATCATCCATCACCTGTGGTATCCTTTTTTTCGCCCTCGCCTGCTTGAACGGCAAAGCTACCTGTTTCCTCGAAACGTTTCACCATTCGCGGTAAGGCACATGGTGTTACTGGACCCGTACGCAAAGCTTTCTGCCCTAGGTACAAGCGAAGCGTTTTGGCGGCCTTTCTCGGCGTTTTGGTAAAATAACTTGCTTGCCGGAGCTTGCTTTGTGGGTAGCAGCAAAGCAAGCTCCGGCAGCGAAAGAACCATCGTGGCGGTCGAAGAATGTTCCGAACCTGTGGACACTCTTTTTTATCTGTTACGACGGCTCTTTCTCCCAGCTCGTATACAAGTTTGGTTCTCCGGTACTGCGAAAAGGGGTGGAAGTTTAATTGTGCTGCTGCTACACAGGAAACATAAGGCGTACGCAGTACACACTTGCAAACATAAAGCTTAGTCAGCGTAGTTTAGTTCCTGCATGTGTAAAGAACTATACTAATAAAGTTAATTACCGATACCTCGTATTCTTTCCTTTCTTCGTACAGTCATGTTTCATTGTCCCTACATTCAACCGATCGCAGCGCCTCATTTGCACGTAGCGGTCTTTGTTGGAACTATTTTATTCCTACCAATCAATTTCCTATGGCCTGATACGTATACCCTCCTTATATAAAGATGTTACGTCCACTGCTTTTCTCGCCAGGTCGTCTCAAACAGGGATGCTTTAATTTGAACCACCCGGTGTATATATATATATATGTGTGTGTGTGTGTGCACTGGTGAAATAAATTAAGAGAATTTGCATATTTTATCGAATTTCATGAAAAGAACTGAATTGAATGTAAAACCACTGCTTCTACACAAAAATGCAAATCTTGCACGTCAAATACGTAAACGTACACGTGTGTGTAGACGGAGCCAGTGGAGAAATAGGCTTTATAAGGTGCGTAAGTTAAGACGCATTCCGTTCACTAGCACACCTCGGCGAATTTCTTTGTGATATTTTACAGCAATCAGTTAAAATGAGTAAAAAACAGTAAAAATGAGTAACCACCAACGTTTAGACGATGGAATGAGGTGGCTAATTGTGGGGAGGCTAGAAGAAGGCCAATATCAAGTCAAAATTTGTAGAGAGTTCAGTTTAACGCCCAGCGTCGTGTGTAACTTATGGAAACAGTTCCAGGATACCGGATCAATCGAGATAAAGCCTGGGCAAGGTGGTCCAAGAGCCACTACGGCCACAGAAGATCGCTATTTGTCGATTATAGCGAGGCGTAACAGGAGTGCTACAGCTTCTAAGCTCTCTCATGATTTGTATGCAGCCACAGGAACCCGTGTATCAAGGGTGACTGTTTCCAAAAGACTTCATGAGAGAGGGTTGTTTGCAAGAACACCTGCTGTTTGCGTTCAGCTCACTTCTACGAACAGGAGAATCCATTTATCAGGGTGCAGAGAGCATAGAGATTGGACTATGGATCATTGGGCGACCGTTCTCTTCACTGATGAGTCCCGGTTCAGCCTAAACACCGATTCTCAGCGTACGTGCATATGGAGAGAACCAGGGACCCGCTTCCTACCCTCCAATGTCCGCGAAATCGACCATCATGGCGAGGAGGTTTAATGGTCTGGGCAGGCATCATGTTGGATGGCCGCACACCTCCCCATGTCTTTGAAAGAGGCACTGTGACTGGTGTGAGGTATAGGGATGAGGTCTTGGAGCCCTATGTTCGCCTTTTCAGGGGTGCAGTTGGCCCTGAGTTCATTTTAATGGACGATAACGCGAAGCCACATAGAGCTCTTCTGGTCGACGAATTTCTAGAGAGTGAGGATATTCGCCGTATGGATTGGCCAGCCATATCTCCAGACCTTAACCCTATAGAGCATGTCTAGGACACTCTGGGGAGGGCAATTGCAACTCGCAACCCTCATCCGTTAACCATCGAGGGAATGAAAACAGCGTTGCTGAACGAGTTGGACCAATTACCACAGGAAATGATAAACTACCTTATTTCAAGTATGAAATCACGCTGCGAGACCCGTATATCTGTAAGAGGGGACCATACCCCCTATTAACCCATCTATTAACCCATTTTTTTATGTATTCTGCAACCGCTGTTTCATACCTTCCGACTCCCACGAGTGTTAAGCTCGATCATGCGTGTGTATTACAATTATTGAATGGTTATTTGTTTTGTATTGTATCAATGTATGTATATATCAAATTTCATTAAAATCGGTACAGTAGTTCTAGAGATAATGGACCAAGTCTGCAAATTCTCTTAATTTTTTTACACCAGTGTAGTATGATACGATCCGTGGTCCTGAAAAAATTTAAATGCATACCTAACTGAATGTTAAAAGAAAATGTGTTCTTTGTTTAAACATGTACTGTCATACGCAGAAAACAAAAACAAAATAAAAGACGGTGCTTGATGAATAAATGGTGACCCGCACAAAATACGACAAGAAATTTTCATCAAACTAAAAGAAGTGGAATCCAAATAGTTTAGTTCTGAGAATTTTGTTTTCAATCAAAAAAACAATAGCACTCGTATCTTTAATTTTCAAACTCCCTTTTATTCAGACTGATCAGTATAAATATTTCAGAGATTTTCTGGAATAAATATTTCAGAGATACTCTGGAATAAATATTTCAGAGATATTCTGGAATAAATATTTCAGAGATATTCTGGAATAAATATTTCAGAGAAATAGAGATAATTCAATCCAAATACAGTGGAGTCTCTATAATCCGAAATGATTGGAACCAGACCCTTTCTGGATTAGCGAATTTTTCAGATTAAGTGATATCATTCTTAAAATAAATTTAAATTACATAGTAACGTGTGATTTCATAATTATTACATACTAGTATATAACCCCCGTCAAAAATGACGGGATGTTGATCACCGTTTCAAGAGGTGATTCATCATTTTCATCGGGCATTGCTGAAAACTGTACTTAAACAGCAGTAAACAACAAAACAAAACTAAACTAAATCAAAACTAAACCAAAACTGTTTCAAAAGTGAATGACTCACCACACAGCAGGCATTGCTGAAAACGATACTTAAACAGCAGTAAACAACAATTAAATAAAACAAAAATAAAACGCGAAACACAATTTAATTAACATTAAAATTAAACATTAAAAATGTAGTTATTTAAAGGGAATATGAAAAAGCATGGAGTAGAATGAATTCGAAATTCAAGTGAATGACTCAATTGAATAAATGATTCTTTTCAATGGATATTTTAATTTGAAGATATTTCATAAACTAAACGGTTTTGAGCTAGGGGGTTCACTTGAAAATTTCATATTGTTTAAAGGGCTTTCAAAATATGTAACTTTTGTGGTATTATTTTTCAAGAAAGATTTCAGAAAATGGCGTCGCAATGTTAAGATATTCCCGACTTGATCCATCCCGGAATGGTTACCTACACTTTTTCGACTCTAGGCTTTTATATAAGATTACGTGTGATTATACAGTTTATTTTATAAGGTCTGTCTACACATAACCAAATCTCGGGACGAAATGTCTGATAAGAGAGCGGAACGCTGAGTAGTACAGTACAGTAGAGTATAAGTTGTTCTAACAATACGTCAGATTGCTCGACAGTTGGAGAGGTTACTATTAGTGTCAGTTTAGAAATAGCATAAACACATGTTGTTTATTCTACTGTGTCCTGCTTTATTATACTACTGTTGTCTAACTTTGAATTTTCTTGTAATTTTCAGAAATGTACTAAAAACTGTTCATTTAAAGTGGTGAACGCACTTTAAATGAACAGTTTAATTGAATTAACACTTGAATTGAATTTCAATTCTTATAATTTTCAGAAATGTACTAAAAACTGTTCATTTAAAGTGGTGAACGCACTTTAAATGAACAGTTTAATTGAATTAACACTTGAATTGAATTGCAAGTCTTGTAATTTTCAGAAATCTACTAAAAACTGTTCATGTAAAGTGGTGAACGCTTTGAAATATAAAAATAAAGATGGGAACGGATATTAAGTATTTATTACCTTAGTATCACTGTAGTTCTAACCTAAATTCTTTTTCACTTTTGGTTTCGGATTAAGCGGACATTCGGATTATTGGGACTTCACTGTACTGAGGTATTAGACACCGAGAATAAATTACCAAAAACTGTTCATTTAAAGTGGTGAACGCTTTGAAATATAAAAATAAAGATGGGAACGGACATTAAGTGTTTGTTACTTTCTGTTAATGTACTTCTTCTCATTTTCCGCAACTTTAATTAGGAAAATGTAAGGACGCGGGGATTTACTCCCGTAGTGGATATCCAATTTCCAGTTTAGAAGTCCTTGCTTCACAATTGTCGAATGCTTCAAACCAAAGTGAGATCGATATTTGTTTAAACGAAAACTTTTCTTTACTTTGTAAAAGTAGTAAACTAGTTATTAGCATATGACAATTATATATTTATATCCACTCCATTTTCATCAAACCACAGTTATTATAAATATTTCCTTTGTTGATGCGGTTTCTATATGACAGTTAGCAGATTCATTTAAGATTGCTTTAACGCCTATATATATATATATATATATATTACCCATTTTCTCCGGCACCCCTCAAAATGACCACTTTTTTCGGATCTATTACTGCCGGCTATAGAGAAGTTTCACAATATATGTATAAATATATGTGTATGTACGTATTTAATATGTGTGTGTATATATGTAATTAATATGTGTGTGTATGTAGATATATAATATATGTGCCTGTATGTACGTATAAAATATGTGTGTGTATGTAAGAATATTATATATATATATATATGTGTGTTTGTGTCTGTGTTTGTGTATATATATATATATATATGTGTGTTTGTGTCTGTGTTTGTGTATATATATATATATATATATATATATATATATATATATATATGTGTGTGTGTGTGTATGTATATTGTATGTGTATATGTATGCAAATTATATAATTATATGTGTGTGTATGTATGTATTTAATATGTGTGTATGCACGTATTTAATATCTGTGTGTATGTACATATATATCTGTGTGTGTTTGTATATAATATATGTGTATGTACTTATATTATAAGAGTGTGCATGTATATTGTATGTGTATACGTATGTAAATTATATAACTATGTGTGTGTGTATGTGGGAATGTATGCATATTATATGACCGGTATATATGTATGTATATTATGGGGTACATTAAATTGTTCGCTACGCTTGACGAACAATTTTAATTCTGAAAATTTAGCTATCACTATTTAAACTAATCCATCTCAGTTATTTCCCCCGAAATTCTATTTATTTTAAAGTAAATTATTTTCCATATTCACCCGTTCCCTTGAGATTCCTTTAAATTCAATACATTTAGTTATTGAATTATATAGTTTTATATTTAGCAGCTTAATTTATAACGTCTGTGACAAGCTGATACAGCGGGACTTATCATAAAATGATGCATTAAAAAAAAAGGAACAAAAAATATTAAAATCTAAAAGGTTTCACTCCTGATTCATTTTTGTTCCATTAACAGAACTGTTTTTGCTTTATTTTCTGAAGCCTCGAATAAGCAGAATAAAAAATTAATTAATATATCACACAGAAGCAGATAATAAAAAGTGGAATATCAGCACTAAAAGAAAGTAACGTCTCTGTAAAAGAGAAAATGAAATACTGAAAAAAATCAATGCAACTCTCTTTTCACGTTCAATTTTCCATTTTAATTTATATACCTATTTCTGTAGAGGTTTAATTATAAAATCAAAATTATTCCATGAGAGAATAGTGGGGCTCTTATCCCTGTGATATAGTTACTACAAAAATCAAAATTACCCTTTAAACATTTACTGCACATTTAAATACATTTTGAAGTTTTTCTGGGTAAATCAAAATTTCCCAACTACACCATTTATTGGAAAACAAGCATTATTTATTTTTCATGCATGAGTATTCAGTTGAATATCTTTTTTTTGACGTATAAGCATTTATTTAAATGATTTATACCCTTTTAGAGAAAATAGCATACTTGAACGATTTTTTTCCAATGTTACAAATAGCATAAAAAAATAATTTCTGTATAAATCATTAAAACTTTTTTATAAGAACAATTATTATTTTTTTCCATGTTTTTATTAACTCGCTCTCTTGTTTGTTTGTTTGCGTGTGTGTTTGTCCAGTACAAATCTTACAATCGACTTTTAACGAACTTTCCGACTAGCTAGTCATTTGAAACTTTTAGAATAGCTCAGAACACGATGACAATGCCTTCTTTTGATACTTTTAGCCATCTTTAAGCAGGATTGAAGTCATGTTCAGCTATTTTTGTTTTATAGACTGTTGCAGCCATCTATCGGCCGGAACGGGAACGAAAAGTTAAACGCTATTTAACTTCCAATTAACTTCATTTTCTTTCAACTTAAAGGGATAATTCATCAAAAAAAATTTAAAAAGTATTTATTAATTACATAGAATTGTTAAGTTTATATGATTCAAAGGAAAATTTAAAAACATGGTATATAAAAAGTTCTTTTTATCTTGTAATTATTCTTAATCAACCTACAATTTTAGCGAATTGATTTATCATTGTAATAAAGAATCTTTTAATAAACATATGTGATTAATATCTGTAAACCGAGTAATAATGAGTCTTGAATTATTTATAATGGTCTTGCTACCTGAAATTTAGGCCTAAATACAGGGTGCTGTGGTGTGGACTACCACATTTCAAAGGGTCTTTAAAGAAGAACGAAACAATTTGCATAAAAAGCTTTCTATTTCCGAATAGTACTATCAGTTCCCACAAGGTTTTGAAAAGAACATCACTCAGGTGGAGCCCTCTTTTGGCTATGCACTGCCAAATCCGTTCTCTGAGGTTTGCCATCACACTGTTGGTAATCTTTGGAGAAATGGCGGCAACATCCTGATCAATTGCGGACACGTTGCACAATTTATGGGGTTCTCATGTTCCGAGGACGACCACTTGGTTTCCTTGGTAATGCACACCCACTTTTCTCATATTTGAAACCCATCGCAAGATTGTTTTTCCGGTCAGGAACGGCAACAGTTGTATATAGTCTGACGCACGTCCTAAATGCCCTCTGTGCCATGCTTACAGAATCCTTGTTTTTAAAATAAGCCTCGATAACGAAACTGCGATGTTCATCGGACCAACTCAGGGAGTCTGTCTTCTGACAACAAGAATATCCGCCGGAAATGTTGCCACCTCCCATGCCGCCCTACCCCAACCAATGTCTCACCAGTGACTTTAGGAAATTGGGGAGTCCATTGTGCCGCACCTTGTATTCCACAGACCATTATAAAAGCTTCTTTCATTTGACTACGTTAGAATATCTTAAGGGTGATACAGAGGCTGTTCACACATTTTATAGACGATGTATATTGTATTCACAAAACTAAATTACATAAAATTCTTGTGTTTTAAATGTTATATTTGACATCCCTTATTCTGAACTATCTTTCGACACCGCAATTTCCAGGATAATAAGGCCTTTTGAAGTGTCAGAAGAGGTATTCTATCCCATTCCTCCTGAACAGCTTTCCAGAGTCCTGTAAGGGTTTTGGGACGACGTTTGGATAATGCAGATTTTAAAAGTCCGAAAGCACAAAAATCCATAGGTGATACATCGGGAGATTTAGTAGGGATATCAGTGAAGGGTATGGCCTTGATACCAGTTTTTTGTTCCATTTCTTTTAGGAAATTTAAAGTGGATTTTGATGTGTGACTGCTAGCTTTGTCCTGATGGAGTCTCACAGATTGATGGCACTGTGGGTAAAGCGATGGTATTTCATTCAGAAAAATTGGCGATAAAATATGTTCCTGATAGTATTTGGAGTTAATCTTGACCTTTTTTTCCACTCTCTTTATTTTTAATTTGCCATTATAAAAAAAAACCAGCAACAATCATGAATCCCATAGAAAAACTTTCTTTCGATTCTTTGAACCATGTACTTAAATTTTTTTCTCCCCTTTTATGATAATAAATGGCTCTTTTTTTGTTGCAATCATTTAAATACACCCATGATTCATCTATTGTGACAATTGTTTTCCATTTTTCTTTGGATAAGTGTTTCTCATATAGAATTCTGCAGAGTGTCCTGCGTTCAGCGATATGATTTGGAAGAAGACGATGCACATTGCGTTTTTTCGCTTTCTTAAGATTTAAATCAACGTTTATCATTTTGTTTACAGTGGACACCGAGCATTTTAATGATTTTGCAACTGTCCTTTGACTAGGGGGATTTTCTTTTAACATTAAACAACGTACCTTTGCAATAGTCGAAGATGTCCGTTTTTTCTTTGGATACTTGTTTGGAATTTTTGTCCCACTTGAGGCTCCAATTTGACGTTTTTTTCCTTTCTTGTTGACGATATTACCTATCGACGCTTTAGATATCACAAAACCATGACTCTCACATAGTTTTTGGATAACGGAGTATGCATATTTCTCTTCGGAAAGAGCATAAATGTAGCCTTCGAACCACTGCTTTGTTAAAAACGCCACTTTGAATAAAAACAAAACTTTCAAGCCGTAGACGATAATTTTGACTTTTAAAAACATAGTGCAGTTGCAGTTATTTCTTTTGCAGCAAACGATATTTTATTACCGCTTACCAAAATCGTCTAAAAAATGTGCGAACAGCCTCTGTATTGAACGAGTTTTGTTCCTAGGCTAATGTAATTTTTTTCCTTTGTCATTAAGGCGTTTCGTCAGTTCACATCGTAAATTTTGAGTCGCAATGTTCAGAGTTAAAGAAATTTCTCCTCTGTTATTCTAATCAGAGATTAGAAAATGCCTATTAAAAAAATTATATTTTCTGCATTTTAAAATAGATCTGTGAATACAGATGCACCTTTTAAAAAAACCATTTCATTGCAATTTTCTTTCCCATGAAACTATTTAAATTTACCATCATCACTTATGAAATAATTCATTTTTACCCTGTTTTTATTAACTCGCTTTCTTGTTTGTGTGTGTGTGTGTTTATCCAGTACAAATCTTGCAATCGGTTTTTAACTAACTTTCCGACTAGCTAGACATTTGAAACTTTTAGAATAGCTCAGAACACGATGACAATGCATTATTTTAATACTTTTAGCCATCTTTAAGCAGATTTGAGTTATTTTTCAGTTAATTTTGTCTTGTAGACTGGTGCAGCTATCTATCGACCGGGACGGGAACGAAATGTTAAACGCAAGTTAACTTTCAAGTAATTTCATTTACTTTCAAGTTGATGGAATAATTCATCAAAAAAAAAATTTAAAGTATTTATTGATACGTAGAATTGTCAAGTTTATATGATTCAACAGAAAATTTAAAAACATGGTATATAAAAAGTTCTTTTTATCTTGTAATTATTCTAATCAGGGGTTAGAAAATGCCTATTTATGAATTCAGTTTTCTGCACTTGAAAATAGATCTCTGAATACAATATGCACCTTTTAAAAAAATCCATTTCATTGCAGTCTTCTTTCCCATGAAACTATTTAAATTTACCATCATCACTTATCAAATAATTCATTTATAAATATCAACTACGAAAGAAATTGTAAAAAATTAAAAGATTACGTTCAAGTAGACGCGGTGGCCCAGTTGGCAAAAGCAGCACGGGTTCGATGCCCGTCCCTGACAAATCCACCACCGTGTACACTAATGGTGGCTGGTGCATGAAAAATCTGTCGTGGCTGCAATGTTCTTTAAGTTCTCAAATTTACCTCTGGAGGTGCGTGGTCAAGTACTCCGGTGTCGTCACTTGACTCGGTTGTAAATTACGGGACCAGTTAGTAGGGACTAGAGCTGGCCACCTATGTGGAGCCCCCTTAAATGAATGTCCAGCAGTCTCACGGTGTACACACGGGCGAACGTCTATGATTAAGTTCATTTTACGTAAACTCCACAAAGGTGGCAAAAAAATGAAATCTAAAAAAAATTATGCAGTACGGGAAACATATTGTAACACAAAACAGGAAGAAATGACTCCTAAATAACCACAATATTATTTGCAGGACGGCTACGTTGATTAACTAATTGATGCGGTGAACTAATTAATAGTACATCGCATACATGTTTATAGCATTCATTGCGGCGGATGTAATTGGCCCTAAATTGGTCAATCCAAACGTGTCCCATTAACACGCACATAGCAGATCATTCTACGTGCGTTTAAATCATGAATTACGTAAATTAATGATAACCAAATACTCGAATTCCTCGGAATGCGGACATAAATTTAAATTTTCTGACGCAAAAACTGTTCCTCGCACTAAGTCATAATTCCTGTTTCAGTGATATGTCTGTGTTATATTTATGAATTGCCTTCAGATATTTTTTACATGTCATTGATGTATTTCATTTTATTTCTTCATATCTTAACCCTTAGACCCTTACGAACGCGCACAGAGCGTTCATCAGTCTTTCCCCCAGAATTACGAACGCGTCTAACTGGATTTTCGAACATCTTGCACGTTACAAACGCGTTTAACACGTTCTAAATTAATTTCTTCATAAATCAATAGATGGCAGAACTTAATGGAATTCGAATACAATCTCCCCTGATAAGAAATAGATTTTTAGGTGATATTTCGAGAATACATACAGTATAAAATGGCGGGGGTTTTGGGTTTTTGATAGCTTAAGGCTATTGGAACTGGCATTCCAAGTTATTCCGAGAGTGATTTTTCAGATTTATTCGATGACTTTGGTGATGAAAAGACTATAGTGGACTAAGTGATGAATAAACTATATAGTGTAAAGACTGTGAAGTAGGTTTATGCATATTAACTTGCTTTAAAATATATCATGCTATAAGAAATTTATAAACAAAAAAATCTGTACGTTGTATAAATATACATAAGTATTATTAAAATTTTATGTTTCACTTATTTTGTACTATTTATTTTGATTTAAATAACTTAGCTGTATTGAACTCGCATTTTAGAACGTTCCTTCAAAAAGCAATTCCTCCGAAACGCGTTTCCAAAAAGTAACCCAAAGCTGGGGGAAGAACCGGGAGGCGAAAATTCAACGGTATAAGGGTTATGTCCGGGGTCGACGTAGCCTAGTTGAAGCGCTTCGGCTTTCGGTGTTGAGGGGGCTCGAATCGAATCCCGACAAGCGCCATTTAATACCCCCGCGTCTAGGCTGGATAAGGGCACCTTAAATCCGCATTCCGGAAAGTCCCTCTATGAGGTAAAGAGAGAGGGTGGGGGAGGGTACGATCTCCCTTGATGCCCCCCCCCCCTGTGGTGATCGGTCACAATTGTGTCGGTACCTAGATAAATCAGATTCCGACCGTTGTGGTGCCGTTATAAACATGAACCGCACCCTTCAGCACACCAGCCTATATGGACCTGATCTGGAATTCTTCCAGCCAGGGGACATTAGACCATAGTACCATAGGAACAGTGGTCTAACTGCACTTCCTGGACCACGTCCTCTAATGCAGGTTTTCAGAGAGTAAGTAGCGGGGAAACATCATTGGACAGAAGAAAAGAAGAAAAGTGATTGGAGCATTAGGGATCCGTGAGTATGTTGATCCGATCACTATTAACCGAGTTATGAGTATTTTGTATTTTTTTCAAGCGTAATCAATGCAAATGTTAGTCAAAAAAACTTCAAATGCCATTTACTCAAAACAAGTTTTCATGTCGTTTTGGTAAGTTCAAAATGTTCCATGCGTCATAATTTTTCTTGAATTTTCATAAAATTTCATAAAGTGATTATTTATATATGTTACAATAAAACTTAGTAATCAATTTACTATACTATTTTAAAACAACTTAAAATTTTTACAATAAAAAAAAATTTTTTGATAAAATTTTGCATAAAATGACCTATTTTTATCGATTTCTTGTCTAGTTTTTATAAATATGACTGTAAATCAAATATGTGGATATATATATACATATATATATACATATATATATACACATATATATATATATATATATATTTATATATATACATACATATATATATATATATATATATATATATATATATATATATATATATATATTAACTATATACAGTTCGATTAAGAGAGAAAATTATATATCTGAGACAAAATTAATGCGCATGGAGCATTTTCAAACAGAGTAATTAACAAACTGATTTTAATTAATATCTTAATTAATTACATTCTGATTTTTTTAAATTTGGAATTTCCATCTCTAAACAGAACTGTGTAAGTATACAAAATTTCATGGCAATTGGTTAATAAATAATGAAAAAAAGGTTTTCATAGTCCATTGTCACCTAAACAATAATGAACGAAAAAGACAGGAAATGGTACGTTAAATGCCACTCAAATTAAGTCTTCACTTTTGTCCAATAACAATTTCCGTCAGAAGTATGCATAATCCATGAATAGTTGGTGACCCCATTCAGTTAGAGGTTATGTTCCAGATAGAAATATATCGGTACCGACCGTTCTAATGGTTAGCGCGTAGGGGTCGAAACTGAGGCAAAGCCCTCAGATGTCGTACCTGAAGGTGTTCGGTCTAAATTGTAATGACTCTTATATCGGGTGTAATATCAGCTTAACTAAAGGGTGCTCATGGGATAAAGAAGTCAACAAATCCACAGTGTATGGGCCAATGTCTGCGTAGCCAAGTGCCTATGGAAATGGAAAAAAAATTACAACTGTGACAGTTCCGGCGAATGGCCATAACAACCGAGATCTGTTGACTTCAGGGAGAATTTAAACTCGATCCTGAAAAAAAAAAGAAACCCTAGGTGACATCTTAACTAATTTAATGAAAACATAACAATTACACAATTTTGACGAGTAATATAGGCACACAGGAAAATATGCTGCTACCAGCTAGGAAAATATTGGATCGACTGACTAACATCCATTCTCAGCAAGCAGAGTTCAGAGGGTGTCGGCACGAACGCTAGTAGTTGTTTCCGTCCACGGAGTCAGAGAGAGTTTTAGGGATTGCTTCTTACTATCCCGGCGGCTGTTTGCAAGGCCACTTTACGCTGATAGGTTATCATGAGAGTTTTTTGGAATCAGGTAGTGAAGTTACACAGTTTGTGGGGCTACACATATGAAAGTTTTTACGTAATGATGCCTTGTTTAAACCAGTTGGTTACACAACTATATTTCACTTTAAAGCTAATTCTCTATAACTTTTTATTATCAATTTTTCTTGCACTTCGCGATTCATTTAACATATTTGTATTCATGAATATATTATATTTATAATTGAACCAGATTTCCTTGCATAATTTTAGCGATAGTTCTTTTTACCTTTTCTTTTCACAAAAGGATTGTTATTCATGATATGCAATTTACTAATAAGTTTCACATCATTTACCTGTACACAATCCCTATGTTTTTTTACCAGACTTACTGAAAATTTATTAGACTTGCGGTAGTTTCAATGGGAAGCAATTAATTGCATTCCTATATAGAAAGTAAAAATAAAACACTGCTACGTTAACTTCAGACTCCACACATAAAATGAACAGAAAAAAAATATTTAGCCTGTCCAGGTAATCAAAAACCATAAAATTAATGTTTCGTGATAGTCATAACCAATCTAGTTAATATTCCCTTCAATACTACCGCTCGTATCTAGTTAATAAAGCTTAAAATCTATATAAGTGGATTATTACACTCATCATATATCTCATGAACTGCACGTGTTTTATGTACAGATGGATTACGATGACAAAAGGTGAAAGGCAAGCCTATATATATAACAATAAAACTATAATTGGTATTGAAACTAACTCAGGGCAGCGTGATATTGCTTAGTAATTTTTTTCCCACTTGAAACGTTTTCTCAAAAGATATTTCTTTATTTGGCAGTCATAAATCTGATATTTTCAAGCGTTGATAACTCCAAGCAATTGATAACTCCAAGCTATATTTTGTATGCCTAGATTATTTTGAGAGGGTTTTATTTCTGTTTTTAGAATCTGGAATGTTCTGTTCAACACCCCTCCCGACACGCATTTTCTCCGACCGCATGGATATATATATATATATATATATGACATAACATCTCTTATAGAAACAGTTGGCAAAGCAGATACTGGAACAGCTGGAAAATAATTCTTGGGACGCAGTAAACAGGCGAATGAATTAAAATAGTTTTATTTGTCGTTTATATGGAGTTCCCCATAGGGAAGTAGCTAGACCATGTGACATATGCTTTGTACAAACACTATCAGAAGAAAAAACCGGCTTTCAGACGTGTCACATTTTTTTATCTGGAAAATACAGAAGAAGTGGTGCAAGGGTTATTCCCCATGACGCTATGTTACGTCATGAACTAGGGCTTGTCCGATGATTCCTATCGGCTCAGTATCCCTAGACAGGGCTTGTCTTAAGTCTGCGAAGGATCTTTCTCTGTCTACAGGGGAAATAAACGAATTACGTACTGCAAACTTTATAAGCTATTACCTCATCTTTAGAAATTGAATAAATTATGTTTTACAGGAACGTGGAGAAGTCAAATTATTAATATAAAAATTATTTTTATATTACTTACACACACACACACACACACACACATATATATATATATATATATATATATATATATATATATATATATATATATATATATATATATATATATATATCCCACACAACCACACAGAGCTAATGATCGTCTATTAGAGCTCGAAATCCATCCATGACATCCAGGACGTACTATAGAACTCTAAAAGATGAAAAAAATAGATGTCTAATAGTTGTGCTTCATTTCGACGTCTATTAGAGATCTAAGACGTATTATATGCATCTATAAGTCGTTTAAGTTTCGATCTCTAATAGATGAAGCCTCTATGGTCGGCGTCTATAAAAGGTACTGATATAGACATCTTATAGAGCAGCGTCCAAAAGCGCCATCTATATCCTGATGAACAAACTATACACTGCTACTGTTATTTGTTCAGTAGGTGCAACTGAATTCATCATTTGGAATACCAAAACCGACTCAAATAAAAAGCCTCGGCTTAGTTTTATTAGAAGATTTTGGAATAATTCAAATAAACGTAAGTACCCTTTTTCACTGTAATCTTAATATTACTAATATTTAAAACATGTATTACTTCTGTTTCATTACTTCATCATGGAGTAGGCTTAATTGCTGACTATCAACACATGCACTCTTTAGTGATTTATGTTACTACTGCTTAAGTATGTTATATTATCGAGAATTTTTATTCTAAATAATAACGTAACAATGCAGAAGATCACTTTTAAGCCTCCATCAGTTTAATTTTATTATTTATAATATATTTTATCTATTAAATAGTTTTAGTTGCACTTTATAAAGCATTTAACAGTATAATAACTAGTGCAAACTAAATGTTAGAATTTGTAACTTTAAGGTGTGAAATCTGTATGAAATAATTTGATGTTCTTTTGCATTTTATTTCGGAATATGCCGAGTAGAATATGTTAACAGAATGTAGAAATAAGTTATTTCTTCATTCTGTTAACATATAAAATGTAACTTTTAATAAGAGTTCAATGTTGCTTCAAAATAGTGCTACAATAAAAATATATAATTATATAACTTTGTTCCATTATGCATATTAATTTGGTTACAATAAAGATTCAAACGATGAAATTAATGTTTTACAAGATTAGCTAATATTTTTTCAATACGTCAAAGTCAAATGAAATCAAAGACACACAGGAAATTTCCGAGAGCAGCTAGAAAGAAAAAAATTACTGTTTTGAAAAGTGAAGGGAAGTTTTACAAAAGTAGGAGCATTTTTATGTGTAATTTGTTGTTTATAATGCAAAAAAGTAAGGTAAATGTTATTTTTGCAGTTTTCTTAAAATGTAAATTTCTCTTATTTTACCATACCCGAAACACTATATAAGAAAATATAATGTTAAATTAAGAAATTGTTAAGAAAAGCTGATAAATCTTTACCACAGCTAGTAAATAGAGTATTTGATCAGTGAAATTGTAGATCAGCAATATTTTCCTATTCGAGTTCATAGAAATATTTTATGGTATAGAAGTAACATTAATTTTTCATTTTAATAGACAAGTTTTGAATGTTACAAAATATATTCTAGTAAATATATTGTGTTGTTAGTTGCACGTCCTTGTTGTATAATTTATATTTTAGTTTACTTTTGATCATTATATTTTCAGTTATATTAATGCATTATTCATGATTTGTTTGCTTTAATTTTTCTCTCATATTTTGTTGCATATTTTCACATTTTCAGCACTGTATTTCGATTGTATATTTTGTGAATTCATATTTATATTCTACGTTTAAATTTTTTTTTAGTATGAAGTAATTAGACTGGTGGCATAAGCCTTGGAAACTTGGTACAGCGGATGCTGCTCAAAATAATAACTGAATTGACAGTAAAATTTAGCTGGTTGGGTACAAAAGAAAAAGAAGCTTTTAGCAACCTAAAAATTTCATAACTTATATTTAGTAAGCAATTCAAATTTTTTCTTTGTTATTTCATTATATCTTTTTATTAATGGTTAATTTCCTAGTGCAATATTTATTACTTTCCTGAAAGAGAGCTGCTTTTTTCATGCTGAATTTCGTAAGATTTTCTCAAAATTTTATGTAACTCATCTGTCTGTGGGAGTCAAATTTTGTAACCGATTTTTTGTGTGTTGTAAAATAGTTTTAACATCTACAACAGAAAGGATGGTGTAATTAAATGCTCAGTATCGTCAGTGTTCGGAAAGTCGAGTGGAGCCACTCCGGATTTTTTTTATTTAGCCTTTTTTTTTCTATACATGTTTAACATTTTTTTTAATTTTGTAGGTTTATTTCATATATAGACACTTGGTATTTATGTATAATATTTATTAAAATTAAATAAATTTAATTGCATGCAGAAGTATTTCCAACAATAGTAATATCACTGAAATGTGTATAATACCAAGGGAAATGCTTTGAAGGAGATTAAATTTGTTATATGAAACAAATGTATTTTACCAACCAAAGGTTCGGTACTTTTTGAAAACAATTCATATTTAACTGTGTATATATATGTGTGTAACGATATTAAATTTAAACCAATATTGATTTTT